>OZ018309.1:19800157-19810157 GCA_963969455.1 Arge pagana | reverse complement strand
CAAGGTCTGCTCCGTTATTCCGCTCCTTTCGGACCAAGATTGGCCGTCAGCGCTTTGCTTTGCCCCGGAAACGTTAGCTTAAAAAAATGTTGCCACGATACAGCGAAGTTGCCAATGATATGTACGTGCGCGATTGTACGATGTGTCAATTGTATTATGCTGCCCGGCACGTGAGTGGTGTCAAAACTCTCCGGGCTTGAGAAGAATTTTTCCGAAGTGAAATTTATTCGATTCGATTTCGAATAGCGCATCGAAAATTCCACAATTCAAATATCTAATTAGGCGATTTATTTTTTCAACTAACACGACGAATTTCACGGCTCTATTTTTATTTCATCAACTTGGTAGGACAATTTTGTCAAATTTCCTAAGAAATGCATACACAAGTCTTACAAAACTTACAAACAGTATAGAATATACGCTGAACCGTTCATCCAAGTACAAAAGAGCCGTTGACCCAGGCTAAACAATATTATTACTGTCGTGAGCATGGCACATGGAAAATCAACAAAAGTTAGTGATATCTGTAAAGAAAAAAATTGAATACATAATTAGGGTATGCCATTTTTGGGCAACTTTTTTTTACGCACAAACAGGTTGTACAATTTTAGACAGGTGGAAAAAGAGGTTTGTTGAAATTTGAGCTGGTAATATTAATATTAAGAGACGCCTCGTTGCGAATTTTTAATTGCCATATTTCAAATTTTATGTATCGACAATAGCATATTGTACATACCAGGCCAAGACATATTTTTATAGATAATGAACCGCTCTGCAAAAAGGATCTCCTGGATTTTTCCTACCTGGGTATAACAAAAGTTTCGCGAGGTTGATAGCTAGAATTTTGGTACCGTCGAAAGTTGACCTTTTTTTCCTCAAGATTGGAACTTAATGCTACTAGCTTCGAACTACTGGTAATATGACAGAAGAATGCACGCGGTGTACAGCAGGTAAAATGTTTTATATTTTGGAGCTTAGTTTTCTGCGATATTTTCTGCACTTTGTGCGATAGACATTGTAACTCGAGTCGCGAACGTATTTCACGTTAGTTGCGATTTAACGATTTGAGGAAGCATGTGGGTGAAAAACGGTCAATTTTCACGCTCCATTTCCGCGTCTCTGCTCGATTTCAGCTGAAATTGTTGCACAGTCCGAGTATCCTTCCTACACCGATTCGGTTTCGTACTCGAGTTCCTGGGATGTGGATAAATCACGTTGTGCCGTGCTATTGGCGAATTAATAGAAGTGGGCGTTGGTAAAATTTCCGATAAAGTTCATTAGTTTTCGTCGAGACATCGCGTGCGGTGGTAAGGGTAACGACCAGATGTCGATTCGTTCGTTTTTATTGAGAAACGTGGGTATGGCTGGTAGTTCGACCCTCGACCCGCACCCCAGACGTTATTTTTGCCCGCGGATTTATTCCACCCAGAAAACCGGAATCCAAACACGTTGACGTTCGTTTTTATATGGCGAAGCCTCGTTTTGTACATTCGTCTTGACTCGTCTCCTCTCGTACTTTATACCGGCATTCTTTCCATTCTCTTGGATTTGTATGCTCCTTCGGTCATCACTCGTTGTCAGCTCGTTGCCTACAATTACAGTTCTTTTAATTAAACTCGAAATTTTGAGATCGACGACGACGCACAGAACCGCTGCGGAGTTGTAATCAGAGACTGCGAAAATTTTCCAGAAGTCGCGATTCCATTACGGGGATCCCAACGACCCCGCCAAGATATTTTCATTGCAATTTCGCGAATCGTATTTCAACCGTGAAGCACGTTTATTCAAGCCTGCTTCGTGCCGATAGAAATATTTCGGGTATTATGCGATGTTTGGCCTCGAAATCTGTGGAAAACGGTGCACCAATTTTTGTTTCGCGAGAACCACAGACAACCAAACATATGATCTTGGTTGCACGATACATAATTGAGGGGATGGGCAAAATAACGGTATAACTCGATTTATAAAGCTTTTGAGTTCATGTCCATTATAAACGTTAACATCTTCAAGGTTATGCAAGATATCAAAAATTCTGTCGAACCAAAATTGGGGGTCAAATAACGGTGATAATGCCGTTGACCTTGAGTTCAAATTTTAAGGTCAAATCAAAATCAACTTTGATTTTTCAATCGGAAACTTCCATTTTTTATTATCCCCACAAAAACACACGAGTTTTTACTGAAACTTTTTTCTATTACTGCCAGATGGCGTTGTGATGGCAAAAACCGATTTCTTGTTGTTGGAAATTTGATGATTTATTTTGGATTGAAATGTGGTTTTCTATTTATTGTGCAGATACTGCACTAAGGTTAACCCAGAAACGACAACGCGCACGTTGATTAATCAAAGTTGACCTTGAGCTTGGAATAATTTTGATCGATTCGTTAATTCAACTTCGGTAAAGATACATTGCACGACACTGTAGGAATCATTTTTCAAAATACTATAGATCCAAGAAATAACAGTAATCAACGTATCGAAAGCAGTAATATAAATGTTACTCAGATTGTGGGAAGTATAACGAATGAAAAGATGTCCGAAAATGCAGAAAATATAAAAAATAATAGTAAGTACTACTAATAAGCACGTGATAGTTGATATTTAGGATGCAATTTTTCGCAGGTATCTGTTTCAAATGTAAGTGAAAACGATAATACAAGTTCTTCATCTGACTTAACCAAGAAGAAGAAACGACAACGATCTCATGATTTACCCACGTTGGTATAACAATTGTTCCATGAACACGAATAAAAAGACATCTTCGACACTATCCTCAAATTTCTGTTGTTTTTCTGATCTACTTATCAATAAATTCATTTTACGATGGTGTATGCAATAAGAATCATATAAATAGAACGAATTATCACGGGAAAATTACGATAATATTAGGTTTTGTTACTACTCATAATGAATCTGGTATAGGTATTTCAATGTCAGCACTGCAAAGCTGTAAAAGTTGTGTGACGATTATATTCACGCGTCGCCGTAAGCACTACACCCTCAGCCGCGTCTATTTCGCACTTCATTTTGGAGGTAGTTCACTTTTTTTTCAAAATTTTGTGTTGCAGCTTTGTAGATTCATTATTACTACCGTAGTTTACAATATTCACAAATTCACAAAGTTTACAAATTCATCGCGACTCGAAGCATACTAGCGCGCCGGCTGCGCTACGTTAATCGTACTTGCTATTGCATCTATCGAAGCTTAGCAACGTTACACAAGCGGTAGACTTATTTCTGTTATCTTATTAAGTAAGTAATACGAAAAAAAAATTAGCTCTGTAGGAATAAGGTAATTGAATAGAGCTTTTGACACTGCGTCAAAAACTTATTTTCACGACTTGTCGACAAACACGCTTCCAAGTTTCAGGAATAAGGCATTTACAATTGCTAGTCATAAAGGCGACCACATTGAGGTGGTGGACTGTCATTTTCTTTATTTGCCATATGGGAAGAATAAATTGACAGTAGATCAGTTTTGTAGGAATAACTACATGCGAATCGTCGCTGCCCCCCCGGACTATTTTTATACTTTCCCACGTTTTTCCTAAAAATCACGTATTATTCCGCACATCCCCTCAATTATCGTCGGACAAAGTTACGACCAAACGGAATGAGCAGTTGGTGCCTGCATTTGCCAGAGTAGCGTGAATTATGCGCTGTAACATTGCTCGAATGTGGCTTGTGGTGAGTCTGTACAGCGAGGGAGGCACCGCAATCGCAGTTGTACGAGTTTAGGGAACGAATAGGTGGACCAGATGTCAACGGACAGGTGAATAAACACCTCGCGTACGTAGATCTTGTTCTCCGGGCGTGAAAAACCATCGAAGGGTTCTCCGCGACACTTTTTGTTCGAGCCTTATCGCCGCGGTGGGAAATTTATCGTCGTGAATAAATGGATCGGCGGGCGGTACGCCTCGAGTATTATATCTTCTTGATTAAATGGAATTGTATATTTTTAAGCCGGTCTTCCTTGGGAGCACTTTTTACAGCATAGATATACGTACGCAGCGTCGCTTTTAATTGGATTTCTCGTCGGACTCTGCTCTACGACGACATTCTGACCGATCTCTGTTGCCTGGAAATACCAGATTTTCGGAAAACGTTCGAGTTACATTTTTTCATAATCGGAGTACGCGCCTCTGCACGCCAACAATCACGCGAACAATATCACCGTGAGAACCTGTTTTTCCCCTTTTTTAACGAATAACGCAACGCTCGATGAAATCGAACGCGTCGAGCGGGCGCGGCGATTCTTTTCAAGCTCCAATTCACCTCCATACGTCAGCACACCACCGCGGTTTGCGCCATTGTCCGCACAATTTCCGGAATATTTTTCATCCTGTACTTCGAAAAAAAAAAAAACGAGAGACAAAATTTCTGGAACAATATCTACATTATTCTTCCAATTTTATTCATTTTTCATGACGCGTTTCGCAAATATCGTTTCCGCTCGCGCTGCATGTTCTAACTACGACAATGGTTGGATTAAATAAAATCCGTGGAATTATCGAGGAGATGTGGAATCGGCTTAATTCGATGGAAGCTATCGCATCTTTCGAGACAAAAAACTTGTTTGAGGTCCCGTTTCCGGTAAGCCAGGTCTCTGCGACCGTGTCGCCAAGAACTTAACGCCACATTTGCAAAAAATCTGTCAAATGTGAGTTTTGTTCACAAAAAGGTACCCGAATTTACTGTCGCGTTTATAAATGGGAAATCGACATTTGCGCCTTCTTCATAACTATTAGCGATCAATAATTAGTTTTTTGCGAGTCAATCGATACTTCGGAGCTTCGCTTATTTTTGACAATTATCTCCCTAGATACTCAAATAAAACTTTTTATTTACCGTAAAGAAGAAAAGATGTAAAATTTACATTTTCGGAATGTAAGTTTTGGAATTTACATTTTTACATTTTGAGGTCGACAATTTTTTTGATGTGAAAACTACATTTGTCGAAATGTACATTTTACAGTTGTGTATTAATGGCAGTACATTTGTACATTCTACGGATTTTCCTGTGATTTTTACAGCAGTTTTTTTCCGTGAGCAAAGAAGATTAATCATCTACCAAAAATGTAATTAAAATATACTCCATCGGCTGTCCGAGTACCGAACCGCTCCTCGGTCAATTTCTAACGAACTTCAATTAGCAGCGATCAATAATTAGTCCAATCAATCACGATCAGTCTTCGAATCGCGGAGTTCATCGAAATACATTCATCAATGCGTTACGGTGGTTTACGAGCGCTATTAATTCGTTCGCGCACGGAAATGTTGCCACACACGCCGTTTCGCGTAACACATTCGTTGGTTTCCTATCGCGCAGTTTCACCGAGTAGGTGAAAAGCTCTCGCTCGACTCGGCCGATCGCGAGCGACCTTCGCGTTTCGTTATCTCATCCTTTTCTCTCCGCATCCTCGTCCCGTTCGAACACGGGATCAAATCCGCGGAGTCGAAAGATCTGAGCGAGCGAAGATAAAAGATAGAGCTGGGGTTCGTTGCGGTTGATATATTCGTAAGCACAACTCGATGCGTTTCGGTCGCCTCGACGACCAACGAAGATGCGGGAAATCACGCACGTTTTGTCGCAGGTACGAACGCGGAGGTACGTGATCGTAATTAGCAGCACATCGCCCGCGCCTCGCGTACCTGCGATTAGAGAGACACGATTCACGTGGAGTTCTGTACGTGACGCGTATCCCACGTGCGTCGAGACATCGATTCGCATTATCATATCACGTGGCTTTCACTCGCGACTGTGTCCGATATTAAAAGCTCGACGGAAATCGAGGTGCAGTTGAAATAAAAACGAGCCGAAAACGTATGAAATCAAATGGCTGCCACGCAATAAAACTGGCAAAGCTTTAACTCACCCGCGCGTCAAAAACAAGCGAATTATCAACGAGAAAAGCTCAAGTTCTCAGTGGAGTTTAGTATCGCGATTCTATCCGGTATGAAAATGATCCTTTTTCTATAAGTATACAATTTCGTAAATACGCGGGCGAAATATGGCGATCAATTCGTGAAATTTTGCGGAGTGACGAGGAAATTTGCCTCTGACGAGCATTACATTATTGACTACAATACATTATTGTATCGTGGAAGCCTATCCTCTTAACAATACCACGTCGAACACGGGTATTGTCCGTGTTATTAAGGATCTACGACTTTGAGCCTCTGATGACATTATCAACATCACTGTCGAAATGTCAGCGATATTTGACATTATTTGACTCGGGTGGGTTGATCAAGCCTCCACTTATATTAATATTAGACCCAGTGATAACATCAAGGTGGATAGATATCGCAATATTTGGAAAATACACGAACGAATTTCCTTCCAACTCGCGAATTTACCATCGAAGAGGAAAAAAATGGTAATAATTACCATGTTAACATAGTAACTAGACTCATTTTATATAAAATCGTACACAGCGCTATGTTGAATAGAACTCATTGCCATTTTTCTGGTAACGGTTACTACGTTACATGGTCGGCAATAAATGGTATACATGACTATAGTGTATAGGAATCGAAGCCGTGTAGTAGGGTACTCAGTCCCATGTTACATATTTCTCATTACAAAAAATGCGCGCGCTGATTATCCACGCAGCCAAGCGGGTAAATACAAGAAGACTAGAGACAGGAGATCCAACTCCTATCAAATTCTGAGTGTCAGACGGGTCCCTATACGGCAGCTGTATTTGTTGCGAAAAATTTGTTGACGAATGTCATTTTTTTTACGATTGTGATGATTGAAAAAAAGATACCGCAGTGTCAAGTATTTTATTCCAGATTGTCCAGCCGCTGGTTTAACTTCCATAACTTTACCGGGTGTTGGGGTGTGATCGGGTATGGGAACGAAGTTAGGTACTAGGTGAGGTATTTGGGTTAGAAAATTAGGAATAAGTGGGTTACCAGGAGATAGATTTTTTAAAATCTGTTCCACTATTTTACTCGAGCGCGTGTGGCGAGCACGCCATCGAGAGCTATTTGGATACATTTTGAGAAGCACGTCTTTTCGAAATTCACGGAAAAAGTAATTTAAGCCGTACAAATCGTGTCACACGAGTTATCCATAAAGCTCACAACGATTGGAAGCTCTATAGTATAGTAAATCTCGCACCCACCGGACGCACAATGTTTCTTGATTCAGTTTATTGAGCTCGCAATCACCTTAAAAAAATAGTTTTATCACAATTATATTTTTTATAGGTGGGGGAAGGTTTCAAGACTATTTTGACGTGAAAAATAAAGAATGATTTTTGGTACTTTTGGTCGAAAATCTGAGTACCATCCCCCATTAAATAAATTGAATATAGCCTTACTTACTGGAAAGTAAATAAATAAAACATAAGAAACTGAAATACATGAAACAAGAATAACTTCCATTCGCATGATAATCATTACTATGTTGACACAGCCAACGTTACCATTTGGAATGTGAAAAATTAGCTTAGAAATCTTGGCTATCATGTAACATGGCAATGATACTTATGTTACACGCTGGTATTACTATTTTTTTCTCTCCGTGTGCCCAGTAATTTTGCGCACCACCTCGAGTCACCGTAATTGACTGTGTATCACGATTTGTTTTTTGCCTTACAAATTTCCGTTCCGGTTAAAAATCGGATCTTGTTTTTTTTTCTGCATTTTTTGTGATTATTTTTTTTCTTCAGTTTTTCGTTGAGGTAGGGAATTTGGTTTGCCTAACGAAGAAGCGGAAGGCGGAAGATGATGGGAGACGGAAGCTGTACTCGAAAAACTGGTTTCGCTTTCGTTACGCGGTCGATCGTTAGCGAAATACGGATATCGATCTTGGCGAAGATTCGAATTGTGCGATGGCTGTCTGACGTCATCCTCAATCTACATACCTGATCAGGGAGAGCAATCTGTTAGCATTTTGATGGTATCGCAAAAGCGGAGTGCAAATTCGAATTAGATCCCGCGTACACGCGGTTATCCCGCAGTAGCAATCCTCCGAGGAACGTACACCTATCTACCGACCCGCTCGCAAATATCATACGTCCCGCCTAATAGTTTCGCGTGAAGCGTGACGTGTACGCGCGAGATAAGCCGCTATAACTCGCGTGTCGCTCCAGCCGAAGAGACGTGCATTTCACGATTCTAACGCGCAGATGCACGAAACAACTTTCAGGCATCCTCTACGGATTTCGACTGACGCTTTCGCGTTTCCTCCGATACGACGATTGGCAAGATGTCGCAGACTCCTACGAGCAGAAATACAACGATCTCTCGCCGCTTTGATTCTCCACGGAATATCTACGTATACGCGTAGTTTCGGTTATCCCAATATTTTTTTCTAGCCTCGAGAAGCTAAAAAAAAATGGCTACCCGTTGAATATAGTAGTATTTATCACCTACCGAAATTGCAACGCTTTTTGCAAGAATTTTGTTCAAGGCCAGTTAACTTATTTATTAGTGAATATTCCGGCACTCGAATAATACAGTCTCGAGGCATTTATGATTTTGTCACTCCACAAATAACGGAGTTGTAGTCTATCTTCGAGAGGTCCAAGAAAAAAATTTGTTTGTAAAGAATCTGAAAACCGACTTCACCGAGTGCATTGCAATTCTTGCCAGTTATTAATGATATAATTGTCTTGTGCTTGAACGAAAGCTTTTTTTCAAAACCTCAATCGTGTCCGAATTGGCGGACCTTGCAAGAAAAATTCACTTGTTTGTTAAGAAAAAACACTCATTTTTCGGCCAGGCAAGCCAAAAAATAATAAAATAAAATAAACTTTCCGTTAAGCTCAAGACAATAATTGTATCAAGAATAACTGGCAAACGAGCGAAAGCCTTCGGCGACGCCGCTTTTGAGTCTTTATTCACAGATCGCAAAAACGTAGTTTCGAGAAAAACGCGTGTTTTACCGTAAATAATACTCGGATCTTTATAAAATTTGGACAGAAGATTTTTTGAATGATATACTATTAGAAAATGTAAAAAAAACGATTTTTTGAAAGTTGTGACGGTTCTAAATTTTTTTTCCTCTGCATAAATTGCATCCAAATATAGTGCAGAATATGTGGGCGAACTGATTTTTCGATACTCGACGCCCTTCGAATATCAAAGCCGCAATCGCGGTAACCGACAAAAACGTTGTTAGAAAATGAGCGGTCAAGTTGTACCTGAGCAACGCGCGACAATTTCTGGTTGAAAAAATCGTAAGCTGAGCTCAAAATATGAATAAATATGTGATAACAATTCCGCAGGTGCATCGTTATTCGGTACGTCAAAAATTTCCAAAACATAGAGTAAACAAGAGCTTTCAAGCGGGCCAGCAGCTTTAAACGCGTTTTTCGCAGACGGCTATTCTTTAAATCGGTAGATACGACATCTCAAAGTCTATCTTACCATTTCCTCCGAAATTCGGTGAAGTTGTTTAATACTCCCGTAGACAGGTAGCAAATTAGGATAATTCTGACTCATCAAGCTGTTTTTTCTAGATTAAAGAAGTGAAAAAACACTGAAATTGACGAAGAGAGTTCAACAATTTGCACAAAAATCAACTTTTCACCACTTTTTCATAATCCTAGTTCCAAAACTAGTTCAAACTTTGCAGATTAGAATGCCGTTCGATCTTTTTGTTTTCGATCAGCAGAACGTCCGAAATCGTGGTAACAGAGAATAACGTTTTTCGAAAAGGAGTGGCTAAACTGTCGCGTACCTCCCAACGAGCGACCAATTCGTAAAGTATGCTAAAAATGCGAACAAATACGTGGTAAAAATTTCGCAGCTGTATCTTTATTTAGTTCGGCAACAAAAAATAAAAAAAAATATCCTAAAACAGCGTAAAAAAGAGCGTTCTGTTTTAGAGGGAAAAGCAATCGGGGCAGAAGCCCTTCCTTCGCATCGATCCGGTAGACTTGGACGCGATGGGTCGGACACGGGATGAAATTATTAGCTCGCGATAACCGTGCAGCCCCTTTCAAGCGTAGCGTACACGCGAGGTATTGTTCACCTCGTTCTC
>OZ018309.1:19492285-19799957 GCA_963969455.1 Arge pagana | reverse complement strand
CATTTGCTCGCGGTGCAGCGTGCTACCCCGTGCAACGGTGTCGTTATCTGGA
The DNA here is from genome assembly GCA_963969455.1 of Arge pagana. Lineage (NCBI taxonomy): Eukaryota > Metazoa > Arthropoda > Insecta > Hymenoptera > Argidae > Arge > Arge pagana. The sequence continues at coordinate 19,799,905 of OZ018309.1, read as the reverse complement.
TAGCAGAGAAGGAAACCTTACCGTACGAGTCGTAGTAATTGCTACCAAGACGAGACTAGGTGTGAGTGACGTAATTAGGGCAGCGGGCACGCGGTTCACGGTTCATAAATTCTTCAGCGATGTCATTTCGCGTTTCGAAATTTGCCAAGGACGAGCTGGAGGAGATACGACGAGCGACGTGCTGCACCTCGGACTCGCGTCGATTCGTAATCAAGGAACCCGGAATTTCTTCGAGCCTCGAGATGAAAGAGGAGAGATGTGCCGTCGGGATTCCCGGTGATTAATGAGCTCGGGTTACCGGTCTGCATTTTATTGATATGCTAAACGGTATATGCTTTCAGCCAAATGATCTTGGAACGCGGCGAGGATACGTGGGATCCGATCCTAACCGGGACGAGGACGACCGGCGAATAAAATTCGCGAGGGAAGTGGATCTCGCCCTCGTTGGCATGGCATTCGCAAGAACTGAGAGAAGAAAAATCGGAGGACGTTTTTCCACGGTTAAACGGCGTCGCGGCAACGTTCAGCGACCAATTCTCGCTCGTTTGCATTCGATGTTTGGTTCGAAGGACCGATCCAAACATCCAAAACTCACTAAACGACGCAGCCTGTAATTACGTACGAATTATTTCATCATTTTTCGGATCGATTCGTTACGCGACGTTGATTTCCGAAAAGGCGACCGACCAGGACCAACGTTCTACCACCAACCGGAACCGGAGAAATTCGAGTAACGATTGCCATTTTTTTTGTCAACATACTTCTCAATTTTTCAACATACTTCTTATTTGCTCGACGTACTTTTTAGGTTCCAACATGCTTTTCAGATTTGCAACCTATTTTTTAATTTTTCAACATATATTTTAAAACGAAAGGCAGGGTTAGTTAGTCTATGATACCACTAAGCAATTAAAGGTACTTGCGACCCGGGTTTCAAAGTGTTTCACTTCATCTTCAGGCAGTAGTTGAGTGCTGCGAAAATTTGACAAACGCCGGCCGAGGTGTTATTGGTTGCTAACTAACCAATAACACCTCGGCCGGCGTTTGTCAAATTTTCGCAGCACTCAACTACTGCCTGAAGATGAAGTGAAACACTTTGAAACCCGGGTCGCAAGTACCTTTAATTGCTTAGTGGTATCATAGACTAACTAACCCTGCCTTTCGTCTTAATTAAGTTGCCACAAATTGCGGGAGAATATTACCTGAATATATTTTAAATTTTCCAACATGTTTTTGCAATTTTTATCATGTTTTCTAATTTTTCAACATATTTTTTTATTTTACAACATATTTTTTTAATTTATTAACACATTTTTTAATTTTTCAACATACTTTTTTATTTTACAACATATTTTTTTAATTTATTAACACATTTTTTAATTTTTCAACATACTTTTTAATTTTCTAACATGTTTTTCAATTTTTCAACATACTTTTCAATTTTCTAACACGTTTTTTAATTTTTCAGCATACTTTTCAATTTTCCAATATATTTTTAATTTTTCAACATGTTTTTTAAATTTTTTTAAGTCGAGTTTGCATTATTTTTGGGTGTAAAAATGGGATAAAGTGTAGCAATGTCAAACGATCAATAAGTAGTATTACTCACAGGGTCAACGTCGTTAGTGCGAAGTACTCCGGAAAAAATGCTCGGATTTGTGACAAAACAATTCATGGCTTTTCGACCACGATAATGCATCTGATCACACTGCTTGTTCGTTAATTATTGGCTAAAAACAGCACCTAAGAAATTTTTCGCTCCATTAAAAAAACTGGTATTCTTGTTTTGAGAATACCACAGTTTTTTCCAGCTAATGAATATACTGATTTTCAAAAACCTCGGTTTCCTCTCCAATAAAATAGCAAAATATCAATATGGCTCACTTGACCTCACTCAATTGACACGGATGCAAGTTATGTGTTTATAATACTACCGACTTTTTTTATTGCGATTAATAAATTAATAATTGAATAATAAATCACTAATGAATCGATAATTGAATTAATAAGAGGATCAATGGCGCCACCGCTGCGGTTGCCATGGTAACGCAGCATTACCTTTGGCTTTGGTTCTAGAAAAAATTAAGGTATTCTCATGTGTGATGTGTCAATTTTTTCGTATTAAGAAACGTATAAGGGATATAAAAAAACTCGGGTGAAAATATTTTGTATTCGGGGTGGAAACAAATTCTTCTTCAGCGCGGCTCCGCGTGACTTTTTTCTACTTCCAAAAATACCGAAAACCCCGGAAGAACGAAGTTTTGCCACTATTGGTGAGATAGAGATAGCAGCGCTGAAGAAGTTAAAGGTCATACCGAAAATTGAGTTTCAAAAGTGCTTCCGAGGCTGAAAAAAGCGGTGGCACAAGTGTATTATATTCACAGGGGATTATTCTGAAGGAGACAAAGTTGATGGTGATGAGTGAATAATTTTTTTTGTGCAGAAAACCAACAATTCCCGTTATTTTTTGGACGTATCTGTTATGGCTGATAACTTTACAGAGTTTCTCGCCCTACGAGCTGGGATATTGATGACGAGTTGTGGAACAACGGGACGAAAAATCGAGCTTGTTTTTGTCCTGATGGACAAGTAATGGCCAAAGCGTCACGATCTGTACGAGCCATCGTACGAGAAGCGAGATGGGAAAAAAAGAGTCGCGTGTACGCGATTGATTAGTACGTTTGAAAAACAAAAAAAAAAAAAAACGGTAAATTCCACTTTGTTACGACGGATTCCGCGCAGTCAGATATGCAATTCCGAAGCGCGAGCTACGAGGGCGTAGGGAATAATGGTCGAGTATAAAATTGACGCGTCGTCACATCGGTGGTTGTTATCACCTACTGTGGCCTACACAATGAGAGTTCTCTGCTCGATCTACCGAAGCTTCGTTTTATCTTCGTTCGTCCGTTCGTAACTCTGGCAATGACATCCTCGAAAGCTTCGCGGGTATCGTTCCTCGTGATGGTAATTTTACGACACCGCATCGGGAGCCTTCATTCCCCCGTAGTACCAACAAACAAGACAGAGTCTACGCCGCGAGGCGATTTACTATCGAGACCAAATGAGGGGATGGGCGGAATAACGGTATAACAGCATTTATAACGCTTTCGAGTTTATGTCCGAATATGAATCAGCAGCTTCCGATACGTCATACATGTTCACGGAACAACGAGCAGCCTATATTGAAACAGTGAAATGACGATCTGTCGAAAAACGGCTCAACTATAATTGAATCCAAATTAAAATGAAACATGCAACGTCACCGATGAACTTTCTTACAACTGATGCGCGGCCACGATAAACCAGTATCTTTGCAAAAGTTACATCCAAGACTTCGAAAAGCTCGACCAATCATGAAAAACGCTACTGACAAAACTGAAAAACAAGCTCAAAAAAATAATACGGAGTTCGACAAAACCAGAAAAAGCCGGTAAACAGGTTGAAAAAAGACGGGAACTTCGAAAAAATGTGAAAAAGATGGAACAAAGTCAAGAAAGATAGAAAGCATTGAAGACATCAGAAAAAGGGGACGAAAGAGACAAAATAAAAGTATTCATAAGCAGTATTGTACGAGCAAGTAATAATTTTGTCGAATACAATTTTCGTACCACATAAAATAGACTGGATCTTTGGAAAAACATTTTTATTCTTCAATGGACATTAAGTTTTTCAATTAATTTCACTCAGGACGGATTTATTACAAGTGTAATGGATTTGTGAAATGGATCTACTACCTGATAATTCTCTCAAAGCATTTTGCTGCAACCCAATTTTATGAGAGTTTCCCACGTTTTTTTGGTTTCTTAAAATCACGTTTTTTGATTTGTACCGTTATTCCACTCGTCTCCTCAACCGATCTGCCTTCGTCGTCAAATTCAATGGTTTCCAGAGTTTGCGAACAATTCTACGTGTCTTTCTTCGCGTACTTTACCTGCTCGTTCCGACCACTCTATCTACGATGTACCCGTGTACTTTACACTCGATATATTCGAGGTATACCACTCGAACTCGGCGCGTTTCCGCTCTTGTCAACAGGGAAACAAACCGTCCGCAATATCGGCATCGCAAACCAATCTGGCCAACGTCGACACCCGTATCTATCATTTCCATGCGGATGAGCCGTGCGCGCATTTGATTCTCGATTGCCGCGAAGTATCCGTTCGCAGATAAGAACAACTCGCGAAGAAAGTTTAATCTATCCGTTCGCCGAAAGATTTTTCCTCCCAGCTGACTCAACCTAACATAAGACACTTTTCTTCCCGTTACTGTTTCGCCATTATTTCAAGTATTCCACCATTTTAGACAAAAAAATATATATTTTTCTCGTAGCGTGAATGGAAGACACGAAATTTTGGTCGTACCAGCCGAGTTTATATTACGAGTTTATGGACGAGCTGGTTCGGCAAAGGAGATGGTGAGACAGCAATATCGCGGCGGAGAAACGGACGTCTGGGAAAAATTCGGTGTTGCATTTTTCGCGAACTCGAGCAAAAATTAGGCGAAAGATCGACGCTTCTCACAGAACCGGGAGACGCGCACGACGATGGTGAAAGCATCGGATGAAATCCCTTTTTCTCGTCGCACTTTATGACCGGAACTGTTATGTCATCGTTAGGAGACGGAAAGAGAGGAGCCTGAAGCACAAAAGGCTAACCTTGACTTTACACCGTCGCAATAAGATTTTTACGAGGATCGCGAAGGGCCTGAGTCGTGGAAAACGGAAACCTCGAGTCGGTCCATCTCGAACTCGGATGATTTTTCTTCTCAACAACTTTTTCCCTCGAGTCAATCACTCTTATTCCTCCACTGCTCGCTCATTTTTGCTCGTCACGATAGACGATCGTTGCCTCGGGGCACAGAAAACTCCGTGGTTTGTTCACTCGCCAATGTTACTCCTTTTTTCATACATTCGTTGCTCGCAGCAATTTTCCAGAAAGAAACGCTCGACCAATCCAACATAAATTGGAGACCGAAGTAACTAACGACAATGAAAGAAAAAGAACGGCCATGTGATAATGGTAGCAAATAACTAAACATGGTACGAGAATGATATCCAAAAGATTTATATCTCATTTTATTCAGGTCATTACAATTTTTTGTTGTGCAGAGAATTATAGTGACCCAAAATGGAACTCACATACCCATTCAAAAAACGTGAAGTTGATAGAACAGTACATCAATGTTACGTTAGCTCTCACTGAAGCTAAGAAATTCAAATCAATGTTACTTTCATCACAATGCACGTACTCATCGTCGTTATCGTTATCCCGATAGTAAGAGTAATGAAATATGAAGGCTACACATATTTTTCGGGGCCCTGGATAGAGATAACGTGTTCGCAAATAAAGGAAAATTTTATGGACACATCGAACAAGCATAAGAATTGAACATGGTATGATAGGCATTGAAAAAATAGAGAGTATTTGCGAGATAATACGATTCGGGCATTTTTATCTATTGCGCACTTTTTATATTGTATAATAGTATTCGAGTAATCGGAACACCGGAGATTGCACGTTACGAAAATAACCATAAAATTATCCACCACTATCAGAAGTAAAACTCAAAATTCGGTGCCTACAAGGTTTTCCTCCGAATATTGGCGCTAACGAAATCTTCAATGATTTTAGTGTGATCGATACTATCTAGGACAGCACTTTCAATGCAGCGAATGGATAGTCTCGATAGTCTATCATTCTGCATGCAGGCTCCGTATTTATTTTGGATGCAAGCGAGTTTGGAAAAGGAACGTTCAGATTCACAATTCGCAATGAGAATGGACAGACATAATCTTAAGACGATAAACGTATTAGGAAAAAGAGACATTGAATCCGTATCGATTATCATTCTGAATAAATTTTCGGGATAGAGATCGGTATTCCGCAATGCTCCGGCTTTCACAAACGGTTGGAAAAAATCAAGCTCATCTACGAAGGAATCATCTATATGCTTGGTATACGTAGCGATCAACTTTCGAGCATACGTCTCCGAATGTACCTTATCCACCTGGGAAAAATCCGTGGCAAATAATCCGAAACAATTTTCAACGCGTGAATAGTCAGCAGATCTTCGATCTAATTCGCGAGGAGCCTTATCTATTACGAACAAATGAGTCTCAACGCGAAATTTGGCAGCAGCAACGCGTAGTAAACCATGAGATCAGGGAATACCCCTATACTTGCCGAGCGGTGAGCATACGAGAAAGAAGTCCGTATTGCAACACTCCAAATTAATATTTTGATAATGATAATAATATGGATATCACATTTTGAATGATTTGAATTGTTTCCTGTCAATACAACGAGAAAGAAAAATTCTACAAAAAAGATGACCAGAATTCCATTCAATATTCCGTTTTGAAAGAGCCTTCAATTTTTTTTTCAAATGCAAGTGCCCCTTTTGGTGGCCACTGAGCTCCTCTGTAGCCCCCAAATCCATGCCTGTGAACAAGACGCTTAGATGTTTGTTTATCGTTGCGAAGAACGGCTACTGAGCGATCGATTCGTGAACTGCCGAGCATTGTTTCAGGTATGCTAGAGCAAAAAGAGGTTTGGATCGACGGATTAACGTCGGAGTGATCGATAGTGTGGGGAATGCGATTAAGCGACGTTGTATCATTCGCATCGTGAGATTAGAAACGGAAGTGACGCATTTTCGAGAGGATTGGAATTCTTCGAATGCAGGTCAAGGCGGTAGTTACTTTAACGGAAATGTCGTCCTTTTGGCAAGAATTCTGTCCATTTCGCCAATGGATCTTGTCGGGACGAGTTTTTTCTTTCGAATCATCCGTGAAATATTCCTCTCGATTATTCGGCGGAAACAGTTCGCAAATTATAGCCGTTCTTTCGCCCGTTACGTAACAGGTCTAGTTTAAGTGGGGCGAAATATGGGGCTGAATCGTTTAATAAAATAAAATAGGCGGAAACGTTCGTATCCAATAGCTTTTGATCGATCGTCCGTGTGTCCGCCAGCAATTGAACTAATAGATTTAATTTCGTCGTTCTCGAAAGTGAGATTCCGTGCGTAGCACTGAATCTCAATTGGCTTTAGCGGTGACCGCTTCGGTCCGGGTCAACGATGCAATTCGACGCGATCACCGAATCGTTTGTAGTTAATCACAACGGGTTCGATAGTTTCACCGTTTATTTTTCGGCCTCGATAACGCTGCACGGATAAGTACTGTTGAACGAGTCCAAATAAGAAAAAATGCTCGCATTTTCAACGTTACCGTTGCCACGATATCTCTGCAACGAGATATTCGATTTACAAAATTCTCACGAGTATTGGTGTCGAATAACTGCAGTTATCGCGCAACGAAGCGATTCGATCCTAATTTTAATATTTTACGAAAAGTTATCAATTTCATCTGTGGGATATCACTTTTTGTGCTCGGCTAGCCGCCATTTTTACCAAAATGAACTATTTTGGATAGGACTATGCGAGATGAGGACCAGGGTAAACCCGGATAGTTGCCATACTTTTTGGAAAAGCTCCATTATTGACAAAATAAGTATTTACTAAGAATATGTAACGTGTATATCGAAACATAGGTCTCTGATCTTTCATAACAGCCTGTTCATGTAAAAATAATTAATATTGATTTGGAGTAAATCTTGTTTTATTTAACCTCTCAAAAAGGGGATAACTGCCTACCGTAGCGGAGAGTAGTCTCTCGTCAAAGATGCTTCGACGGATATTTGCCTCGTGCGGGAAAATATGACCCACTATGATTTTTTTCGGATAGAAAACAAACTTAAATCAATTTGAGTAATCAGTTTTTAACGATTACTGACGTCAAATTGTCTTGCTTTCGAGAATACGTGCTGTCCAGAGCATGCTTGTACGAATAAGCGTGAACGTAGCCCCACAGTGGGAATTAGCGATCTTAGGTACCCGTGTAAAAAGAGAATAGCTTGCGAAACCCGTGACTATACCTTGAAAACCCTCTGAAACGGGGTGAAACACTTGAATACATCTTGCAATAAGTTTGCTAACGCTTGGCATTAAACACAAGAGTTCCGAAAGCCTTGAGAATAGCTTGACTATCACTTGGGCAAAGACTTGGCTTTAACCTTGCTTTCAGCTTGGTTATGCTTTGACAACCAACCACTTGCTCCTAGCCCTTGGCAACACCTTGGCTATTTCCTTGGCAAAGACTCAGCTTTAACCCTTATTTTTTAACAGGTCTGTACAACGCGCGCATTGTACAATTGCGGAGTTTGTACGTAACATATAGGTAGATGGTCCTTCTCATTTATCAAACTTATTCTTGACACTCGCTAGATGGTTTTCGCCGAATGTTTTTTTCAAAAGTTAACAACGATTGCGGTGAATGAACATAATGGTTGACGAAATAAGGTCGTTCTCCGAAGTCCGTGCTTTAGGTTAACCGATCAGCGCTAGGTGGTGGGCTATCCCGCAATCGGAGTTCGCGAGTTCAGTATATCCCCGACCAATATTATACTCAATTATCACTTAATTCAGCATTGTGTGCGCTCAATTAGTAACAGGTGCATGTGTATGCATGTAAAACTTTTGTGAAAGCCAGGAGAAAAAATTATTGACAATATTAATAAATATTTCCCATGCAAAATGGATGAATAACAATATCCTACATACGTTGAGAGCTGATGTATAACAACATTTTGTATCCTAACAAATTTCAAGAATACTTGCTAATATTTTTAAGCTCAAACAAATTCTGCACTTCCTACATAAGGTACTAGTTTGCACACGATGTGTGCCACACATTGAAGCTCGGGCAAAGCCGAGACGGGGTATGCTCGCTATCTTATTAAATGATACTATGCATCAAATTTATTCGTGAATAAATATAAATTTTTTGTAACACTACTCAGAACTTCTAATTATTCACATACCTAAATTAGCAAATGCTGAATTTATCGCCTATTCAGAACCCTTTCTTAACCATTGGTAAAAGCCATTCAGAACCCTTGGTATAAAGATTTCTTGTCCCTTGGGATTTGTCTTGGGACACTCTTGTAAAAGCCCTTGACAGTTTTTTTTTCAATTTGCGAGCGTTTTAAAACAAGGATACTGCAATCGCTATTGCAAATGTATTACAAGGTGAAATTTCTTATTGGGGTACGAGAGATGCACGTGGTTTTTGGAAAATCGATGTTATTTCGGTAATATTGCGTTATGGAGATAATCGCTAATTTGCGAACTTCCTGTACACTTTTCCTTGATTTTCACAATTTCCGTAAACTCGGGAATTGAATTTCTTGGGCCTGAAATATACTTAAAAGTCATTCTCGCGGGTTTCGAGTCGATCTTTCGACTTCGGAGGTACGTTGACTGGACTACCATGGCGACTATCCTTTTCGATACGAATATTAGCCTTTTATCTCGCGAAATAAATAGAAACTATTCAACAATAAAACGTGATATATACATTGCAGTTCAAACTCTGATGCACGCGAAGAAGCAACAAGTTGATCGAAACCACGATCGGTAACAAAAAAAATCACGGAATGTTTTCATCAAAAAAAAAAAACAAAATCTCGAGGCAGCTAGCCGGGTTTTACGCTACACCGTCGTAGTTTTAGAAATATGCAAATTTTTAGAATCACCGAACGACCGACGAGACGCGACGCGGCGAATACAATTTCCGGACGCAGGGCGAAATGTGACGAGTTTGTCGGATGTTTGTTGCGCACCTCGTCGTACAAACGACGAGAGCTGTTCGCGATATCGATTGCAATTTACCTCGAGCTGATAGAATTATTACGCAACGGGTTACGTAAGGCGATTAATCTGATGAATTGTTGAAAGCGAGCGTGGCGAACACTCGGATATCCTGGCGTGTAGCGTGTAGTGCGCCGCGACGCGACGCCCGTCGATCGCGTGCCGAAATATCGCGTGCCTCTTTCCTCGTTGGGATTTCGAAATGGGTTTGCGGATACGAAAAACAGAGAGACTTTATTAATATAAATGCCGGGAGTGGTGCGTAAGTACGTCAAACAAATCAGCCCTCTTCGTTCTCGAGTCGTTATCCGTCTCCCGCGCGACTGTCAGGGACAAACGAATCACTGTCTTTGTGTACGTCGAGCACGCAGCTTGCGCACGGAGTAGAAGTAAAAATGCCCGTCCACGCCGACCAACCGGCAATGAAAAACGAAGTAACTTTTACTCGTCGCAAAAAGAAACCCCTCCGCGATTATATTCGGCGGATATTCATTTTTCGCCCTATTTTCAGCAACGACAAAGATTCGACACTCTTACAACGTATCGTGAATTTTTCTCAGTACGACGCTCATCATTTCGGAATTTCGAGGCGAAATAAATAAAACTACCATGAAAATCAATGAAAATTGAGATCAAAACACTATTATTCATTTTCAATTTTGGCGAAATTCCGATCAACAGATTCTGAATATCCGACAACTTCATCCCTTTGAGTCAGCCTATTTTTATTGAATTTTTTTTTGACACGTTTCTAACGCACACATAATTTTTTTTTTAATTTTGCAAAACCAAATAATAAGACAATAGATTATACCTAAAAAAACCCGAAAAGAACACGCTTTTATAATAGATTGAACTGCAAAATGGAAAATAAATTATAGTTTAAAAAAAATAAAAAACGCGCTTCAATTGTAAACCGAACTGAAAATATAAGTATAACTGATAAATTTCAGTATAAGAATAGAATGTTGAACGAGAAAATATTTGTCATTGCAAAAGAGCGTGGGCTACTTCGCGTCAATTGTTATGGATATAAACAATAAGCAATAAATAACAGAAAAACAATAAACCCACGCTTTTTTACAATGACATTGATTTTCTCGTTAATTGGAATTTCTTTTCCACTTTTTAGTTGGGTTGACCATTAAAGCGTGTTTTTTACTTTTTTTCCCCTCTAATTTGTTCGAAATACCAAGCGCGATATAAATAGAGTGAGTTGCGATTTCAAATATGCGAGTCGATTTGTTATTCGGGTTCGAATATTTCGATATTTTCATACCGTCGTGAAACTTGCAGTAAAAACTTGCGGTGCTATCTCGTCCATAAATGGAATTAGAAATATAAAGGCGCGAATAAATTTGGAGCTTTATTGGATACATTTTTTGATTTGTTTCCGAACGGTAGGCGATGAAAATAAAAAATCACATTTTTTGATTATGCCTATGAATTCGTCGTCAGCACCATAATGTTTCAGCGAGTTTAATCAACTGGACAAAACTACGATCGATCGATTTTCCATGTGACTAAAAATTAATCGCCTTGGTGTTTTTTCAGTCGGAATGGAGTGTTTTAACTGGAATTCCGTTTTCAATTTTCTCCTCGTGCAGAGAAACGATAACATTCGATTGTGTACAACGTGGCGATAATTATACAGGCTTAAACGTTCGGCTCGATATTCCGTCGGCGATACTGCGAAATGCCGCGTATCTAAAAACTGCAATACCGCATGAGCACAAAAAGTAGCAAAAATGAGATTTTTTACTTAAATTATGTAATTTTTTGTACATTTTTGTACATTTTTCGTGACTTGCGTTTGCTCAACATTTACCGTCATGACAGTTTAATCCGTGATATCATAATTCAATTAGAAAATGCAAGCGAAAAATAATTTTTCATGCAGGGTGGTCCATTTTAAAAGCCCGAGACGAATATCTCGGAAACTAAAAAAAGATACAAGAAAAAGTTGGATACAAAACTTGAAGGCTTTCGAAGGAAAAGATGATTTTCAAAATATTGAAAAAAAATTTTTTTGTTTTTCGTTTTTGAATCAGAACTTAAAGCCATCAGTTGCTTAAGGCCAAAGCATTCGTTTCCAATCTAAAATTCGAAGTTCCTAGCGAAATCTCGGAAATGGTAAAATCCAGAAGTCAAAACATACCGTCACATTTGTATTTAACTTTTTATTGTATCTTTTTTAGTTTCAGAGATATTCGTCTGTGACAATTAGAACGAACTGCCCTGTATATAAATGTTTTAAGGTAAAAACATTAGGTTATTTAATATTTTTCAGCTGCCTGAATATAATACTGCACTCATATTGATAATATTTATAAGATCGTATAACATATTTGACGGTAGGCAAGTATCCCTGATATTTTTTGTAATATCCCAGGTAGAATATATATTGTTTTAGTCGGATAAGTTTGACACGTCAAACTAGCTTTAATTTAACTTAGCATCCAAGACTCAATTTGTGAGATTAGTTCTTGATTGTTATTAGAATGGAATACATCACAAGGCTCTCGTGTAACTATAAGTTCCAAAAATCTATCGTTGCTAACTCTTTTCCACGCGTGTTTTGTGTTTCGTTTTTATATTGCGTGCATGTCTCAGGGCGGCCCTACGTTCCATCGTTGCTGCAAGCTTCACACGCGTGCATTCGTAACAAGAAGTAGGGTATACAATAATTTTCTAGAAAATGTAAACTACAAATTAGCAATTTGCATGTCGACAAATTCAATATTTAAAACTAACTATTTTGACGAATATATTACTTTTAACCTTAAATTTAATTTTATAATATGCTTTCCGATGTTGTCTGTCTTTTATGCTATCTATTTAAGGTGAAATTGGTGAACTTGATGGACAGTTGTACTACGTATCATTATCGAGGTGGTAAAACTTTTCAAAGGCTGAAGATTCTTACTATAGAAGTTTCATTTTCTATGTTGTTATTAGCTAGTTTATCAATGTCTATGCAAGCTAAATCTGTTAGTTTAATATTACCGATTTTGAGTGTTAACAACCATGCTTGCACTTAGCTAAGTTAGTTAGCTAGTTTCAGGCTAAGACTTATAGAACTAGCTTAATACAAGCTAATTTCCTTGCTCACTTTCTACCTGGGATCTCGCATAGTTAATTTAATTCGATTAGAAGAACGAACTTTCGGTATGATAAAGAATCATATTCCGTGCTTATACATTTGATTTCAAAGAGTTTAATTCAATAGTTTCTACGATATGACGTTTTTCGTGCTCCTGTAAAATTGTGACCTTAACACTTGCGTGGTATTGCAATTTGTAGTTTCGCGATATTGCTGTATCACCGACGATTTGTTACCATGTACTATCTATCACACGCTAGCCTGCCTTATCGCTGTTTCGTAAGCGTTTCATCCACAGCGAGAGAGGAAAACTCACGTTTTACCTAATTTGGTAGCGAGTTTGGTTAGCGAGTATCGTAAGGAGTTCTCCAAGTTCCACGCGAAGCACGTGGTGATATCAATTCGCGTCCTCGCTTTTTTCGGAAACATGCGAATACGGACTGTCGAGCGCCTCTCTCGTCATCGGTAGTATTGGGGATCTCTGCGAGTGAGCTTTTCACGAAGGGTGAAATTTTCACGAAGGGTGAGCTTTTCGCTCTGTCAATCGTCGGTATTCGTTCGACGAAACGTCGAGTTCTCGCAACCATAACCAGGTGAATCCATTGAACGTGGCAATTAAAAGTTTCCAAGGTGAGCTCACATCGGTATTGCGCGGGGCGAAAGTTTGCGGCCTCGCGATATCAATTATTGTAGGCCGAGACCGGACGAAGTTTTGATTGAAAACTCGCGGGCCCGTTTATTTCTCGGATTCTCGTATTATCGTATTTCGCCGTTTCGCTGTACCGATATCGGTAGAGTTCCTCCGGGGGAGGACGGACGCGTTTCGCGAAGATGGGCGGCTGAAACGGCGAGAAATACGAGGAAGCATTTGTCGAACGGATCAGCGGTACTCTCACCTGTCGGGGTTTTAGCCGGAAGTTTAATTAGATTTTTTGTCACCAAGGCCGCCTGACGCCGGAGGCGACGAAGCCGCGTGGTAAATCGCGAGGACAGACTCCGCGGGAATTTTCGTAGCGGCGAGGAAAAAGGTCTGAAAATTTACTTTGGCCGGATATAAAACACGGCAAAATTCCGGTAGCAGTTGACCCAGTTTTCAGTTATAGTGCTTGACAAATTCTCCTCGTCTAGACTTTTTCGCACGGCACAGAAAATATACGACCATTTTCCATTCTCATCTCCGGGGGCGAGTCTCGTAAATTCGAAGCTTCTCGATTCTCCCGTGTCACGCTACTACACTTCGAACAATAAATCGGCGTCGTCTTCGCGCGACGAAAGCTCCTTTGCCGCGATACGACGCGTATAATTCCTGGCCTGCGCGAGTGATACCGAATTTTATTCGCCACCCTCGCGCAGCCTCCGCTAATCTGTCGAGCTGACAGATTTGCCCGGGCGAAATCTTTCAATCTTCCGTTTACATCGAACAAACGAGAACCTCTGATTTTCCCATTCGTTCGCGCAAATATTTGCGACGGCGAGGATCGATGTACGAGGGTGAAAAAATTAAAAAAAAAAAAAAATGCGTCGGATATCGCATCGCGTGTCCGGAGATGTGGAAAATCTCTCGGAAGACCGTGGGATGAAAAAAATCGGTCGAATTCTTTGAACTGGTCGATTCGGTTCCGAGCCGCAGCTCTGTGATCGCCGGAGGCGTTTTTCATTGCGCAAGATTGTCCATAAGCTCCAGTCACTTCCACGTTCGGTTCTCTTGCATCATGGCGAACGAACGACGCCCAAAATGCCGTTATTATATATGCGCGGTGCCGTTGCCAGCTGCCAGCGACGAACGGCTTAATATCTTTGAGGCGGTGCAGCTTCCAGCACTCAATTATGTTCATGCAAATCCGGAGGACGCCGCACAATAACAATCTCGGAGTCATCTCGCGGATGTAAGATGGTCCTCGACCTTCGGACTTCTTCGTTTCATTTCAAATTAAAAACGCGAGTAACGCCGCCGCGGAAAGCTTTCTCACAATCTTCCCAGCAAGACGAGGACGACCTCGCCGTTCCGTCGACATTTTTCTTCAACGTTCCATTTTTTACATCGATCGCCTCGCGCTCGGACTTCCTCCCCTCCGATCAATTAGTTCCGAGTGCTCGCTCTATTCGCGAGGAGCGAGCACTCGGAATCAAGTAAGGGGCAAATACTGCACGATCGGAAAAATTCACCGTCCTCGCTTAGTACCTGCTCGTTTCCAGTTTTGTTTAATTTACTGTTTCGCAAAAGGCTTGCCATTGGGTCGAGAAGTTGCACGTGTACCAGTGAGTTGTTTGCGATTGGATTTGGACATGGAACGTTGGAATGCTCGGAGCAAGCGACCGCGAGTAGAACTGAGTCGAAGTGTACACCGAAAAAAAAACTGTTAATCCCAAGGAAAATTGTCTTGGCTCAAGTAAATGTCTTGTACAGTGCTGAAAGAATATATTGTGGCCCCGAGAATAAAGAATATCCGGCGTAGAGAAAATGTTCTCTTCGCTTAAGCAAATTTGTATTTGCGTGAAGAAGATACTTTTCAAAATTAACATTAAAAAATGTTTACTCGATTGAAACAAATATTTTCTCGATGAAAAACACGTTATTTTATGTAGGAGTGCCAATATTGACAATCGGCCCAGTCCTGGGCCACTTGTTATTTGCCAAGCTTCGCAGGCAGCAAGACATTGGCCCAAGCTTTGGTTCAAGGCCATCGACTGCCGATGGATTGTATTATAGTTATGAGCCTCAACAAACTGAGCATTAGTCAGTTCTCGGTGGAAGCTTCACTTCGAAGTTGATTTTCATGTTTCACTACTCATAATGTTTTCCACGTACTTATATTTACATTTTTATGTATATCATGGTAAACCAAAGAGCGGAATATTTTCTTCTAGTCTCCTATAAAAATGTATTAGTCCGTCATGTTTTGAGAGCTCTCTCCAAACACGACCCCAATCAACTAATTAATCAAGTCAACGTTGATTTTCCACCGTCCAGACTTGGGACAGCATTGTCTTTTCGTTTTTCAAGACTCGTGCGAATATGTTTTTTCGTTTTTGTTTTCCAAGGCTCGTCCCAAAACTCGTTTTTTTGTTTCCCACGACGAGCGCCGTATTTTTCATCCAGTATAAATGAGTAGAAATGAGGAGATAATAATATTTTCCAGATGTCAGTGCGGCGCACATTTGTTTTTTTTTGTTTTTTTTTTTACCGTTCCATTTTTTCTCCCGGAATTCCGAGAAGATCGCTGGGACGCTTTCCAAGCTTGCATCGTCGTTTGCATTCGCTCCAGGGGAACGAGAGCCGTCAGGCGAGAGCACATATTTTCTCGAGACGTCGGTAAGGGTGGAAAGTTTCTTATCATCGGAGCGTAGCTACTGGCTCCCTTCGCCCGGAAACTTTCCTCCTTTTTCTTCTCCTCTCTTATTTTCTTATTTCTTCTATTTTATACGGCAACGTTGCGCGATTCCGCGACAAGATGTCGCGAAGATTCGGCGAAACCGCGCGCGCGACGATACAGATTTATATACCTCTTTCGCGATGTATCCCCGTATTTCGACGCGGGCAGCGACGATTTCGAGGCGAGTTGATGGAAGTGATCGAAACGTGGGCGGGAAAAGCGATCAACAAACCGCAGTTCGCGACGCGCTTTCCTCTTCTGCGTCAAATTTCATCGGTGGTGACAACTCGGCAGAGGCGACGCTTGCTTCTCACCACGTGACGTTTTCCATTAACTTTTCCCTCGTTCTCGCCCCGGTTTCGCAACGAACTTTCAATGCGAAGACGCGGTTTACACTAGGATGGTCCTCCAGACCCCTTCGGCGGAATTTTAAACGTGCCGCCCGTTGCCGAATTTTAAACGAGATTTTGACTCGAAATAAATACAAAATAAGTGTTTGCGAAGTCGGCAAGCCGTAGCTTAACGGGAAAAGTTTTTTTTCCCCATTTAAATAACATTAGTTTTCCTTCAATTGTCTGCGCTATTTACTTGCGTCCCTCACGGGGCAAAAAAAAATCTGAATCCCGCGCAAAGTGCATGGGAAATAGGGTCACTTTGCATGGAATTTATAAAATGACTCATCTCTTTCAAATAATTCATACTTTTGAGACTCAATACTTGAAGATACGAGAAAAAGTTTCCAACAAAAGATGTTTATCTGCTAAAAATACACAAATTTAGTCGTATGACTTTAGTCTGTATCTCCATTATTTGTTGAGATATCCCAAATTTTCGATTTAAAGACACGTAACTCTGAAATATCTTAGTGAATACAAGAGATACCGAAAAAGTCGTGAAATTGAACTTATGCATTTTCTATGAAGAAACATTTTTCATTCAGAACTTTTTCCTGTATCCCCAAACGTTCAACTTCAAGTATTGAGTCCCAAAGGTATGAATTATTTGAAAGAGATGAGTTGTTTGATGGTTCATATCAATTGACATATGTATTGAAAATTCCAACTTTATTTCCCATGCGCTTCGCGCAGGATTCAAATTTTTTTTGCCTCCATGAAGCGCGCGAGAAAGAAACGCAGGAAATTGACTGAAAACGACGTTATTTAAATGGGGGAAAAACCGCTCCACCGGCACCCTTTCCCGTTGAGCTACGGCGCACATTTTTTAAACTTTATTTCGAATCAAATCAGAGGGTGGCGCGGTTAAAATTCCGCCGAAGTGGTTTGGAGGACCAGCCCAGTTTACACTTTATTACGCGCATTTCTGTGCCTAGGATTTTTGAAGTGATTTTAAGTATGCCAATAAGGTGATGTCAACAGTGTTAGTGTTTTTTTTCCTATCACCGCTAGTTTAAGAAATAGAAAAAGAATGAATTTTCACAAAAATATCGCTTTATTTTAAAATTATACGTGAAGAACTTGGGTTTTGAGTGATTTTCGAGAGCGAAGTTGTCCTGGGAAATCTCGCGTAATTCCGCCAGCAATAGTCCGCCATCATACGAATCCGCCCACCGAGAGTCTCAATATTGAACAAAGCAAAACACAGTATCTGTTATCAATTTTCGTTGATCTTTCGGAACAACCCAACTGCTCAACTTTCTAACCATTATCAAATCATCGGTTTAATTTCATCGGTGTTATTGCAGGACTTGTATTTTAGATTAAGATCGCCAAATACTTGACATTAGATTAGTTGGTAAACTAGAGCTAATAGGCTAATATAACTATTGTTGATTTCTGTTATATTAGCTTCCTGATGTACCGCACATACAAACAAAGCTGTATCAATAAAAAATTGTTTTCCTTTGTAGCCCTGTGTTATCAATATTTTTTCGAGCAGAGCTAACAGGAAGCTCAAGAAATCTGAAAAAATATAGTTATTCCATTTTTTTCTCCACGTTTCTCTAACAATTTTTAGATAAAATTATCAGTTGTTCATGAAAAATATGTATTAATGTTTTGTGGTTCCTCGAAGTTGAGAACCGAAGGTTTGCATCTCTCTGATTATGAACGTAATAACTGGCTACTTTATTGTAGTTTATTTCTGTTGACATACACACCGAAGAGTTTTCTAGAGAAAAACAATCACTATTCACAAATCTGATAGTGTTTTTTTTTTGTCAAATCGGCTATTGTCGTCGACTTCCCACGATTTTGCATTCAGTTTATTCGTAAAGTCGCGAGACGATAATATTGATGCGTCGAAACTGAAATACCATCCTCCTCGGCCTATAAAACAACATATAAGAATTCTTCAACGCTCAGGACAGTACTGACGACGAGGAGATTACTATTCAAATAACTCATCTCTTGTTCCCGTCGAATCATTACTGCTCACATAGAGTAATTCTCTCCGTTTTCTCAAGAGTAAACTACATCTTCAAACTGACTTTTGTACAAAAAACGTGATACGTCACAACGCGCGCGGTTCTCAAGGTCACTGCGAGTTTGTTTATCATTGATTCTGCGGTGAGGAATCGATTCGCTCGCCGTTGCCGATTGCATATTTTTCATCGACTCCTCGAGTATCGTAGAATCGCAAAAGTCTCGCAATACGATTCGCGAAATTGATTATTCGTACGGAAGTGAAGTTTTTCGTCGGCAGTAATGATAGAGAAAATGTGACGATTTCGAAGGATAGCAGCGGAAATTAAAGGAAATTCCGAAGGAAATTGTGTTACATCGGTTCACTGCGATCTCTTCGATTGGAAAATCTTGACAATTATATATCACGTCTCCACCATAGATGTATACTCATCGATACGAATTTGGCAGCTTTAGAATCGTGGTATCAGAAAATTTCGTTGATCGTTCTCGTACGCGTCGCAGTTTCGTTTCAGGTCCATCGCCTCGCGACAAAATCGTCCGCAAATCACGTAGCGCGAATGGGAATTCTAAGGTTCGTTCGAGTACGTTTTGTCACTTTTATACTCGGTCCGACCGCGTTCATCTCGTTTCCTCGATCGGATCATCCGATTTTCCGGTGTATACCGAGTCTGCCCATTTCTAGGGACTCGCCGAGTCATCCTCGAGTTCCACTCGATCCCTAGACGCGAGACACATGTTTCGCTTGCGAGATCCGTCAGCGTGACGGACGGAATAAGCGCGTCAAAGAATACGAATAGATGCGTATATTTATTCGCTCTCGAAGAGGCCCGCGGATATTTTTCAACGGAAAATGCTCCATCTTCGTCCGATAATGGGGTGAAATGTTTTGTGTCGAAGAGGTTCGTCGTCAGACCTTCGCGCAGACTTCTCCCTCGAAAGGTTATCGAGTCTCTGCTAGAGGCAACGCGTCGTTCGTATCAGGGTCGAAGGCCGCATGAATAACATCGTCTCATCTTTGATAATCCCGTCAAAGCTCAGCTTTGCTCTCCCTCTCCAAACTCCTGCTTCTATCCAACCTCGAGAATCGAGTAGTCCTATCGGAAAGCTTCGACAGAACCAAGATATTTCTGCCCAGCTCTACGAGTACCGCAGACTTTATCTAACAAATATTTCCCAACGGAAGACCGGAACCTCTGATACTTTTTGCCCCTCTCGATTTATCCCGTGGGTCACTGATTTTCTTTTTTTCCACGGACGACGTTATCGCGACTGACGTGAGGAAAAAAAGGTCTCGTCGTCAACGATCTTCCGATGATCTACGAAGTTTCACGCGTCGCGGATACTCGGCCGAATATGATACCGAAGATGAAACAACACAAAGCTCCCATATTTGTGCTGCCCAAAAGCGACGCGCGCCTTATCCGATGTTCTCTGTCTCTCTCTTTGGCTCTCTCTTTGGCTCTCTCTCTCTCTCTCTCTCTCTCTCTCTCTCTCTCTCTCTCTCTCTCTCTCTCTCTCTCTCTCTCTCTCTCTCTCTCTCTCTCTCTCTCTCTCTCTCTCTCTCTCTCTCTCTCTCTCTCTCTCTCTCTCTCTCTCTCTCTCTCTCTCTCTCTCTCTCTCTCTCTCTCTCTCTGTCTCTCTCTCTCTCTTTCTACTTCAGATTCATTGCCAAACCAACCACACGTTTTGATTTCTCCCGACACTCATTTATGTACGTTATTTCCGTTATTCACGTTTATTGCGCTCAATTTTCTATTTTCACATTAATTTTTTTGCTATTTTTTTACTTTTTATTTTTATGCTATTTCTTGTATTGATAACAATTAATTTGCTAACTTCTGATTTTTTGCTTTTTTTGAATGAATCTCAATCTTGAGTTATATATTTGTATTCACTTGTGCTTAAGGTATCACTATCGCCCGTGTCACTAATATATCCACGGAGCAGGATCGAGTTTTTTAGAGTCGTCACACAGGAATACGATACGTTTACGGTACAATAAGGCAGCGCAGTCACACTACCCTGTACAGGAGGCAACTTGGTTAGCTACGCGTTGCAGGACGCGGGGAATACTTTGCGGTATGCCTACTTCGCAGACTTTTCGCTACCGGCACACCAACATAGCTTGCCAACTTCTTTGTAGCGAAACTCGGCGACCGTCCTGCAAAGGAAGGGGACAGGGGGGTCCAGAACCACTGATCAGCCCTAATTTCCGTACCGAATCTCTGCGGCGATCATTTTATATCTCATACCCATACCTCTGGAACTCACTCCCACTTCAAATTCGTTCGATCTCTGCCGCTTCTGCTTTCCGACACCTCATTCATGCACACATTTTCAGATCGGTGGGAATCGATGAACACTGAACGACAAACTCTATTCATCAGCAATAGTTGACAAGCTTCTTTTCTTTTCACTCGAGTTTTCCTGAATTTTATTTCAATCTCATTTCAACTTCACTTCATCTTCTACATTCGTACACCACCTAATCATAACTATCATAGCATCCTAACATCTTTGCGAAGCATAATATACAATGAATAAGATGTTCGATCAATCAATCAAAATCAATCTCTCTCTGTCTCTTTCTCTCACCACGTATAAAATTTTAAATAAGGCTAGGCCGAGTTATCTCCTCCCGTTCTTCCCAAAACTAAGGGATGATATCAAAATATCTGAGCATCCATTTGCCAGCGTAGTCTCTTCCTCATTTGACTTGCCAACTCTAGCTACTACCACGTATCTGCTCACACTTGGCATGCAGGCGATGAAATTACGAGATTCACTTCCCTGTCACTTTGGATCAAAGCCATCGATTAACGCATGTAAGAGTGTAAGAGTCCTTACCTACGTAAGAGAGTCATCTCCGTGTGACTGTTTCGGGGCATCAATTTTTTGTTGTTGTATAAATCGCACCCAAATATGGTGTAGAATACGTGGCCGAAGTGATTTTCCGATACTCGCTACGGTTCGAATATCCAAACCACAATCGTGGTAAACGCGCACAGACTCGCACGAACGCGCACGAACGTGCCAGAGAGCCTAAGAGCGCGTACGGACGCCCACGAATTCACAAGACACACACGCACGCAGGCGCGCGCGCGTACACTCACAATGAGCAGAGAGGGTTTGGAGTCTCTAAATACCGTGGAAGCAACGAACCACGGGGTCCTTTCATCCCTGCTTGTTCGCCACATACCCATACACACATTCTGGTGTCCTGCCGTTTCACATGATATGAAATGTTTGAAGATTTTTCGATATCTTCGTACTATCAGTCAAAATAGATAACATCTGCTTACATAATAATACATACTGTTCGTAAAAATATATACATGTCAAAATTAGGCTTAAAATGTACATATTTTACAAATATCAACAAACAATGTACCAACGTGCGAGCAAAGACATGATCTGAACGCACTGATAGTACACAGATATCGGACAGTCGTAAAACATTTCCAATCGCTTCAGATCCTCTGAAGTGGCAAGAATTTAACATTTTTACTCCAGATACGCAATTGGGGATTCCTGAAACACGTATTAAATTTTTTTCCGATGCACGTGTTTTTTTTACGCGTGTCTTTATCTGCGATTGGCGATGTACGGTGAAATTGAAGTTCGTCAACAATAAACGAGTTCAAATTAAAATCTTTCTCTCTTTTCCGTGTCGCATGTTCTTTCGCACGAGCCTTTTCCACATTTCCCTTCGCTCTTGCTCGAGGGGTCCACGCGATTTGGAGAAATCAACTCGCGGGACAAAGGGCCTCGTCGCAGAAGAGTAAAGACGAGACAGAGATAATTGAATTCCATGGCAAACTTGTTTGAACAATTTTAATAACCGATAACTCAGCGTCGTTCGCTCGCGGACGTTGATCAAAGGTTTTCCGAGATTAATTTCTACCTCGCGCTCTCGTGCGCACACTTGCCAACAGATTTTCCACCCTAACTTAGGAGCGATTTAGACGACGACGGATTATTATGGCGCGTGTACGCCCCCGGTAGTCTCGAAGTATAGTCGTTCCGGAACTGAATCGCCGACTCGACCGTTCGACCAACTGCTTCCTCGACAAGGACCGTTATCGCTCGAATTAAAGAACGAGGAGCCGAGAGGATAGTTTTCGCCCTGAACCGTGCGCAGAAGATCCCGACGGAACCACGAACTCGTTGGTGACTCCTAATTATGTAAACGAAACGGTTTCGTGACTTCATTTCGGAATCGAGCGAAACTCTTTTACCTTATTTAACGCTCGCTGCTCTCAAATTGTCCTCCGCAGTCGTAAATTTCGACACTTTCCTGAACGTCCTCCGCGAAATTCTCCACCTCGCCGTTTCCTTTTTTCCTTATTTTTTTCACATTATCGCGGTCTGATTTACGCGGGGAAACACATTCAACGGTTTCTGTACAATTTGCTATAAAAATAACGCCACTCGCGTAGATTCGATTTCACCTCGTTAATTCCAAACGTCGCGTTAGATTATCCGTTCGTCCGGCAAGTAATCAAACGTTCACCTTTCACCCGATTTGCAAGTTCCGAGGGAAAGGAAGTCGTTGCATCTGATTATCTCCAACTCGTTGCTATCGGCCTCATTGATCGAGCACAGTTCGCTAACCCATTCGACACTGCGAAGTATTCGCCCGAATCTCTTCGAATTTATTTCAGTCTCATCGTTCCCATTCAGCGAGAATCCTCGTGATTGCGCGGCGTTGCTGCCCTAATAAAACTAAGTCCCTCCCAATTGCACTGATTTTTGTAATGCCCTTGCCGCAAATGGGTGGAAATTTTCGAAACCAAGTTCCTTATCGCACGTTACGCTCCAGACACTCGGCGAATGCTAAGAGCGAGGCCAAAAAATGTGTAATCGTACGCTTAGACTAGGACAGTGTACACCGTACACTCGGTGTATACACCGAGTGTCTACGTGCGACTCTAATTATGGCACGATAATTAGTGCCGAATCAGCGGCTCCGTGAACACTTTGTGTCCAAGTGTCTCTTGTGGTTAACCCCTAGCACACAGGTCTAGTTATGTAGCAAACAGCCAGTTTCACACAAGCAATGTATGAAAAAGTTTTATTTATGAAGTTTCTCCTGATGTTTATTGCACTGCATTCTTTTGTAAATTTTAAGACATCTGTGCAAGTTCGAAAGTACAAAATTGTTCTCACACGTGTAAAAAAGGAGATGAGGCATCAAGTGCACCAACCTGTTCCGAGACTTCCTGTGCGCAAAGAGTTAACGAGTTTTTAAACGTGTTCGACATTTTTCCACATACTACTATAAGATAGTTCTAAAAACAATGAGTTTCATGTGGAGCAAGGAGGTTACCAAAAGTCTAATACCTAGTGTTTGTAGAAAGAGTTCCAGAGCTTTGGAATGTATCGTCCAGTGATTATAAAAATAGAGTAAAAGAGCAGACAGCTCTGGAAAACTTGTGAGAAGAGTAAGTTTTTCTGATAAATATTCCAACTCCTCATATTTCATTCGACAGAAATCGTGAGAATTAGACTCTTCTTCGCGCAGTCCATCAAGCAATGTATGATCGACTCGCAGTTCTCGTCTTTTTTGAATCCACTGGTGAACGATGTTGTTGTATTGGCGTCTGTTTAATCTATCGTTTATCATTTCGTCATTGATGCCAGATCACTATGGCAAGTTACGCGCTTGAGCATCACGTCCGAATGATAAAGCTTCATCATGAAAATGAGTGTTACTGCAAACGTTGCGCCCATCTTACGGCAGAGGCAGTGGCCCTTGAAAATCGACTCTCCAACGTTTGGTAGCCAAATTTGATGCGGCCTTACGTCAAAGGAAGGCTAGCTAATTTCTCGATGTGCACAAGAACTCGGCCTTTCGAAAACGTCAACTTGGCGAATTTTGCGGCAGAACCTGGGTCTACACCCGTACAAGAGCCAACTGACCCAGGAGCTAAACCGACCACACGCAACGCAGTTTTTTCACGGAGTGGGCTTGGGAGACTTTGGAAGAGGACGCCAATTATAAGCTTTAAGCGACGAGGCGACTTCAAACCACGCGAGGTTCACCAGGTGGAAATTCACAAAAAGTTACTGTTTGCTGCGGATTTTGGGGCAGCGGCGTCACTGGTCTGTACTTTGTTGAAAACGACGTTGGTGAAGCTGTGCCAGTCCATAGATAATGGTATACACGAGCCTGTTAGATGAAAAACGAATTTCGTTAATGCCTCGCCCATGGCTTGTTTTATTCCACTACAACGTCGACCCGCCCCAATTGAGAAATACACGGTGAAAAAAATTCCGTCATCGCGTAAAGGGTAAAAATTGTTGTAAAGAATATTTAACATTCTAGCGTGTTGATTTAACACGTTTGTTTTTCAACACACAAAAATTTCATTTGATACTAGAGTGATACCCTAACATTGTTACGTGTTACCTCATCGCTACACACGGAGTGTGTTGAAAAAACACTAATTTTGTGTGAAAAATATCGCGAACACAAATGTTTGTGTTAAATTTGATGGATAATTTTTTAGCGTGTAGAAATTCTTCGATCTAAGTTTGAACTTCATGGGGTAGAGTATCGAATAGTTTCGGGCATCTATAGTCGTAGACAGTTGACCACACTGTTTTTCCAAGGAGTATTTCTAAAAGTGGCTGATCACCGGACTTACAATTAATATTTGCTGTGTAAGAAATTTTGCACGACCCTCGCTGGAGCCTCTGAATATTTTCGCGACTGTCATTCCAACCCCCCGTTTCGCTTACTGCACGTACGTCAAATTATTTGAAGAGTTCTTGCGTTGGGTATCTCATATCTCTTGATAATTATCGCTCAAGTCATCAAACGAAAATGCTAGATCCGCGAAAACGACGCAAGCTTTTCGTCGGGGCCTGGTAAATTACATTTTGCTCAACGGTTATTCTCGGCTAAATTTGTATGATGTATTCTTTCCGTATTCGACAACTCTCTCGTTGCTCGACGAACAGGATTTCTTCAACCATGCCATCGAGGCTCGACGTTTTGTCCTTGCTGACGTAGAAACTTGGCGCTACCCTATCCGAGTCTGTATTTTTTTTAATTATAAGCAAATCCCGCGCGCCATTAAATTTCCAGGTTGTCATACGCGTCGAGGCAACGCTGTGCTCGCCACTTATTTTAATTCCAACGATATTTCACGCGACGATACCTCAACTACGTCCCCCAAAACCACCGGCTCTGCTCGCCGCGTTATCTTTACGTTTGAACGCTCAGCGTTCGCCACGCGACGCACTTTTAGCTAGATTGAAAACCGAAAAACCAGAAATTTGTCTTCCGCTTCGATTCACGCCCACTGATACTCGTAAATGACGCGAAAAAATGTGAAATACGGCGATGGTACGCGGGTGCCGCGCAGGATTCTCTTCAATCGTCTCCTCGAGTTCTCAAAGCGTCGATTCTCAACTTCACAGACGAGGAGTCCGCGTCTTTGGAATCATGTCCGCGCAAATCGAAGATAAACGCGACGAGTCCGCGGATAAAACACGAGTACGGAAAAATCGTCTTGTTTATTCGCGCGTGGTTACACTCGATATCGGACAGATATCGGACGATGCGCGAGCGATCGACGTAGTACTCCGCGGAGTATACACTCGAGCTTCGAGTAATAGCTTCGCTTCTCTTCCTTGTCGCGATGGCCAGCCTTCCGTTTCTATTCCCCGCCTCTTCGTAGTCGTAAAGCTCGCACGATTCATCCTCCAAGCTCCAGTTTCAGTCACGGTGAGCGAGCAACTAAGCATTAAGGTGATATGTATATATATATATATATGTATATATATATATATATATATATATATATATAAATATATATATATATTAGGGTGCTTCGTTTCAGAAGACTCAGTTTTTTCCGCTGCACAGACGGAATATTACTCTGAGCATGTTGAGAAGCATCGTCACCAACCCCAACCCCTAATTTGAATTTCTAGAACTCCTCGCTGAATGAATTTGGAATTTTGATTAACGCGCAGAACTTTTTTTTTTTTCAATTGTCTGATATTGCGCAGCATTTCATGTTATTAGATCAGTCATGGGCGGAAATCGTAGAGGATTCTTTTCTCTTTGAAATTGTCTATACTGGTTCACGTTTTGTAAATCGTGTCCCCTGTAAACCAAATCTTAAACTCCATTTTTGCCAGATTTCCGATAGATAAATGGAGTAATCGCAAAATTGTCAGTCCCGATACGCGAATTGGAAATAATCGTGAAAATTCCATAATGATTAGTCGCGAGTAATGTAATCACGCATTGGACACTGGTCAGGACTGATAATTGAGTAATTAAAAACTGCCTTAATTGATTATTGGTTGGTTAAACGGTCCATATTCTTTCGGCCCGATTGATAATTACGGGAGGCATCATATAACGGAGTTATAGTCGATCTTCGAGAGGTCCAAAAACAAGTTGTGTCGCGGTGAGTAACGGTACGATCAGACTACCACAGAAGCTGCGATACAAATTTTAGACATAAATTTCTTTGCTGTTTACACCGTAACAGATGTTTTGTGGCTGGATAGAGTCCGCATATAAATGTACGCAATTTGTACATTACAGAAAAGGGCCAGGAAACGCCAAAAATTATAAGAATGTTATCATCATGCAGGGAAAATTACTGGATCGTGATTTTTATGCGTTTTTTTTTTTTTAGTTTTTCTCGGTTGTGAGCAGTTTGACCCCCAATTTCGACTTCAGATATGTGTTCAGCGGGAGAAAATACCGCGGAAAATTTTGGTAGGACATCGCAGACCACTTTTTTAATTTTGTGGACTTGTGTTCTTAGCGAACGCTGATGACAAGTTTGTAAGTCGCGCTCGATGTTGAGGAAACGATGTCGGCTTACGAGGATTTTCCGGTAGGCGAAGGGTTGAGATTAACTCGCGAGTAGAAGAGGCGGATTGAGGGAATGGACGGAACGACGGTATAACTCGGAAAACGTGATTTTGTCAAAAACAAGATCCTTTGGGAAGGTTATCAGGAAATCAATTATACTTGTAACAAATCTAACTCGAGTGAAATTAATTGAAGAACCCGATGTTTGGTGAAAAATGAACGTTTCTAGTCATACCGTTTTTCCAAAGTTCAATTCGATTTTATGCGGTAAAAAAATGTTATTCGAAACAATTATTACTTGCTCGCACAAGAGTGGTATGATACTGTTTATAAGTATTTATATCATCTCATTCCCTAGCCTTTTTTCTGCTTTTATCATCTTTTTCTGATTTCTTCGACGTTTGTTGTCTGTGTTTTGCCACCTTTTGTAATTTTTCGTCTCCAATGAGCCAGTTTTTCAGCGAATTCATTTTCGTTTTTGGTGATTGATCCATGTTTTTCGACGTTTTGGATGCAACTTTTCGAAGATATTGATATACCAGTTGTCAGGGACGTTCCCAGCATATTGGGCACCTGGCACTGTAAAAACTTGAAGCCCCCCCTGCTCTACACACACACGCACGCACATTTAATCCGCTCTTTGCAATCACCAGAATCAACGACGTGGACGTGGCGAATAACTGACTCCTTACTTATATTCTTCCCAAAATTTTGAACCGCTTAAATATTTTTTCTCATGTTCTTTCAATTTTATTTATGCTTTGGGTTTTCCATTCTCTTTTCTCATGCAGTTTCCTCTGAACTCCCCTTTTCGTCTTGCAAAATATATTTCGTGAATTTTTTGCCCTGCACTGCCAGCAGTTTCACATCAACAACAATCAGTCTCTCTAGGGATCTTTAGTTTTGGGTGCGGGATGCGAACGCTAGAATCGCTAGAATGACAGTAGGGTAGCGTATACAGAGATCCTCCGGCACTGTAGGCATAAAATTCGCCTCGGCCGAGTCTTATCGATTATAGTGCCAAAAATCGAAAACATGGATGAATTTTCTCTTGAAAATATTGATATGAGATTTTGACTGTTATTTCAAAATGCCGCCTTTTCCAAATGACGCATGGAGTCCTTGCCCCAATTACCCATGCCTGGGCACGGCGCTGCTAGTTGTAACAAACTTCATCGGTGATCTTACATCTTTTATTCTATTTCTGTTTTATTCAGAGTTATACCGTTTTTCCGGGCAGGTTTTTCGCTATAGCGTCAACAGGTATCGTGTATCGGAAGTTACTGGTTCATGTTCCAACCAAAACGCAAAGGCGTTACAGGGAAAACCGCGGCATGACGGACCTGCCGAATAATCTACTAAAAATTGTTCCATTTCCTTCAATCTATTAACAATTCAGAGTTTATAGGCGATTTCAGAACAAAATAAATTATTTCGTAAAAGTGATATAATGGGATACTTCCAATGCTTCAAGAAATACAAGTATTTTTTTATTCAACTTGAAAACAACGATAAACTCAAAATTATATTTATAGTTCCCAATCTTTTTATTTTCATAAAAATGGAGAGTACAACGTTATTAAAAAAAAAAACTATTTTGGTTCAATTATTTCAAACTAATGATGAATTTGTTCGAGATGGACCAAAACAATTTGTACCCAGTGATCCAAAGCTACGGAAAATAATTTAGTAGCTTAGGGGGGCTCGTCGTTCCCCGGGCTCCCCTAAAGCGAATTATACCGTTATTCCGCCCATTCCCTCAACTGCTTCGAGGATATCCTCGATGGTGTTTGCATGTGTAAGCAAAATGAATGGCAAAGACGTTCGAGCCAAGACCCGACTCGGCCTTCTTTTTTTGGATCACGTGATCCAATCTCATCGAGGATCTGGTACCGGTACGATTCTGGGTAACGAGGTTATCGACCGTGTGAATTTGGCTGCGATACTCGAAAGGCGCGCACACGCACGGAGTGATTCTTGGCGTGTCGCGCTGTCCTCCCAGGCGTCGACTAGCATCACTTACAGTGATTCGACGAAGATGAGATCTAACCGCACCCATCAGGCGACAAATCTCGACATCGCCATTCAGCAAATTATGCCGAGCGTACAGCGATTCTATAAATATATCGATTTCCAAAACTGATACGAAAATGTTCGTACAGTTAAACTTTCAAGGTCATTAACGTTCAGCTCTCACGATTCTTCTGTGAGGCCATCAAAAGTGAAACAAAATTGGGAAATCGAATTTTTTCTTCACGATTCGTTCGAAATTTGCGTACAAACTGCCATTTTAAACGAAATTTCCCTTCGATTGATCACTGCGGCTTGCGAATCTTTTTCTTAAGTACATCGAACGATGATATTCCACGTTCAGCGAGTATAATATTCGTGCTTAAAAAAAATGAATGCATCATTTTTTACCGAATTCATTTCGACGCAATTTTTCCAAACTCGTTTACCAGCACTCGTTCAATATGATCGTAGTCGCAAATATTTTCTTCTGATTGATCGATCTATACGCAGACTCGAAGGAAACGAATGAAATAAAAAGTTATAATTGACTTTCCTTCTCGAGTTTTCAGACTGTAAAATATGCGACGTTTTGAGATTAATCAAACGGAAAATGAATGTAAAATTTGTTCGCTACTCCGTTGATCGACGGCGAATGAAACGTTTCAGTTTCGTCGAATTCTTTTCCCATCGTTATTCCCCCCAAGCGAGCGTTGAGATGATCGTTTCTGCAGAAGCACCCGGATATTAACGAAGATTTCCGGCCTGGAGAACAGGTTTGAGGGGATCGTTCCGTGTGAAGGATCTTTTTTACGCTTTCTTGGGGAATCTCTGTTTGGCAAACTAAGTTGAGATACAACTGCAAAATTCTTACCACATATTTATTCCCAACTCGAGCAACAATTTTTTCAACCCGAAATCGCCGCACGTTGCCGAGGTACACGGTGCCCGTGTAGACATTTGATCTGGCACGCTACAGATCTGAATTGGGGAATATCATGGCTGGCCGTGGAATCCTCAAAATGCATCCAGAAGCGTTTCTGTACGTCCAGTCATTGACGCAGCACGTTTTTGAATCATTGTACGTGTAATGGTTGCGATTTCAATGGATTCGCAATTGATTAGAGATGATTATAAATAACGTGGCGCTACTCCGGGTTCATTGTGGCTGCTAAGCTTGCGCTCTAGCCAAGTTCTGACAGGGCTTGCCCCAGTTATGCCGGTTTTAAAAAACCTAACTTTACTCGGCGCATAGTCAGCAGTTCGCACTCAGCTATGGAACCCGACAAAGTGTCTTAGGGTGAACATGTGCGATGAACAAGAAAAAATCAATCGCACCAGACGGAGACAACGAGAGATCTCGAAGGCAACGGCTTGCGATATCGAAATACCGGTGTCGTCAGATGAGACTCCCATAAGTAGATCGGGTGACACAAATTAAGTCGTATCTCCCATGTGACAGGAGGTTGTGTATGTTCGTATATTCCGTACTTTGCAAAAGCTCCTAAACATATTCTGAATTCAATCGTTGCTCGTTCGTACCAAATATCACTTAATAATTATGCAGTCAGCATACTAAGTGAATTTTCCATAAAATAAAAAAAGACTATTTCGATCCTAATCGCGTATATTCTATCACATATTTATGGACTGGCCAGGGTCCTGCGAGGAACTGTGGTGTGGATGTGGCTTTTGCACGCTAGCCCCATTAGCACCCAACTTGGCGGCGTTACGGGGCAGGATCTAAAAGATGAACATCATGGTATGGCCTTGGCCAGGCTGCCATAGCTCGGCCAGATCTGGCCCAAATTTGTAATCGGGCAATCCACATGAGGGGCTGACCATGGCCACATCACAATTTCTACACGGCTAACTTAGCCGCTGATTTAAAAAAAAAAAGTTACCCCGATTGCGGCTTTGATACTCCAACGGCTTCGAATATCGGAAAATCACTGCGCTATATTTGGATGCTATTTATGTAACAACAAAAAAATTGTTTGTTTACACAGTCACCCGGGTTATCCCCTCAGGTTAAGGGATCAGACTATTTTGGACGCGGAAAAAAGGCTATTTCGACGAACAACTTCTATATTATCGTCCATCCTAGCAGCGTCAACAAAAATTCGTAACAATAGCCTTTTTTTCGAGGCGGATAAAGTAGATTTATGCGTTACGCTACTTTTCGGTACCGAGGAGTGGTTTTATTTTGAATTTGGAGTCGGAAGTTGATATTGAGCCGAGGAAATAGCACGAGGACAGATACGCGTTAGCCCCGTTTATCGGGACCGATAGACTAGGCAGGGAAAGAGCAGCTGGCGAAAAACGATGATAGGAAATTTGTATTGGCTGGAGCATCGGAACTCCCACCGAGGTTGTGGAATAATTGTAAAAAAATATTTACTCGACGGTAAGTTGCGGTGTGGAGTTGTAGGCGAGTAAGCTCGGGGTAGAACCTCGCGTGGAATTTTCCCCAGGCAAGTACTATAGGCTAAGCGATTCATCACCACCGCAGCTCGGACGCGTAGTTCATTAAGTTACAAATTCCAAGCTACGTAGCCGGGCAAATTTTCTTGCGCCGGACACCCGTTTTGCTTAACGTCCCAGTCATCCAAAGTTTCCTCGTGGCAGGAGAAATTTGGTAGATTTTTCTGTCTCGATCGGTGTTCGCCGAAGGTCGCGTGATCCAGGGGGTGAAAAAGTTTGCCCCGTCGTTCTTTCCACTTCACTTGATCTTAGGCAGGGCTAACGAGGGTTCGCTGAAGTTTTCTTTTCTCACAGCAGCGGTGAGAGGATTCGGTATCACAGACGCAACGGTAAGGACAACTCCTGGAAAAGCTTGCGTTGGACAGCTTCGTGTTTCTTTGCGCGGGGTTCCAAGTTTCGCGAATGTCGAGCTTCGTCGTTTCATATTCAAAGGGGAACACAGATGTGGAAACCGCAGCGAAGACTCGTCAAGTATTTACTCGCCAAGTATCCCGTATAAGACTTTATGAGTGGCCAAGATTCGAAAAATGGTTGGGTGTCAGGAAAATTAACCTGGCAAACGATCATCGCCCAAACATGGTCAAATACAATAGCGCAATTAAGGCAAACTATGATCGGCGAACCGCCTTCTATGGGAAAGACCCAGTACTATTTACCAATGCTGGTACGCCTCTATGACTACCTGGTTGAGTACCGGCCGTTGATAGACGGAGAAAAATAAACGTCGATTTTCACTTCGCCAAACAGTACTATAACGATAGTGAACAAAATTTCTCTTCCACAAATGTTTGGCAATTTTTTTAATCATCTCACAAAATTCTTTAAAAAAACGCTTTAATTATACAGTAAAAATTCGTCTCAGAAAATGTTGAATCGACTAATACAGACAAATTTATGTCGACTATTTTTTTACCTCTATAAATTTTGAATTTTGGAAAAAGTTGGAGTTTTAGCAATTTGACAAATTTTGACCGCAGCTGCGAATTTTGTTGAGTCTCCGAATTGGAAATTTTTGAAACGAAGAAAATTCGACCAGAGTTTGTACGTATTATTAGTCGGTTAAGAATGTCGCAACATGAATTTCTATTGTATAATTGAAGTAATTTTCTCTTCTGAAAATTGAAAAATATCTAGAACACTTATTGTAGTAAAAGAAAAATTGTTTCACCGTAATCATTTATAATCGGGTTGATAAATGGCTAAAAAAATAACACAATTATTGATTTCACTTTCTTAAAAATATTTTGTTATTCTTTGTGTTGTTTGGTTGGAAAAATATTTTAAATACGATAAATCTTTCAATGATTTATTGTAAACCGTTGGTTGTCATCTACAGCCCAGTCATACCAAAATATAGAACTGGAATCATATAAAAATTTCAATTTTCACTATACTTTTTATTGTAAAAATAATTGAAAGCAAATCATTTTTAAACTTTTTTCCAAAAAAGGTCCGCTATTTTGTTAATAATAATTGTCGTTAGGGCTGAAGTTACAGTTATGCTTTATTTAACGGTATTTAATTTTTATGTTTCACATGATTTATATTCCTCCGTTTTGTAAATAAATATCCAGTAAAATGGATTGAAAAAATGTTGGAGTATATTATAAGAGTGTCAATTTTTTTATTGTAAAAATAGCCTTTTTCTCGAGCGTCCAAAGTTGACTACTTTCGCGACGTGGTTTTATATTATTTTATTCGGAGTATATGTTTTTTAAATTAAGATAATTTAGCGAGGGGCGCAAATTCGATACGCGCCCTTGGCGCCGTTTTCGATTGGTACGTCCCTGGCCGCGAATCAAGGCTGACGGAGAAAAATTGGAGCACGATTCGAGAAGGACGACTGCTTGGATGGTGAACGTTTTGAGTTGGCGCCGTCGCTGACAGACGAGAGGTTTGTTTCGAGTCGCGTAACTCGAGAACTCGAGCTGAGTTTGCAAATGCTGTCGTTGACGAGGTGGCATTGGCAACATTCTTGCTCGTCGTGCGAGGCGCTCTTTCATCGGCGAATCGCACGTGGGGGGCGCGAGAGGCTGGCTATTCGGGAAAACGGTCGTCGATGATGAGAGGACGTACCGACGCGGAGAAAATGAAAGGGATGGAAATAAATATACGAAGACAGAGAGAGAGAGAGAGAGAGAGAGAGGGGGGGGGGAGAGATTGGGTGAGGGTCGAAAGGAGCTGGGAAAGCGAAACGACGAATCGTCATGCAACTTATCCGACGAAAGATATTGAAGGACGAATTGAACGTGTCCGAAATGAGCAAGCGACACGTCCTCGGATTAGAGACCCGAGAGCGATATCGAACGAGGACGCGGCAAGTTTTGCTATCTTTCCGACTAAGAGATTAGAACATCACGCCCTGTTTGATTGGATTTTGCTATCCCATCCGCGAGCTGGATTACGCGAGGAGAACGACTATCTGTTCGACAGGGCGTAGGAGACGTCCAAAAGCACGTTCTGCATACCCGGCAGAGAAACGTCCGCGAAGATCAGAGAACGTGGAACTAGGATGTCGTTTATTTAATTATCGAATTTCTCATTTATCGGCTCATCGCGACGCAAGAAAAATATCTTACATTCGAACTCTATGTATATTCGTGGGAATTCCGTACACTCCACGAATAAATTGGACCAGGGCGCGATTAAGATTGTGGAGGCAAAATTGATATTCCTCGAGTTATAGTGCGTTGAGTTTTTCGTGACATGAAATTTTTGAGAATATCGAGTCAAGCTCTTCGTAAGAAAATGTATACTACGAAAACGTCAGCGCTCTATATCTCGAGAAATGTCAATGCTAGCGATTCAGTTTACTGAACCATTTTTGTAGTAAATTTAATTTCCTACAAGTTTATTTTGCACATTTTTTGTGTAGGTCAAGCCATTTATGAAATAGCGTCAAAAAACAAGAATTTTATACAAAAATTAGATTTACTGATCCGGACAATCGTACAAGTGCAAAGCAGGCACATCGCACTGAACACCTTTGTAGACCATTTGATTCTGAGTAAATCGCGGTCTGGTATAATATGATAGCATGAAATGCCGCCGAGCTATAGTCATTTGAAGAAAAAAGATCAAAATGTACGTGTATTTTGAATGGAAAATCTTGCCATGCTATGCGAAAGTACACGATGTTAATATTAAGAGCTCCAATTTCTATGGAGTTTCTTTTCGGACATTTCCAACAAATTTTCATTTGGGACGGAAAATAAAAAAAAATCGTGCAAATAAAAGCACCCTTTAATACGTATAATCAGATGTCGTATTTCATCAATAATACTGTAATGAATACTTTGACTTCCATACACTTTTACAGTATATAAAAGTCTGAAATGAAATGATACTACTGGAACGACTATTTCTGAGATTCTCGTGCTGCAAATACTGCAATGATACCTATCGTCAAAATCAAATCCTCGCAACATTGCGCGAATTGCGAATTGCGAATTGCGCAACATCGCGAATTGGAGGATCGAGCATTTTTAGTGAAAAATTAAGGCAAACTTTAGAAATCCGCATCTTCCCCAGGTAGGAAAGCGTCATTAGCCCAGGCTAGGTCCGAGTCTTGCCCAATCGTTTTTACATGTCTTCGAGGCTTGGCGCGAGCCTCGGCATGACCATTGGCCAAGCGTTAGTCAGAAAAACAACAATACTCGCTCAAGCTTGGGAAAACAAATGCAAACAATATTCGCTCAAGCCCTGGAGCACGAAATGTTCCGTTCCACAATCCGTTGTGGCTATCTATAGTACGGGATGACAATCTTTGCCGCGATGGCCAAAATTATTTTGGTAACATCTGATTCTTGTTACATTAAAATATAAAAAAGCGATTATACGAGGTCGCTTTTCCTGGCGTAAACTGATTCCCCGCTAATATACCTTCAAATTATCTGTGCATGTCATGACCCCCTCACTCCTCTGTGTAGATAAAGGGGATGCGCACACTTACCAGCCGCGCACAGTTCCCTCGAATGACTCTGTAACTATGATACGATCGACCGACTGCCTAGCTTGGTTCGAAGCTTGGGCTAATATTTATTTTCCAGAGCATGGTAAAAAATAAGTGGCTCAGGACTGGGCAATTGTCAATGTTGGCCATTCGCGAGTACTCGACGAAATTACCCTGCATTCGACGAAAGTACTCGAGTTCGAACACTTCATTCGCTCAATTCTTCAACTTCGTCGTTATTCTTCTTTTCATTTTTTCTATCACCCGTGTTCCTTTCTCCGTCTCCTTCTTTTCATATCTCGCCCTGTACTCTCTCGCGCTTTGGCTTCGTCGTGTTCGGCAATAGACAGAGGCCACCCCGATCGTTTGATACGTTCTTCGTAGTCCTCGAAGGCAAGAGCATTATTTACCGCTCCATGCAATTCGCGAGGTTCGTCCGAACCAGGGAAATTACCGCGGCTGCTCGAGAGGAATATCAAAAATGAAATCAGGGACGAGAAACGAGACCGGCCCTCTCCTGTTCTCTTCCGCTCCCCGCGTCGAGGAATTGCAGAGGAATGATAAACCGAAGGGATAATTGAACGGAGCTTTGTTCTTCGACTCTACCACTTCGCTGTTGATTTAAAATTAAATTGCTCGTTTCCCGACATTTTTTCAGCCGTCTTTCTCTCTGCTCGCAGGTAAAATAAATTAAAATAACGAAATTATCGCAACTTCAACTTTCCACACTCGACGTTCGAGGGATTTTCATCAGACACGAACACCACGTTGCGGTCGAAACGAAGGGTTTATCCACCGATGAACTAATTTCCGGAAAACCAACAGGAAAAACCATTCATCATTATCGGATTAATCGAAAATGAGAAGTGGCTCGCGTTAACGCGCAGATTGCAAAAAAACCTGGGCGTATCAATCAGCATCCAGAGCAACGGGTATCCCCGAGGTAAATATCAGAGTGATTGATTAATGGCAAGCTTCCGTTTCATTACCGTTATGGATCCTCGATTCACGGCACTAAAATCCTTCGCCGCGAGTGATCGATAAATATCACGAATAACAGAAAGATGCGAAAAATTAAACGATCTTTAGCCGGAAACGGTCGGACTACGAGTTTTAGCCTTTCTCATCCCCGAAACACCGAAGACCGTTTCCGCGAGAAAATACTCGTGATAAACCAGATTCTCGACGATCGATCCGCAGCTGAGTCACAGCAAATGGTCGCGAGTCGCGAACACATTCTTCGTATTCTCTATCCGTCATTTTCCACTTTTAAACCATGAAACGGACATTTTTTGGAGGCCAATTTTGATCGTTTAGCCGTGTCATTTTTTTCAATCTCTCACAAATGTCATACATTTTTATCCGGATGTTAGGAATTTTTGTTCTTTTTTTTAGTCGTTTTTTAATAAATTTTCAAAATGTTTTTTCATTGTAATTTTGCATGATTTTGACATTACAAAGTTGTGGGACTAGATTGCGAGTATTATGACTTTTTCACAAATCTCTCAGCCTCAAAAACGTGTGGCAAGGATACGCGCCTGCAGGTCGGACAACTGCGAAGGGTCAAGGACAGGCAACCCTCATCGACGAAAAGTCAGAGCAAGCTGCACCGTATTACGATGTTACGACAACGTGGAAATTCGTGTTTCAAGCCACGTTAAATTTCACCGCGACTTTCGCTCGCGACAAGTAAATTATTCATGTTCACTCGACAAAATTTTGTCGCGCCACGCATAATGGAGAGAGTCGTACGAGGCTGTAGCGATACGAGCACGTAATTAAGGTGTGTGAATCGTTCTCTCAGTTTCTCTTCACCGAAACGAACTTGGTTCGCAGAGGCCGAGGGGAAACGCTTATCGAAAAAGAAATAGTCGTACCGGTTCAGCAGCCTCCCTCGACCTCGGAGTCGAAGCTTCATTCCGCGCGAACGAGTCTTTGTGTGGGAAAACTTCGTAGTTGTTGTATTCAGACAGGCTTCGCAAGTCTGTAGTGTTTCTTGTCGTCTTCGGAAAACGTTGAGTCTATCGAGAGGAAACGCGATTGTGAAGGAGCAGAGAATCGCGTGTACGTCGGGGCAACCGTATAAAAACGGTTATTACGTTCGATTCACTGGCCCCCGCGAGGGACGCGAGGATCGCCGAAGTTTTGCCTTTTCCATTTTTGTTTCGCGATGGAGAATAACGAAGGAGATTCGGAAAGTTTCCGATAAAATATTATGCCCTCCGCCACGTGCAACGAATACGACGAACTCGGGGGAAAAAAGGGTGAGGATACTTAACGTTATCTCGACAATACCCGGTGCTTTTTCTCGTTTCTCTCGACTCAGAATTTAATTTTCTCTCATCTCTCGCAGAAAGAATTTCAATTTCGCTGACGTTTATTTCTGCCATCTATTTTGCTCTTTTCTCGACAGAAATCTGCCTCAACTGTGTAGCAAAAACTCCTACTATTCAAACTAATAATACGCGTATCGATAAAGTTCCAATACGGTGTCAACGATTTCTGCTTTTCTGCTTCTACAGAAAGACAGTAAAAAACAAAAATATTACTCCAACCGCGCAATTTTTTTCTCCCTATCTGCTGCGACCCTCGTGATACACGAACGCCGTGAACAACGTATGTATTACGAATTTATGACGGAATTGCGACACGTAAATTTTATGGGTAATAACAATAGATCTTTGCGATATAAGGTTTTGTATATCGATAAGTCGCACACTGGAGACCTTCGCTGTAGCTCGACGGATGATAATTCACCGGCGACCTTTGGTGCTTCTTTTTTCTTCTATTTTACGTCTCTTTTATCCTTCTGCCGTCACAGTTTTATTGCCCTAGGTCGTTCGAGGGACCAGCATAGCTCCAGGTGACGAATCATCGAACGACATGAGCGAGAAGAGAGCGTTAATCAGTAGTACAAGTCAACGAGCGGGAAAACATTGCAAAGGCATCCACAGAGTTGGATGAAATAATTTTACAATACTCCTAACAAAACAAAAGCTTATTGATGGTATTTCAGGAATTCGACGTGAAGGGTCCCGTACAAATCTTATGGAAAATGGATTACGGTCAGTTTCTCAGAAACTTTGTAGGAAGATAGTCTTCAACTAACTGACAAATAGTCTCAATGGGCTCGAAGTGATCCTATGATTAGTTTCAAAGTTATAAAGGGCTGAAGCGTGAGATATTGGGCGTATGCTCAAGCAATCTACACCAAGTCCTTAGTTGATTAACTCGAAAACAAAGACTTCTCAAAAAAGTCTTTGTTAATATATTAAGGTCAAGTCGATTTTCTCAACCGGAAATGCAGAGTTCAGGAATACAACAGCATGCCCAGCTTCAGGTCGTTTTGAGGTCATATAATGGCTTTTCGATTTATTTGACCTTGAACATGAACCTTAATAGGTCGTTTCAGGGTCAAATCGATTTCGTTCTGTATGTCCGGTATCAGAAAAATTCTCTTCAATTCTGTTCAGTTAAAAATAAAGTAGAAGTTCAGGAAGAGTGATGAAAGATACATACTAAGAAACATTAAGGGTCGAATATTCAGGCTCAATATCATGCACTCTCACTCCATCTCTTATCGTTGTCATTTAGCGTTATCTAACGTGCACCACGTGGGGGTTGTACGATCGAACTTCTCTCATCATTTGGCCCTCAAAAGGGCTATTATTCCCAACACCAACTGAATCAGGCTTTCAGACGGGACATACGGAGAAAAAACAGTTTGACCTTGAAACGACCTATTGAGGTCCATATTCGAGGTCACTAAGCATAATGATCCTCATGTGAGTTTAAGATGACGATAGAGTCCACCTGAAGCTACGCATACCGTTGGATGTCTGAAGTCTTCATTTTCGGTTGAGAAAATCGACTTGACAATGACTTGTCATATTCGTGGTTGCAACGACAGTCCTAGGAATCTACCTTTAACATATTATTCATAGACTTTTTTGGAGAAGTCTGTTTCTAAGTTAATCAACTAACGACTTGGTACACGTGGCTTGGACGTACACCCAATATCTCACACTCCAGCTCTCTATAGCTCGGAGGTGAAACTAATGATAGAATCACCTCGGGCCCATTGAGACTATTCATTAGTCAGTTGGGGGCTATCTTCCTACAAAGTTTCGCAGAAATTAACCATAATCCATTCTCCATAAAATATATATGGGGTCTTTTGTAGTAAAGATTTTATGAGATGTTGGTTGGACGCGACTCGGAAGAAGAGACGGCGGGGAATGGTGCATAACATTCGTAGATAATTAGACATATCTTCGTCGGATTTTTCTCGACATCTTTTCGGCCGCGGGCAGACAATTTCGAGAGCTATAGAATCTAATCGAGCGAGCGAGTTATTTTTCAGCCAAAGCCTCGGGCGAAATATCGGAGAACAGGGACGTTCCGTCGAGAGAACGGAAGCGCGACGTTCATCGAACAACAAGACCGTTGAAATTCCGGTAAGTGGGACGGCGAAGCCTTTGACGAGGGGATCCAAGAATTCGCGGGTGTTCCGCGAAAGATTCGTCGCGTTTCGACTCGGCGAGATTCTTTTAATCCGGAGTTGAGAGTTGAATTAAAGTCGGGGTGTATGTTTTTCCGAAGATTTCCGACCGCCTCGAGTAATTAGGCGGTTGCGAAGCGACTTTATCTTTTCCGCTCACCACAACGCGCGAGAGTCCGACTGTTCATCTAGTTTTCTCCTGGTCGTTGGGGCGACGCGTCGTCGCGACTATATTTCCGAAAAGATTCACGGCAGAAGGGTAAAGCGGACGCGAATCACCGAACGAAACGAGAATTAAGCAGCGTTTGACGCGATTTCTTGCCAGCGTCGTTCAACAAATTCGGAGGAACGGCTCGTCTTGCGGAAAGGGTAAGATGATCAAACTTCCCACGTTTCGCGAAATTTACGGGGGGAGCCTGACGAGTTTCGCGAGACATTCGCAACTGGGACAAGTGCCAGATAGCGTCGGAAATGGTTTAACCGCTGATTGCACTTCTGAAACAATTTCTAAACCACTTCGAACTTCAAAGAAACGCGAAAAAGTGCCAGCTCGTAGCTCTGCCAGCTTCCACTTACAACTAATTATGCTTCCGAGCGTGAGAGTTGTAGAAATGTCGGGGAGAGCGGTTCGAATACAGTTACAGGCAAATTTCACGACCCCGCAACGGAGCAGACGGATTTATTTCGCGTCGCTTACAGGTACCCAGGAAATATTTTGCGCCCTGAAATCGAAATTCCTGAGAGATGCGCGCGGATATATCTGCTGGGGCCAACGAAACCTGGTTCACGCGTGATGAACACGGGTCTACGATGAAAAAGTGTTGCGAATACTCTCGCAAACATACAGATTTTAAATTACTCATTCCGAATATAAACTCCATTTTAAGGGATTAGTCTACTTTAGCCGTTCGAAAAAAGGACGAACCAAGATAGATATTATTATAAAAGTTGTTGGGCTCAATAAATACACTTTTAAAATATCCTTGCGATTTTTTTTCATACATTTCACTTGATTTTTAATTACATAAAGGTAGACTTACGTTGCCGATTTCTTTCCGATAAATCATCCGAAATATGGAAATGAAATATGATTAGATAAAGCATAGCTGCATAATTGCTAGGCATGATTAACAAAATGGTGGACCTTATTCGAAAAAAATCATATTTTTGTGAACACAGACTTTTCATGTTTTTGAAAAATCGTATCGTCGGCCTTGAGATGCATTCCCCTATTTTTGTTGCTCAATTCTACGTCTGTTTCTCGAATCGTTCGATCGAAATATGAAGACACAATCTGACAGTCGTTCGTGCTATAAATTTGTTGAATGTATTCAATATGTCCAAACGACAGCGTTGAGAATTGATGAAGGCGCAACGCTGCGATAATAATTGCAGAGAAAAAAAACTGAAATCACTTCTAAGTGTACAGAGCACTAGGGTGGCCCATTTAGACGGTGTATTTAAAATTAAGAGGTTTTAACCCCACCAGAATTTTTGAAAAACTAAAAAATCCGGAAAAACCGTTTTTTTGTAACACTCTAATCGAAGCTCTCACTCCTCAACTATTTTAGTCATTGGATTACAGGAATGCGTGCAAATTTCGATCAAAACGTATAATCAAGGGGCGAGAATTTGGATTAGATTGAAAGGAAAAAATGCGATTTTTGGGGTGAGAATTCGTAATTTCAAATGTAACGCATGAACGAGCCACCCTACAGAGCATGGAGCAACCTGCCCGTCAACAGACGTGAAGGGCGGCACGAGAGTTAATTTCAAAAATGATTAAAATTTGAGTCCTCTGGCGATTTGGGAGGAGATTGGGGAGAGGGACGGGAGGAAATGAACAGCATTTTCGTTCTTCCTCGAATAAATTGAATGTTCAGCTCTCGTAGGGATCTGTTTTCGCGTAAGCAGAGCGATGGATTGGAGTAAAATGAGCCGGAAACGACACGCGCGAGGTTGGGTAACCTGATCGTGTCTTGTTCCCACCAGATCCTCCTCGTCCTACAATATTCACCTTGTCCCGTTTCGTTTACCTCATTTTCCGAAAACGCGCCGATGCCACGTATCGATTCTGCCGCGGGCCTACGAATCGCATGCCTAGACGACGATACACCCGTCGCGGCGTTCCTACTTAAGTATGAGAAGTTCCATCGGTTTTTGTCGAGGCGCGAGACCGTACTCGCGGGAGACGACGAAGATCCTCCGATCGGTCTCTCGACCATTCATGTTATCCGTCTTCCCGTCAATATGCAAATACTTTAACCTCATGAGAGGTTTTTCAGATAGACTAAAGTAAATAAAGCGACTCCCGAGGGTGTCGTATCCGTCCTAAGGTAGATCCGTACAAATTTCGTTCACCCTGAAGCCTTCGCCGTGTCCTGATCAGATACAACGCGATCACATTTGATCTGAAATGTAAGCAGTAGGCCAAGAGCGGCATGAAAAAGCCATGTTTTGAAAGAGCCAATATCATTCGCGCGGTAGTTTTCGAACGAATGGTGCACGCATATGAATGTTGAAAAAGCAACTCTAGCCAGTCGTCACCCACAAGGTGGGACATCTTTTGGGTCGAACATTTAACATTCTAGTGCGTTGGTTCAACACGATCGTTAGAGTTGTTCTCACAGTCCGTTTGTCAACACACGAAAATGTCATTTGATACTAAAGTACCACTTTTTAAATGTTACCCTAACATTGGTTTGTGTTACTTTCAACACAGTGCTGTGTTACTCTATCTCTACACACTGAGTGTGTTGAAAAAACACTAATTTCGTGGGCCAGTCTATAAACAAAACTGCCCTTTCTTTCTACCAAAAATGTTTTCAAGTTTTTTGAATGCTTGATTTTTATTCTTAATCAACCATATATTCTCAAAAGGACTATACCTAGTTAGTTTACAATAATTGATCTAGAACGGCTGATTTTGCGAGCGTTTCCTAGATTAAGGTAAATACTTTATTTAAAATTTGCGTTAAAAAAAATTTCCAGTGATACTAAATATTTTCAATAATGTCTTTGTTAATATACAGTTCGAGTCCTTATGTTAAGAATTTGGCTTTTTCAATCTCTATTGTGCG
Organism: Arge pagana; assembly: GCA_963969455.1. Lineage (NCBI taxonomy): Eukaryota > Metazoa > Arthropoda > Insecta > Hymenoptera > Argidae > Arge > Arge pagana. The sequence goes on along the minus strand of OZ018309.1, from coordinate 19,756,464 downwards.
TTATGGATGAGCCGAATTTAATTTTTTTTATAAATGGTTAGGAGCCTAAGAATACTGTTGCTCTTGGAAAATGTTCTATCACACTACGTACATAAAGAAATAGGCAACAATTTATGGTATAAGTGTTTTTAATTATCTATTTCTTTTTGTATTTTTTGCCCTTTTTTCAAAACTGCATCTTTCCTGCCACTCTTCCCCTACCGACCTTTGGCTAATTGTAAGTCTGAATTTCATCGATGGAGAGAATTTGATGGTGAATACTATAGAATTCTTGCCGCAATTTTTTTCATAATCCGGATCTCTGGTGTCACCTAGAAACTTTCTTGATGCCTCGATGAACCTTAAACTTCATTTCCTCGACTCGCACTTAGATCAAGTCCCCGAAAACAATGGGGATTTCAGCAAAGACAAGGGGAGAAGCTCCATCGGGACTTGACAATTTGAACATCGATTTCAAGGACGATGGGACATTGATACGTTGACAGAATACTGCTCGACGATGAAGAGGGAAACAAGGCCGAAAAGTGGACAAAAACGTTGCAGAAACACTCTGCATCGATCATTTGAAGAGAAGCGTGTACATAAGCGACAAACAATCTTAGGATGAATTGTCTGGTATAGGTGGTATTTTTGCTAAAGAAATATAAGTCTCGAGTTTTCAGTAGTATATCCACTTCAATGCAGCAAAGGCGGCAGTTTCGAATAGTATACACCCACACGCACACGCGCACGCACACGTTACAAATAAATTTGATTACATTCATCAACGTTTAAATGCGCTGACGGTTTTTCATGCATGCTACACTTTTCAAGGCCGTATAGGGGTCTAGAGTTTATTGGGGGGGGGGGAAATAATACAAGGGTTTTCGAGGTATTTTGACGCAATGAATTTGAATCTGAAGTCAAAATAATAGTTTTTGGTTTAGTTTTCATTTTAATTCCGACAAACCATAAAGAACGCGTAAAAATTGAGTTTTTTTTTGCAATTTCTCAAAGAGTCAGAAGGGAAATATCATAATCTGACTTCGAATTAAAAATCAGCGACAAAAAATAGGTTAAAACATACGAGTGCCGTCAAAAGTATGGAAAAATGGTCTGTACTGTTGAAAGCACGAACACGAATACTATTTTTTATTGTCAGAAAAACGATATGAATAATAAAATTCGCCACCTGTATATTGATTTTGGTAAAAAATGGTGTGAGGAAAAAATCGGGGGAAATGAGAGGAGAGCGGAAGAGCAGAAAAGCGAAAGAGCTAAAAAAGTAGGAAAGGCTCCGCGAAGTCGGAGAGAGAATGCGACGTGATACGAAATCATGTCTGCGGTGTCGCGAGGTAAGTTCCAGCAGTCGTAGACCTAGAGAGAAATAAATTAGACGGATACGATTTACGAGTCTCGCGACAACGATATATTATTTTCAGAACAGGAGCTGCGGAGGGTAGCCGAAGCTGCTCTCGATATAAGTAGCAACGTTTCTTTCGGCAATTAAACGATCCTCCATTTTTTTTCCGGGTCCAGCGACGCGAGGGAATCGGAACTCGAACAAAGAAACGCGCGGGTTATTCGTGCGAAACTTCGCCAACGAGTTCCAGAATTTTATCCAATCTTATTAGACCAACATCGACTTGAACTTTCGCAAACAAGGGGCGCGGGAAGTTCGTGGAACGGCGAGCGGCCGTCGGCTACTCCCAAATGAAATTAAACGTGCCTACGTATGCAAAAAGATTTCCACATGCCTCTCGCCCGGAAAATTCCCGATTGGATAAGCCACCTGCCCGGCAATACCAAGGAACGTTTCACAATCTAATCCGGCTCGCGATCGTTTGCTCACGATTCACCATAATTTGAACCTACCACGGCGAGGGAAAGCGCAACGGGGCAGGTCGAAAATTGGAGAGAAAAAAATACAAGCGACCGTACTTTCAAGTCCTTTGCTTGGAGTTCAACTTTCAGGACAAATTGTCATTTTCCGATAAAAATCCGTTACAAGCGAAGGCGATTGTACAGCCACAATTTCTTTTTTGTCATCAACGTCTCTAGTGAGTTTGAGTCGCTATGTTTGAGTCGCTACATTGTTCATTATTTCCATAAGTTATGGGGTTTTTAAGGTGGGGCTATTTTGAACCAAATCGGGCATGTTCCACCTCGAAACAGCTCCAAATTTTGTACCAATCATTCTTATCACTCGGCACTGGTGTAACATGCAATATTATGGTGACGCACCATGGAAAAATAAAAACACAATAAAACGGTGTCCAAAATAGACGAGTGAGTGGTGGGATCTACACGTGTTACGGCACCCAAGCCAACCCCGTAAACAATGGGGTTTATGGTGTTTTTTCCGATTTCTTCCTGGAGTTTCATGGTGTTTGATTGGATACTGTAACACGCACCCAAGGCATGGACACGTTCACCCACCCGTGCGTTTCCGACAAATGCCACCGAAAATACCATTTTATTTTGGTTTTATTTTTCCGTGGTGCGCCACCATAATATTGAATGTTACAGCATTGTCGAGTGCTCAGAAACATCGGAACTAAATCTGAAGCTGTTTTCAGGTGGAACATGCTCGATTTTATTCAAAATAGTCCCACCTTCAAAAGCCCATAACTTATGGAAATAACGAAAAATGTCAGCCTCCATAAAAAAAAAAAAAAATGGCATCGAAATAGGTGTGCTGCCCCCGTCCTGCAGAATTGCCCAAGCGAATACATGTTCTCTACGAATTCGTGTTCGGCGAGCTTTCAATTACTCATCGTTATCGGGGTGATCGTTTGTTTCAAGATACTTGCTCCGTGTTTTCATCTCGCCGGAGGCGGATCTGTAAGACTCCAAGTTCATTTGTCGAGGAGAGCATGAAAATCGATGGGCAAAGGCGGCGTGATGGTAATTATTCTACGTATTTCGAGAAACGTACGAACCGGATGAATTTTTATCACCCTCGCCAGCAGCGATTATTCTCACTCGTCGTCGTTATTGGTGTCTGCACATCGGTTAGGTGCCGATTTTCAAACAACGATTGCGATCTAACGATTCGACGGAATGACCAGAGGGCAATTAAACGCGTATAGAAAATCCGAGTAAATAAGCTTTCGCGGCCACCAAGAACGAAAGCTGACACTCCACGCGCCGTGTAAACGCGAGCTACTAAAATTATTCCGCGCTTCGAGTTTCCACAGTTTAAACGGCGGCTGCCCGAGTAGCGCGGTCGAATTATACACCCAGCTTTTTCTCGACGCCGAGAACGAGGAAAAATGTTTATCTGAATCATGATAATTCACAACTTGCTTATCATTTACGGGAAAGAATAGCGAAATTCTCTCTGTACATCATCGCCACGGCGTTACGAAATACCCGAGGGAAACGAATGACGATGATTGACGCAACAATTACGAAAAGCTTTGCGCGGTCTTGTTGTCCAGTCAATATGTACTTTTAATCGTGAAAAAATTCCGGTCAGCTTTTTTTTATTTTATTCGTTGGAAGGGGGGGGGGGGGCACTGGTAGTGTAAATTCAAAATGGCGACCAAATCGTGCAGTTGCGTTTATTCGCTATTTTGAATTTCATGATCAACGTGATTTTTCTTGAATACCTCGGCCATTTTGAATTTTAACGAAAAGTTGTAGGGACCAAATTTGTAGAAAATTTAATTTTCTACAACTTTTTCTCCACAACTTTTCTTCTAAAAGCGATATTACGCCAACGGCGAGGTAAAAGAAAACCGTCAAAATACTTTTTCGCGGAACATTCGATAACTGAATGCCTATGTAACATGAGATTCAGACTACTTTTGTGGAAAAAATATCAATCTTAGAAGAATAGTTGTGGAAATTAAAGTTGTAGAAAATTGAATGTTCTACAAATTTAGTTCCTACAACTTTTTGTTCAAATTCGAAATGGCCGTGGTATTCAAGAAAAAACATTTTTGTGCATGAAATTCAAAATAGCGAATATACGCAACTGCACGGTTTGGTAGCCATTTTGAAGTTACACTAGCTGTGACCATCCCCCCCCCCCCCCCCCCAACGAATAGAAAAAAATTTGACCGGAATTTTTGTTATTTTAGAGCAAATATCTGGACATATTGGCTGGACTATTGAATCGATTTACGAAACGTGGCGTACGACGAAATCGGAGAACTTATGCGGGGACCACGATCAACGACGCCGTGCAAAATGTAGGCTCGGAAGATTTACAGGTCAGATTTACGATTTCTTTCTCTGGCAAAACGTAGAAAGGTATATAAATAACACAGAAACGGCGGACTGCTTTCATTCTTTTTCCTAAGGCTGTTCTATCGCCCGTTATACGTAGCGTCGCGACTGTGACGTCGATGGGAAGATCGGTTTGATAACATTTCGAAGTCTCGGCGATAAGCCTGTTGGATTTTATCGAATGAGAGAACTATTTTCATCCCAAACCAGAGCTAAAAACACGGTATAACGATTTCGTAGATTATTTATCCCGAAGCTTTCACCGCGAATTTTCGGTCAAGACTTGGAAGAAAGTTAGAAGACTTACTTATCCTATTCAATAGAACGACACCTGATGGTTGTTTAGATCTCTCCGAAAAGATAGAAAAAGATGCCCAAGGGGATGGAAATGCTCGACGCAGTGTCAGAGCGTCGAGAAAACTGACTATTTTAGATAACTTTTTCTGACAATAGTTCAATTCATTTTATCAAACAAATAATACAAAGTTATTACATTACGTTCCAGCTCTATCTATTGCAGATCAAATTATCGCCACGTTTGTTGGACCCTGCTCCACCTGTCCTGACCATGATAACATTTTAGTGGTTTATCCAAAACTAGTTTATCAATGAAACAAAAAAATCATTAGTTTGCTAGGTATTTAGATTTTTCATTCGTTAAAATGTATGTCCTACACTGAAAAAAAGGATAGCTGCAGCAAGCATCCCTTAGACAGCCATCGGCAGATCACCGCTGTCCCCATCCGTATGGCCGCGTACGCCAAATTATAATGCTTCAGAGCAAGGCTGCACGAGCTAGCCGTGGGAAGCGTCAAGATTGGCGCTCGAGCGATCCCTTAGATATCTGTCACGCCTATCCCAGCGGATACGCGCTACCAGCATCTACTGCGCTAAATAATTATTGTCAGTGCGCGGTATATACGTGAATGGCGCGTCAACTGCCTACGTCGCGAACATACGCGCGTTGTTTTCCCCGTTGCCTTTGTTTATCAATTCGAATTCGGGGTGAAAACTCGTTCGCTTTGACAGGGCGACTTGACCGCGCGTATCTAACATGGTTCAACTCGCAATACTACTAGGATACGGAGCACAACCATCTAGGATGCGGAGACTAACTAGAAAATAGTTACTGCAGCTATTCTTTTTTTTTAGTGCAAAGGCTATTAACTAGACCGTTTTTCCGTGAAAATCCACGAGTAAGCGATTAGAGGCCGCCATTTTGTTTATTTGAAAAAAAATAAAGCACTAGCATAACCAATAAACTAATGACTTTCTTGTTACATTGATCTCAGATGAACCAGTAAAATTTTTAATGATCACCGTAGGGCTCGACGGGATACAACAAATACGGTGATAGGTTGATCTACAGTGAATATATTTTTTTCAAATGTTGGTGCAACGAAGTTGAAACGTAATATAATAACATTGTATCGTTTGTTTTATAAAATGAATTGAATTACTGCGAAAGAAATTGTTTAGAATCCGTTTATAACTCCTCAGTCATTTTGTAACGCGAATTACCATGATGATACGGACAAGCAATTTCCATTCGCTTCATTACCAACTAGGTACAAACGAGGCGTCGTTCTGTTAAGCGGCGAGTATTTTGTACATTCGGGGCCCGCAATGGAGGTACGTTAACGTTGCTGACGCTGGCTTGAACTATCTTTTGGTATTATCGTTCTCGTTCTACCGTGCCCTGTGCGAGTTGCAAGTGTGGTTAACGAAGGTTCGCAATTAGAGATAATCGCAATTGTACCTCATCGTCGTTTCTGAAGAGAACTTGCTACGTGCGTCTATGGATGGTAGATGCAGACAACTCGAAGCTTATCAAATTGCGTGACGAATTAAATATCAAATGGGACATTCCACGCCGAACCGACTCATTTTGATGCCGACCCCTTTGGATTTGACGGAAATTTCTCGATGTTGGTATGCCCGGCAAAAAACATTTTTGGCCATTTTTTTCAGATTTTTTTGCCCAACCAGAAAAAAACGCTATTTTTTTCAAATAGTCATAACTTTTTTAAAAATTGTTCTCGAATGAGCTTTATGTTGAAAAAATGGAACAATAATATTAAATCAGATCTTCTACAGGAATTCTAATTTTTTATGAGAAAATCGTCAATTTTTCAACGTTTGCCTTCTCAATTTTTTTTGTCTTTTCATAAAAAACTTCGATTTATTCAGCAATTAATGCCACCAAAAGTAAAGTGGTCCGACGTTGTTTTATAATTTTTGGGGCATAACTTGCCAAATAAATGAACATCTTTTTTTTTCAGAAAAGAGGAGAAAATTAAAATGGCAAAGTTTGCAAAATCGATGATTTTTTCCAAAAAACTAAAAAAAGTCGTAGAAGATCTGATTTGATATTTGTGTTATATTTTTCTCATAATGCTCATTCAAAAACGAACAATTTACAAAAAAGGCCCCATTTCATCAATTTTTAAAAAAGTTATAGCTATATGAGAAGAAAGAAATACCTTTTTTCTGGTTGGACAAAAAAATCTAATAAAAATCTACAAAAACGCTTTCAGTTCGACGTAAAAGCATAAAAAAATGTCAGAAAAATCGACAGAGGTTGAGTTCAAAAGTGTTCAATTTGGCGTGGGATGCTTCGTATACATAATAGAGATCTTGGTGACGCGAGAGCAATTATTTTCATCTTTCGCCGAAGTACAAGTGTAATTGAGAAACACTTGAGGTGACAAACAGAGTGAAATATAATTTCCTCCAGATATTCAATCACTAGATTGGGCGTTCGAGAAAGAGAATATAAAGAGTTTGGGAAACGTCGCCCTAGCCAATTTTTTTTCTTGTTCCCTCAACGAACTTTCGTCGGGATTCAGCTCCTCTCCAAAACCAATAATCTGTAATTATTATAATCATTATCCAAGCATTTGTGTCTTCAGCTGTACGAATAGCTCGACATCAGCGATGCTGACTCGCAATTCGGGATAGAATTAATCGTACCATCTAAAAAATGTACCATCCATCACGCCAATCATGGCTGTCGGTCGAACTATAACTTAGAAATATGATCTTCGAGCGCGAACACTTTCAAAAGCTCGATTCAATCATCACATCACCGTGACGAAATTATAAAAAATGCCTGCTCGCCGGGTTCGACGTCTGGTTTTTTGATAGACACTGGGCACGACGTTTTTATCTACGTGTCACGAGTCGCTGAAAAATGGAGCCCGCTCTCGAAAACCATCGATCCACGTATCGTGTTTTTTTTCTCTTCAAATTAATATTTCGAGGGCAAAACTGTGTAGTAAGACGGTCTCGACTACGCACAGTCAGGAGGGGTTCTCATTTTTATGGATCTCATTTGTCCACGAGAAAAAACGCTGCCTAGTCTACGTCACGCACGATGACGTTGTTTCGCCGAGCGGTGAGCCTCGTCATCGGTTTTCTTATACCATAAACTGGAACTTCGCAGAACAGCTGTTATTTCGAGGTGTTGAACGAATATTTGAAAATCGGTTTTCAAAATTTATTCGGCCCGAAATAATCAACAAGTGAATTTCGACTTTTGATAAATTAGTTCAGCGTATTTCAACTATAACAACATATACATTTTTTTCAGAATAAATAAATAGTTCAGCTTTCGTAAATTATTGCTTCATCGTCTCAATGCAACATACCAATAAAACCTATTATCAATTCTTCGCCAAAAAAAAAACACTATCCCTGTAAGAAAATTCACGAAATAAAATGGTCAACTGACCAGTTTATGGTGGGAAACGTACAGGCAAAAATGGTAAAAAGATGGTCGCCAAGTTTAAATAGCAAGGTTGCACCTTGCTAACATTACAATTATATAGCCCGCGTTTTGTGCGTCATCTGCTCTTGTCCCGCTTTGGTATACCTATCCGTGCAGAGCGAGGTTATAAAGCGAGGTGAACGAAAATTTTGAGGCGAATGACCTCGGCTGATAATCATCCGGTTTGACATTTTTGTGAACTTCATTTTTTTTAAACATTTCCTTTTGAAACTCTAGTATTTCGGTTCTTGTTAGCGTATGGAAGGTTAAAGCAAGGGACTGCAGTAGTTTTGAGGCGTCTTTATTTGCTGTTGCATCTGTCGAAGAGAAACAAGTAGCAGAATGTAGCATAATCATAATATTTCACCTAAAAATAAAAATTCTGCACATTTTATTGTACGTACATCGAATTTTGAGGTGCACGAGTTGGGTTAAACGCGAAATCAACTTACTTGGTAGTATGTAATCGTCTTCACGAAAGTGAAGTGAGCACACTTTCATTCCTGAATTCGCTTCTTTAATTTTTATTTGTCAACAATTAGCAGTTAACAATTTACAATTGACTCACCAGCGAATGCGCGTTAATTTTTCCCATATTCTAATACCACACCTTGCCATCAGGTAGCGTATGCTCATTTGACGGATACCAATACTTCACCATTTTTTATGCCATAAAGTGAGACAGTTAGCGGTTTATCTCGCCAGCATCCCCACCAGAAACTGGCCAGTTCTGGCCATGAACTGGTGAAATTTTCTCACAGGAATTTCCACTAGAGAATTCAAAAACCTGTGTAACCGTCTCTAGAAATTTCGCAATCTATTGTAGATCGTGCTAGATTTTGGCAGATCAGAGCAGCGGAGATAGGGCCTCAGAATGAGCAGAGAACGCGAGTATAATGGGAAAAAGCGGCATCGTGCGAGCCTTTTATTCCTATCCGGACAACTTCACAAGTAACCGCTGTAAAGAGCCTCGTTTGAGCCTCGGGTGAATTGGAAACGATCGAGGTTTTCGCATCGTGTCTAACAAGCTCATCCAACATATTGCAAATAAATACCGAGACTCGAAGGGAGCACAAAGGATCAAAGGATCTGGGACGAGCGAATAAAGTGGCAACGGCTACCTGGGGAGTAGTGACACGGCTACGACGAGTTACAAACAGGTGAGGAGGTTCGAGGAAGTAGGTACAAGAGCTTGTTAAAAAGTTCCAAGATTCCAAGTAGTGCAACTTTCGGAACGCTCTCAGGTCTTCGAGGTCATTATTACAGCGACGATGAGAGTCCATCGGAGAGAAATGAAGAGTGAGACTAGACTAGCGAGTTTCGAAGGCTGATGGATGATCGGACTCGTCGGCACGGGTCCTCGAGCACGACGTCTCGAGCAATCCTCCGAACGATCTCCAAATCGTAGAGGCCGCGTTAATTAACCGTACAAAGTTTCCCTAGGCAGCTATCAACGGTTCAGCGCTCGCGGAAGAGTGTTGACCCTAGAAGTCGTGCTGACGACACACTCGCCGGTCGTTCTTCGCGCGCAACTTCGCAACGTCGAACGTCAGCGGATTTTACGTGTTGTACAATTTACAAGCTCCGGGGCTCTTGTCTAATCAGGGTCCTCGCACGGCTTGCTAGATTGGGCTCTGTAATTAGAGAGGCTCGTACTCCAGCTCGCGGGGCAGCGATACTCCGAACGCGTAACCGTACCGATTATGGACAAGGATCCGCCCCGCCGTCGTGGCATCGTCAACCGGAAACCACCCCTGTAAATTACGTTTACGCAACGTTGTCCCGCGAAGCTCGTGTACGCGACGGTTTTGCCCCGGCGCGGGGGGAAATAATGTATCGCAATTTCTCTTCATTTCCTCAAATTTATCGTCTCCTCTCCCTCCACGTTGGTGGTAGCTACGGAACGGGTAACCACTATTTACTTTTATCTTCACTCTTACGCGCTACTATAATGTAATACCTCGCGACCATCAATTACCCTCTCACCTTCTCTCCTACTAATACGACGGAGAGAATTTCCCCCCTCGCGCAAATGAATTGACAATTAGTCGGATAAATGCAGAGCGGCGTACTCTTTCTACCCGACGCTCTTCTCACTCAGCGCCGATAAAAAAGCTCTCAGCTCTCGACTATTTTCAGTCTTGCCGCCTCGATAGCTCGTCTAGAAATATGCATTCGCGATCTTTCGATTCCGATAGAAATACTGTCTCGTGAATTCCTCGTTGCCAGTGAAAACGTCTTCGCCTCGAACCATCGCCATATATTTCTTTCGAGCTTTTCACTGACGTACACGTCGCACAGCGAGCGGAAAATAGAAACGATTCCAGACACGCGCCGATTTTTATCATGCAGCCATGCATTTTTTTTATCTTCCACTAAATTTTGATTCCAAAATCTGCCGTGGAAACTCGCGGTTTTTCAAACTTCGACACATTTAATGTCCTAAGAATATGCTTTTTGTAGTTTATTCTTGGTTCCAATTGTTTTGATTTTGGTGAGTTGAGACAATGACTCGCAGCCAATTGTTTTTCGCAAATACCGTGAAAATTTTGCTGGGAAATTCTCAAGAAGATCGTGCAACTTAGACGTGCTGAATAGACTACTTCCCACATGTGCCCCTCTACTACCTGGTATCAGGCCAATACCAAGCAACAGTCTCGACCACTCTAGGAAGAAACTTTAGAAATGCTACTTCCAGCTGAACCTTTCCACCGCAACATATCATCCACATCTGATCGGTCTTCGGATAACGAGCAGCATTCGTCAGGTGAAGTAGAAGTGTCATCTGATGGGGGGCCATGACACTCGTGATTTCATAGTAAATATACAGGGTGAATCTTTTAACTTTGTCAACACGTCACGGGTATGTTGGGGCTGCTCAGATAAGCATTTTCAGGTAACACACTTATGGTCGGAAACTCCTCTTAACGGTTGTGGAGGGCTTTGAAGATTTTTTTTTTTTGGTACCAGGGGTTGCTCGTAGGAGAATGAATCAGAGGTGATTACTCGCGACCCAACGTATCATTCAGGCGTGATCGATTTACAAATTTGTTACGTGATATCAACAAAATGATAAACTTTAAAGAACTTTTATAACAATGAAAAAACTAACAAAAACTATTCTTGTGGTATGGAAATTTCACATTATCAAACTGATCTTTCACAGTCGATGTTCAAAGTGTCCACCACCTTGAAGAAGACACTCCATGGAACGTCTGGTCATTTTCTCAGGTATTCTAGCGAGGTCGTCTCGAACGACATCACTTGCAGCCATAATCCTTGCCACCAAATCCATCTCTGTGGCTACAGGTCTACCGTTTTCGGGGTACACCAGATCTTTCATTCTGCCCCGAGTAATCACCTCCGATTCATTTCCCTACGAGCAACCCCTGGGTACCAGAAAAAAAAATCTTCAAAGACCTCCACAGCCGTTAAGAGGACTTTCCAACCACAAGCGTGTTACCTGAAAATGCTTGTCTGAGCAGCCCCAACATACCCGTGACGTGTTGACAGAGTTAAAGGATTCACCCTGTATGTGTGTATCACATACATCAATATATAAATCATAAAATACCAATATAAAATTATTCAATGAATAGTTCCAACCAAAATACACGTAAAAATAACTTGATTGGGCTCAATTAAACAACAGACATAATTTCGACCAGATAGATCGGCGAAATACCCCCATGTGCGGCGTGGGCGAAGCCGATGAGAAAAACAGAGATACGTACGTAAGTAGCTCGCAATTGAGAAAAATATCACTTGCAGGTCGCGATTACGAGGGTGCGGATTAAAATGGCAAGAGCTTGCGGTGTTTGGAGGTAGCGCGACGCGGAGCGATGCCGGGTATCAAGCCCATAGGTATCAAGCCCATATACGCGATACGGATATACCTACTGCGAATAATAAATCGGATGAAAATAAATTGAAAGTTGAGCTCATTTTTTGGGGCACGTTTAATGAAAAAACGCGCGACGTACGCGTAGGTACATTCTGGAATAAAAAATCCACCCTTATTTTTATCAATAAGGGATTTCCGCGAGAGATCCATGGTTTCGAAAAACTCGGTGGAATACGACGGGATTATCGTAGCCGTGCCTATATTCGTCGTTAGTAGCTCGACGACAGACTTATTTTCTGCATTTCTTCGCCAACGAATTTCCGCAGGTGCCGCTAAATTTCACCTGACTCATGCATATTTCATGTTTTACATTTTATTTCCCCCGAAGCTGCGCGCATTTTCATACATCCGCGGGCAATGAACGAATTACGCCCGGGAGGACTTTTCTCCACGAACCTCTATCGGTACTCTGCCAAATCACGGTCGCACCTCTTCGGAAACATTCCGATCACGGAGACGATACTTCAACTTTGGCTCGCTCCGTCTCTCCTGGAAGGTCCACCTATATCAGACGTCTCAGAGATTATGTTGGATTCGACGAGTATCTCCGCCATGTTGAGCATCCCGAATCCTTTGAATTATGCATGCCGCCACGCCACGGGTTCGACTCGTTTTGCCGAGTATTCTTTAGACGTTTCGTTGCCCGAATTTACATCTACTTCTGCTCGACGTGAATTATAGAAAATACATACCAGCCTGCTATGTATACGAGCCTCTTCCCCAACGGAGCGATCTCCTCGACATAATAAAGCTAAATCTGTACGCTTATGCGGAGGGAGAAAATTGTAGCGAGAAAAAAATCTATCGTTGATAACACGTGCCCACTAATTTTTTTTTCCGAGTCTTCGATGCCAATATGATATTTCCGTGTATTTTTTCCCGCTAAAAATCGAATCCGCAACCCGTTTATCCCCCCTGCATGCCAGGATCTCGACATAACCTCAAAAAACACCAAAGACCCACTAAAATCGCTAGAATCATTAACCCTGTACCACTCTCGGCCCAAATGGGTTATCCTATAAACCCGTAACCCCATAATCCCTCGACCTCGTTATACCATAACCCTATATCTCCATATCCTGTAACCTCGTTCGGTAGAAAAATCTGGTTCGCGAAAGCAGAACAATTTCGTGAGATTTTCTCGTAGAACATCGCCATAGACAAATATTTTTATAACCCCAAAATCCCATGACCACATAACCTCAAAACTCCACTCCGAGAACCTATGCGCCAATATACCATAATCCCTCAACCCCGTCATCATATTCTCTGGAGGAGTCCCCAAGTCATAATAATGGCATTTTGGGAGGGTTCCCAAAATCATAATAATGGCATACTGAGGTGTGAGAGGCGTCTGAGGAAGGTTGAAAAATGATGAAGTAGACCTTGATTTATGGCTGATTCCTTAAGTTGTTATCGTACTGAATTTACCCACAACCTGTTGTCCCAAGAAACACCTACAAGATTTTTATATCTTCTCGAACACCATTTTGAAAAAAAAAATGGGTTTTGGAGTTATTAACCTGGCTTTGTTTCACAAGAAACACTTACGAGGTTCTTCTGATTTCTAGAACTAGACTTCTTCGGAAAACAGAATTACGGGATTAAAGAGTTATGTTGTTACGGTTATACAGTTAAGATTTATGAGTTTGTGAAGTGAAGAGGCTTCGAGGTAATGGTGTTTTGAAATTATGGGGGTTCCATCAGAAAAACTCACGAATTTGTCGAAGAACCAGATTTTTCTACTCAATCAGGTTACGGAGTTTTGAGGTTATGGAGATGTGGCATTACGAGGTTTGGGGATTATGGGGTTCTAGGGTTACAGGGTTACCAATTAGGGGGGAAAGTGGTACGGGACTAATAATTTTAGCGGTTCTAGTCGTTTTTCAAGTGTTTCTGAGGTTATGTCGCAATCCTTACGTGTAGGGAATAAAATTGTTGCGGATTGGGTTTCAGTAGGAAAAAATACACGGGAATATCACATTGGCATCCAAGACTCAGGAATTCTTTTTCGTAGGCACGTGTAACAATTATTTTCACTCGAATCTGTTGCTTAGCATTACAAAGAACTGAGTGATAATTATAAAAACTCTACGAGTGAGACTAGAAATAATAGTATACAGCTACAGAAGATAGACAAGGCATCTTTCGAACATAGCAGAACTATTATTACCATTAAGGCTGTTCAGGCAGGTATATTGTCCTAGCTAAAAGTTTGCCTTCCTGTGTACTATCAATTACAAAATTGAGTCTACCAATGCCACATTTTATTATATTGGGATAAATAGTTGAATAAACAAAAAAAAAAAAAAACGCGCTTCTCAATTAAATGGAAAATGGTATTGATAATAAATATAGTTATGTTTCTTCTAGACGTACAATTTCACATTCTTATCACCATTTTTTATTGAGATATCCCAATTTTTTTGTCACTCCCCACGAGATGCCATGCAATTTTATTATTTAATTTCGTCAGCAACGAGCTTCCAAAATAGTCCCAAATTTTGAGAGATTTTTTCTTAGGTAAAATCTATCGAATGCACTGGGATTCAAAATATTTTCATCGTTTTTTTTCTAATTCCTGAACATCCTAAAGTATTCGATTTATTATCCATAGATCTGAAAAGACTGACAAACAACGAAAAATTTATGAAAGAAAAAAAAAATGACAGAAAAGATAAGAGACAATTGTCAATTTTGAAAAATGAAAAAGTGTAGTGTGTAAAAACCGTAGACACTACTATGTTTTATACATTTCGTAGTACTCATTTTTATTCTTTTCAGTTTCAAGTTATTAGTAATTAAGTTGTATTTTCACGTTGTAATACCGGGCTAGTGAACAAGTGTCATTAGTGCACTGCTGCAAGTTTTTACAGACTACTGTAATCTCTGATCTGTGATTATTTCTAGCTCAATGAATGAAAATATGATAAAACTTCCACCGATAAAACTAATTGTAATTAAAATTTATGCTCAGCGACGCCGAGATACTAGCTTTTCATTTCGGTACGTTTCCGTGTCTGTATTACATTTTTCTTCTCGTCATCCCGCTCTTTCCTTCTCTACCGGTTCCACGAGCTTTTGTTATCATCGCCGCGAGATTACCGCGCGTTTCCTGGGAATTTTGACCCTGGCGAAAGGTCGAGCCACGGAAAGTTTCGGAATCCTCTAGCTAAATTATTGTCATACACGGAGACCGTAAGCCAGGTCGAATCGCAAAAGCGTTCCTCGGAGCTTCGATATCGGAATGCCAAGGTCGGGCAAATAAAACCACCCCTCGAATGGACGAGAACGCCAAGCTGTACGGAAAAATTGCACGCTTCCGCGCGGAAAGCGATAGACCGATTTCTGCAAGGATCGAGGCGAATCTCGTCGCGCAAGAGAAGTGACCACAACTCCAGAGAGACGCTCGTGGTTCTCGCAATTTGTAACGGACAACGCCCCGACGACAGTGAACACCGAGATCAAGTATTCAGGATCGCGTGAGAAAAATCTTCCCAACAATACAACCCGAATAATAACAAATGGAATCGAAGAAACATTTCATCAGCGATCGAATAAAGGGCGTATAATAGGATGTGTCATTTTCGGGCAACTTTTTTTTACTCGCAAACATTACAACACAATGAAACAATTTTGTTGCAATTCCAACTATTAATATCAGGAGCTGCTTCCTTGCGAAATTTCATTTCCGATTAAACAACAAGTTTTTCATGTTTGGAACTTTATATCTCGACAATGGAATATTGTACAAATTAGTCCGAGATATATCTTTATAGAGAATTGAACGCTCTATAAAAAAGATCTTCAACAATTTTTTGATAAGCATGGTCATTCGAATGATATTAGAATGCAAAATTGGAAATGGGGAAAAATTCATCGTTTTCTTAATGAAACAGGGAATGAGCGATGCTATCGAAGAATACCATTGTACTTTCGTCCAGACCATTGAATTGGATGCATACATTTTCCCATTTGTAATCACTAAATATTAATGCATAGCTGCTTAGGACTTAAAAATGAATGTTTGTCAGAAAATTGATCCTGAGGAGTTCGTAATACTTATAATATCTACGACAAAAGATCCATGAAATACTCAGGAGTAGAATATAGTTATTCATTCCTGATAGAAACATCTTTTCACCAAATTTTTGTGACTAAATGTTTTCGTTTCAGAATTATAAATATTGAATAACTTTGTATACCGTGAATTTCAATACCTCGAATATCGTTTTAAGGGCTTTGCTTATTAAAAAAATGCCAGGAGGCCTTTTTGTGTATTACTTAGATTCTCTAAACTGATCTGTACAATATGCCATTCTCGAAAAATAAAGTTCCAAGCATAAACAACTTTTCCCACCACGTTATTTAATTGAGAGATAGAAATTCGGAATGAGGCATCGTTTAACATTAATATTAAGAGCTCAAATTCCATCAGACTTCTTTTTGCACCGTCCTGAAAGTGTACAATCTGTTTGTGAGTGGGAAAGAATGTGCTAAAAATCACACAAATACACAAATGTTACCGTTGCGATTTAACATTTTTCCACGATGAGCAAGCGAAAGATGTGAACAATTATTGGGAAAATGCTGGATCGAGGAACGAATGATTTCGGACGACGAGCAAATTCGGGAATTTTGGTGGAAATATTGTACGTGCAAAAGCTCGCATAATCGTAACTGTGAGATGGCACGACGACTAATAACAGGCAATCATCCGCGAGTTGTTAATTATATCGCGTTACCGTGAGACCCGTTCCGCCTATTATTTCAGATCTGACAAGCAGTACAGATGTGATTTAAATTGGGTTGATTATGACGGAAAACGAGTCTGGGGCGCGCCTTGGTTTCATTTCGGTAAATTAGAAAGGGAGGGAAGAAAAATGGTTACGAAATTGTGAGCAGCGAGCGGAAGATGAAAGTTGGTAGCTTCGTGTATTACTTGGCGGAGAGGGTAGAGGAATCTAATAACTTAATAAGTCTCGTTTCTTAATTCGCCCATGGAAACGAATAGTGGAAGTAGTTGGCAACGAGCTACGATTCTCGAGGGATGAAGTTGCATTTAAATTATCCTCGGAAGAGTTATTAACTGACCGAGAAGTTGGGTAGACCAGCGAGAGAGCCGAAGGACTTCCGGTTATTTCGCTCCAAGAATTTCGCAGCCACCGCGACGTCGAAGATAGGAGAGTCGTAAAATTCTGATAATTGACGGAATAATTGAGCGTAGCCGCGCTAAGTCGCCGAACGTGAGGGAAGCCGACGTGATCAACTTACAATTTCAAGCAGCCGCGTTGTTTTAACCAAGTGAAATTTACGTGACATTTAACGGAGAGACGTCGATAACAAAACTGACCCTCGCGTTTGTTTCGAACGGCCATAAACGGCGCTCGCGGTGGTTAATCCAAGCACCGCGATAAAACCACTTCGATTTCGAAATCGAAAATCCATTGAAAGACTTCAGCCTCTTTTATACCTCTTCAATTCCCAACGATCGGGTCGCACGCGCTGATTGTTCTCGGCGAAAAGCCGGTGAAAACGGTAAACAGCAAGGGGGCAATTGAAAGCATCGTCCAACCTGGATCACGCACGCTGATCTCTGTCACCACGAAGGATAATGATAGCCAGCGCTGGTTCGAGCTCTACAAATTATTATTAACTGTCATCCAAATTATTATTAATAATTCGTTGAATACATTTATTTGACGATGAATGAAACGCACCTACGATGCGTTACCAATTACCTTAAGTCAACTTCGTAACAAATCTTCAACTCGTATGATTGATTAACGTTTTCCCGGATTATTTCGAATACGTGACTAAAAAACATTCACAACGTGTTACGAATATCAGTGATAAATATTTATTCGTTTTTTTCCATGTTATTCAGTTTTTTTCATTCGCAGCGTGTTTAAAAATGTTTGAATGTAATTACTATATTATTTGTACTTCGGCTGTTCATGAATTAAACCTCGACTGGCACCATGGGTAACAAATACCAGGGCAAACTATAGAATTTGGGTGGATTATACTAAATTTGATGAAATGGACCACGCGTCGATGTTTAGTTGTAATTGACATCAGTAGCCAAAGGTGAAGTGATTTGGTATGGAGCGGCAAGCGTCAGTATACGTTGGACAGCTGTTCAAAGAAGACCTCAATTTCGGGGAATTTAACCCCTTCGACGGCGATACATTTTTCACTCCAAGTTCTCAAAACGCGGAGAAAAAAGTGTTCAGATTTTCACACAACATGGCAGCCAGGGATTTTTGAGATCGCTGATTACGAATCTGCACTCAAAATTCGGAAGTTTGGAATGGCGGATCCAAGATGGCGGACCGAATGCGAAAATTGATTCGAATCGAATGGAACTTTGTCCTCGGGGTTTTTGTGGAAACGATGCGTTTCTTGTTACAAAGCTGGTAAAAATATTCATCGGTGTAGAGTGTGACGACGTTCCCTTATACCGCCGTTGTTTCGGTCCATTTCATAATAATAAAATGAACTAAGATCGAGTAGACCACCCAAAACATTGGAAAAAAACGTACAAAAAAAAAACATAAAAAAGACAAACCAAAAAAATACAAAAACCAAAAATTATATTGAAAAAAATAAATACAAAAATCGAGTGTAAAGTCTTACGAATGCAGCCTCCTCGTGGCACACTCGGGGATAGTGAATCGAAATTCACCAGCACGGGGCAATTTCGACGAATATTCATACTGAGTACTGCAACTCGAACACCCAACAAATGTGAACGAAGAAGGCACCAATTTCGTACCAATTGATAAATCTTTATAATTCTGTTGCATCATCCAAAAATCGGCACAATTGATAGTGAGTTGAACTTGAATCTCCAATAACTTTTAAACCAATCAGTTTATCAAAAAATTATAAGAATCTTTTTTTGTAGAGCGTTCAATTTCCTACAAAAATATTTCAACGTTTTGCCTTTCTGATTTTTGGTTGGTGAGCTACAAAAATCGAAAGAAGCAAAAATAATTTTTTTCATGTTATTCCTACGGAAAATCGAAAAGTGCAACGCGGAGCGTCTTACTATTGAAATTAAGAGCTCGTATTTTCACAGGCTCGTTTTTCTGTCCAAAAAAAACTTTTGAGTCTGTTACTGAGAGAAAAAATGTTCGTTTTTTTCTTAACCACCCCAGTGACCACGATATGAAACTTGGATGAGCGCGTAGAAATAGAGGTGCGCCCTTTTATTTCCGGTGCCCTGGGCAGTAGCCCAACCGCGACCTACCCTAACACCGCTGTCGATAATAGCGACCTCTCTATGCGACGATTTACGATCGAGCATCGAATCGACAGCTAATTCCTAAGCATTACACGTAACGATAATTGTTCACAGATGTTCTAGCTGCGCATCTGCATGTATCGCCAGACTCAACGCGACTATATCGCACCAAATCTGACGTACATTTGTGTTTGCGTTGCTGAAAAGAGTCCTGCATCGATGTTACTACGTCGCGCTGATTCAATTCGAATAATGTTTACGATTGGTGTTCGACGCTTTTTCGTGACGATCGAATTACGAGTTTGAAACTTTGTCTGGAAACCTTCCTCCGTAAAATAAATAGTTACGCGAGTCGTGAGGATTTTTCTTGGCGAACCTGACTGTAAAACGTCCGCATCCTTTGGACTGGCGAGTTTACGAAAAACAGAAAGAACTCTTCGGCGAATTTCGTAAGGAATTTCAGTTCTCAATGAAACCTTCGCCAGGGAACTCGACGGAAACTTATCCCACGAAGTTGGAAAACTGAACGCAGAAAGTTTGTGTATTCATAAACGAACAAACTTTTCACCGCGCGAAACATTTTTACAAACCTGAGGTTTCCGAGGAATTTCTACCACCTTGCGTTAAAAAAAATGTATGGGCAAAAGTACGACAAAAATATCGATCTGACTCGAATCGTCCTGATACAGCCACAATAATGCAGCGTTGGTTCGCAACGCGACGAATGTCGGACTTATCGTCGGTTGGATAAGGGTCGAAGCCCTTTTATCTGCTCCAATTTCGTACCTGATCGCGCCGCTTGATCTTACGTATTTTCACGTTAGCGTGACGATTTACTGTCCTCCGACATAAAATCCGTGGGCGTATAAGCTTCGAACGAAAAATGGATGGAATTGAGCAATAACGTCTTAACCAACATTATCAAAAAAATCGACTCATTAGGTTGGTCGTACTCGGTAAACGATATTGCAGTGTAGTATATTCAATAATTGTCGTAACTGTTTATTGTGTTGTTCAAAAATCCCATTTCGCTGAAACGTCGTATATGCATTACCTACTTTACCTGTTATTCATATTTACGTTTTGTGATAGTTTACCTTAGCTTCGAATTTGCGGTGTTACTAAGGTCTTTTCAACTTTGAATCACTATGACCACAGCGATTAATACTCGTGATCGCGATGCCAAAAAGAAAAGTCTCGTGAAAAAAATTGACGTTGAAAAAAGAGGAAAAAATTCACCCCTAAACAATATTTTTATAATAATTTTTATAAATATTAACTAATAATTTGACTTCATTTTAGCCCGATAGTAAAGCTATGGCTCGAGCTAAATTGAATGAAATAAAATCATACATGCATTTTATCTCTGAAGTTAACCATAAATTTTACAATGATTTAATTAGGGATGATTCGATAGAAGATGTTGATGGATACGATGGAGTCTTGGATTTCCAAATGGAAGTAGCCGAACTAGAAGATGAGATATACAACGTTGAACATTATTATCCATTTGTTTAAGTATTCAATCGCTATCTTTTGTTTTTATTTAGTTTTATTTTAGTTAAATCAATTTTAATTAAAAAAACAAAATCAAAATTGGAAATTATGAAAAGATAATACAAAATAATCGAAATTGATAATTTTAATCGAAATAGTTACATTTTTATTATAGTATAAGATGTTATTGCGTAATGCGAATTAATATACTCCATTTTCGCAAAAACGAATTAACTGATTTTTGAATTACTTATTTATTTTTTTAAATACTTTAATAACTTCTATTTTTTCCTCATGGGAAATAGCAACATTTAGAAAGAAAATTTGAAATTGTTAATTTTACTGTCGTGGAAATGAAATAAAAAAACTCGCTGAAATCTCGGTTTTTTATGTTTGTTGGTTAAGACATTATTCCTTAATTCGTAAGACGAGTTAAACGGGTTTTTTCAAATCGGTGGTTGCATCACCTCTAAGTCTATCGAATGAATTCCTTCGAAATTTGATGGACTACTTATTCAGTATTCGCGTAGATAATCAACAAACTTGGAGAATTATGATTCATCCATTCGTGTTTTTTTTCATGCCGAAGAAGTAGAAAAAATACCGAAATTGAGAATTAGAGTTCAAAAAGTTGCCAAAAATTAACTTTTCAATATTTTTCCAGAATTATAGTACCAACATTGTTCGAACTTCACAGATCGAACCACCGTTTTCATTTTTTTATTTTCGATAATGTCCGGTTAAAATAGATATTCGAGGTTTCATCAATTCTCATAAAGCTGAACTTCGGTTTGATTGTTTATAACACGAATATAAAAGTAATATCAGAAGTCGCCGTCGATCTCGCCTGTTTAAAAAAAGTTATTCAAGGTCAAAGCTCACAAAAATGGTTTTTTTGATTTTTCAGCCAAATGGTGAGTTTTATCACAAAAATACGTCGAAGAAAAGTTGTAGAACATGCAATGGTCTACAAAAAATGTATAAGTATTTTTTTTCTGAGAACCACCGTCTTTGAGATATAACGGTTCAAAAGGTGAAGAAGTTGGATTTTCCATCATATAGACGAGTATGCTGCCTATTCGCTCCATGCACACCTGTAACCTCTCGCCAAATCGAGAATGCGTAGTCATGTAGATACAGACATTCATCCAAATAAAATTTCGATACCTACTATTGGCGTCGCCACTCGTATGCATGTACACAACTGCATATTCTCACTTTGCCGAGCGTGTATAGGTCTGCACGGAGCGTGTGGCTAACTTGCTGTGCCCCTCAACCACGATCGAGGAATTTGGCTAAAAAAAATTTCGCAGTTGTATCTTTAGTTAGTCCCTCCCTCTAGATAAAAATAAAGCCAAAAGTGTCGCGAATACTTATTATTATTTTGCTATGTTTCAAATTTTGCACGTCTTTTATACGACATTTTTACGTTGTAATCATGAGGTAAACGGGAATATTAAGAATACAGTTGCAAGCAAGCTCGTAATCCTGCACAGGGTGGACCGTGGCGTTACCGTACCTTTCGTTAAGTCCACGTCGGTTCATAAAAGCCGGTTGGAAATGGACTTAGCATGAGCTCGCGTTATAATAAAATGTAATTCGGCACCGTGGTATTCCGTTTAATTTGTTATTCACAATGTTACACTACCTCGAGGTTGTAGCGGGTCGAGTTATACAAAATACGAAGTCGCAAGGACCGCCGACGATCGTCTGCTAGCTCGTTATAAAGTTATAACGAGAGCTGGATGTCGCCTCGGCTCGTCACCGATGTTTCGTTGATAAATCACGAGATCAATTTG
The DNA here is from genome assembly GCA_963969455.1 of Arge pagana. Lineage (NCBI taxonomy): Eukaryota > Metazoa > Arthropoda > Insecta > Hymenoptera > Argidae > Arge > Arge pagana. Next base: position 19,734,031 of record OZ018309.1, on the reverse strand, counting down.
CATTTTATAACGCGACAACTGAACGAGGATGGGAACGATGCCACATCAGCGCGTGTCACGTCGCGACGAGGCTCTTGCACAACGCGTTGTTCCGGATTACCGTCCAGGATTCTGTTTACTCCGCGATATGACTCTGCGCGTTGCATGGAAATTTTCCAGGGAATCACGGTTCGAATGGAAACACGAAATTGGACATTGTTAGACGATATCCCGAGGTAAAATGATGTCGGAGAGAAATCCGAGATAAACATGCTTCTGGTGCAGTCGAAGCTCGAATGCAGCGCGCTGCTTCATTTTGGTTGCGCGCTGCATTCCTGGTTGCATGTTAATTGGTAACGCGAGCTGAAACGCGATTGAAACGTCACGAACATGTAATTATTCCGACAGCGGGTCAAAAAAGCAATAGTGCTGTCCCCAATTAATAAAGTAATAATTTTGCAGTTGAGATGCTTCAAAAAAATGCTTCGGTAGAAATATACCAAATTTTTGCCTACATAATAGGAAAACCGAGGTGAAAATCTTTACAGAAAAAAAAAAATTCCAATCATTTTTCATTCAATTAACGAAGAAGTGAAATAAAAATGATGTTACTACATCTCAACACCTTTAAGCGCAATGCGAATAAAAAAAAGCGGTAGAACAAAAAAAAAGAAAGATAAAAATTGAATAAACATTTTCCAACCGATATTTATGAGATGTTATTATTTTCTCCCCGTTATTATGCATTTAAAATAATCGGAACTTTAATAAACATACGTCGCAGACAGTTGGCAGAAGCCGGCATTCAGCAAATTGCCCACGGAATCGGCAGGCTGCCGGCAGATGGAAGAACGCGCCATCGAAATTACCTTACTTCTATCTGCCTGGCTTCGTTCAGGCAATTAGCAGACTACCGGCAATTGAAAGAAACGACGTAGCACGTCTCCAGTCAATAACAAGCGTTTTGCGCGGGTGTTGCGCGGGGGTGGCGCGGCAATAACGACATCCTTCATCCTCTCCGTTTCACTATCAGTTACGACCAGCCCAACCCAACCGATTGGGTTGAAAAATTCACACGCATGGAGGTAAGTCTTTTTATTCAGCAAACAACCCCTCATCCGTCCATACCCTTGTTTGTTGGAGTTCTACGTAAAAAACAGTTCCAATCGCTGCTACTTTGCGATTTCCCTTACACTGATATGAGAGGAGTCCGGCAGTGAAGATCGGGTTTCGATTTCTTTCAATTTCCGGTATTCAAATGCAAGCAGATAGAAGAAATGTAATTTCCATGGCGCATTCTTCCATCGGTCGCAGTCTACCGAATCCCTAGGCAGTCTTCAGAATTCTGGATTCTGCCAACTGGCAACGACACGTGTAAATTTGAAAATTTGTCATGCAATCGATTGCTGCGTTTTATTTATTGTCAATATTTAAATTGATAATAATAATTTGAATAGCAGATAATAGGAGGTGCTGTAGCGATCTCACCTAAGGCGCTGGCAGTGTTAACCCTTAGAGCCCACAATGGGTCGTTTTAACCCTGTCATCTACTTTCTTTTCTTTTACCCTTCATTATGTTGGAAAAATGTTGTTTGCGAATTTTTCAAAGGTGTTAAAGACCTCTTAGACACATTAAATACGTAAGAAGTACTTTAACACTATTCAAACTATACCTCTTAATTTTTTCGAGTGAAATGGTTAAGTAGTTCCAAAATTGTAGACGGACAAAAAGTGGACGGGGTCAAATTGACCCAGATTGTAGGGGATGTTAGAAAAAATAGGTGTGTATTCGAGGAGTTCGAAGCCCGCACAGTCCGTCGGTCGAACGCTATTCACACTTGTCATGTTTCATCCCTAGTTCTACGGCAGCTCTAAAGCTTCCAGATTGTTCCTCGACCCTCGAGAATATGAATTTCTTGAAGATCTCTCGCAGTGACAAATCTTCCGCCATTTTTGAAAAGAGTTCTCAACTTTGGAGACGATTACGCACGCGATCTTACATCGCCAGGCGGAAGTCTCTTTTTCCCTCTGTTTATCACCGAGTAGATAGTTGGGTGCGCGCGACATTAATCGTCTTAACACGGGGTGCTTTGCTTTGCAAGACGTTAGCCGGCTACAGTTGACGTTGCTACGCAAAACTACGCTACGTAACATTTGCGAGCTTGCGATAACTCACAGTCACGTTAATCCGGCACGTGGCCCTCAAAATTTAGCGCACTCCATCGCGCTGATAGCAACCATAGTTCGAATAACTCGTTATCATCCGAGCTACTCGAGACGACTACTGAAAATATTGTTCCGAATTCGGCATAAATGTGACCAATGCTAACGCCGGTGACCAGCGATTACGCGACTTTGCTGCCAACGAACATTGGAAAAACAACTGGAAAACGTTCGATACGAAATTCAGCGTAGGTATTCATCGCATAAATTTCAACAACCTAATTCCAAACTTTCTCGCTTCAGCGTGACTGTAATTTCTCATCAAGTCGTTTCGACATCAGCCTCCGGCTTTTCCATTCATAAGGAAACTTTTCTCGACTGAACTGCTCTTCTCGTTCGAAAGTGAAACCGTTTGCGTCTTCAAAGCATCTACAACCGGCTCTTTTGCCAACTTTGCTTTCCAACCCCTCGTTTTCACGTTCATTATTTTTGCTCTTTTTTCCATAGCACCCTCGAGCATCGCCAAAGCGCAGTCGTACAATATACGTACGAAAGAAACACACGTGGCACTTAAGAATATTTGGGAGGTACGTGACAGTGAGACGAGAGGAACAAAAATGTGGTAGAATGTTTCTAGCAGTAGAATTGATACTTAAACTACTAGGGCAATTCCAAACCAATTCGCAAAACAGTTGAAAACTTATTGCAATTCACAATAACTGAAATTTGATGTGTCATTTTATGTAGATTGGTCGACGTAACAGATTAAATTTAGTTTTAATAGCACAAAATTGATACCAATCATCCTAAACTTTCATATCATGCAACTCGAATTCTAGAAAACTAATTTTGCATAGTTTTACGTGAATTCGCTGAGCGTTTTTTGAGAAAAAAAATACAAACAAACCGAAAACCTGGTTTTTACTGGACAAATTATGTGCGTATGTATTATTTATCATTATAGGAGTATTTCTTTGTTTTCTGGACACGATATATTTTTTCTCAAGCTTAATTCAAGGCATATTCGCTTGCAAAGGTTTGTAACTAATGATTACAAAAATTGAAAATTTCATCCAAAACGTGAGTAAAGGTAAGTAAATTTTATCGTATTTTAGGTACTTTAAATTAAATAGGAGCTAATGATAATATATTGGATTGTTTATACACCGAAATTAGTGAGTTATTAATAATTAATAACTCACTCGGATACTATTTCGAGCATGCGCTTTTTCGCCAGCTTTATCATACCTTCGAATCATTCTGAACGCTCCGCTGCGTCAGCACTGAATACGAAGCACGCGCGACCATTTTCCGCGTTCGCCGGAGACAACAACAACAACAACAACAACAACAACAACAACGATTTATTTAATAATTAAATAAAAATGTAATGTATTTTTGTTTGCGATTGTATTTCCCAAACATCCAGTTGTCAGTTTTCGTCTGGTTCCTCTTGTTTCCCTTGCAACAACATACGGATCGTTGTTGTTGTTGTTGTTGTTGTTGTCTCCGGCGAACGCGGAAAATGGTCGCGCGTGCTTCGTATTCAGTGCTGACGCAGCGGAGCGTTCAGAATGATTCGAAGGTATGATAAAGCTGGCGAAAAAGCGCATGCTCGAAATAGTATCCGAGTGAGCTGGAATGAAGCTTCTGGAAGCATTACGCTCACTTGGCCTTGAGACTTACGCCTCGAAGATTTTGAATGAACAGAAGGGACAGGTTGTTATTTCTGGCGATTCAACACAGAAATGCCGATAAATTCCACACGGTTAACGGAATATGAATTCGAGGTTGGATCTCCCGCGTATCCATTCGAGTGAAAATAGATCGCTGTTTTGTTCATCGTTCGAACTTTTTGCTATCAAAATTCGTGAAAGCTTCTTCGAACTCCCAAACTCGCGAGGGATGATTAGATACATCAGCTTCGCGTTCCAATTTCAGGGCTGTTTTCGCAGCGAGGTTTGTCGTGTCTGTTCATTTTTTGCATCGCGCAAGTAGCGTTTATTTCTCATTGGAACGTATCGAGATACGTACCAAAATTGCGACGAACATTAACGCTATGAAAGAAAACGAAAAACTTCCATAAATGATAGGAACATTCATATTTTTTATCGATAAACAATTCTTGGGTTCATATTCTAAGGGCGTTAACTACTCTGGAGGTGAAAAAATAGAGCAAACGTTACAGATTTTTTTTTTTGCTTCATTGCTATATTTTTAAAATTGCAGCAGTGATGGGTTCGGCCACGCAGTTATGAAAAAAAGACGCTGTTGGGAAAATGCTGGCAAGCCGCCATTCGGTTAAGTAGGGTTCTGATAAAATTTATAAACAGTGTTCGCTGCTTGTTTAATAAAAATCTTCACACCAAACTTCGATATGTTGTTTAGTTTCTCTGAATTTTTTTTCCAACATTTCCTCTATTTCTTGACCTTCAGAGTGGCTTACCCCTTAAACATGTGATAAGATAAAATGATTGAGCGAATACTAATTCATATATTAGTCAATTCAAGGCATATGCAATTTATGTTACGTTTAAAACAAAACTTACATCATTTTATGGCAAGTATTAGTTGAGATATATTTTAATACAAAAACATGTAATTCGTGAGATGTACTCAATTGAGAATTGCCTTCAAATCCTCAAATTGTTCTCAGGTAAAACAGAATATAAAACTTGTCGGTGTTGGTATTCGCGATAGCATGGAGTTTGGTCCTTTTATTCGAAGGAAAACTTTGTTGTTACTTTTATTCGAGGGGAAAAAATTTCGTTGTTTTCGTTCGTGAACAGCTCATTTTCGGTTGTACGTTCCGTGTCGAGTTTTTGGTGCTATTATCCGCTGGGGTCGATATCTCCGAGTAAGTACTTCGACGAATAAATTGTTTGGTACCTCATGTATTGGATTCCACGAATCAGCTGCTTTCATATCGTTGACGTAACCGGTTTAATTTCGCCATTCCTTTGAGCTGCTACGTGTCCATATTTGCATTTTGTAACGAAGTAATCGAGTCGATTTATATCAGCGTTTCGGATTTATCTTGTCCCAGGTATTTTTCACCAGCACAGATTGGCGTTGGCCTAAAACACCCGAAACAAATAGGGTTCGTTCCCAGATTGATGGGAGTTTCACCCTTCATGCTACCCGTTGACACACGAGAGACACTAGCTTTCGCACCTCGCAACGCGAGATGATCATTCGTGGATGCGCAATCGACAATTTATTGTCGTTGACATTTGGAAGGAACTTTTTTTCGCGGAGACCACGAGGATACATTCGACCGATCACTCGATATATAATATCAATTATGACGATCGAATTTTCCGATCACGAACGAAGTTCTACCGGATGTCGAATTTTAATCGATTCACGCCGATAACTTTGTAGAATCGAGATCATATCAAAAATTGACCGGTTCAAAACTTGGAGGGGGTCAAATAATGCTGACTTTGAGTTTGACCTTGACGATGATTATCAAGGTTATTTCACGGCCACAGCGTTTTCTTTCAACGGGAACCCCTATTTTTTTGCGGTTTCGTATTTTTCGCGTCAAAACAAGTATCTTGTGTCTCGAGCAATTTTTTATTCGACGCAGCCTTGAATCGCGACCGAGACATCAAGACGATAAAAACACTAGTAAACACAACAAAATGACTAGTAACAGGATTGCAAAATTATTATTGATTCAGCCTTCTCGTACAACGAAGAAACTCGATGAAAAATGGTAGTGGTCGGTATTTGCCAACATCTGCGATGTGTTTTTATTGTCTGGATGTCAAATCAGGGTTGTGCCACATCAAACATCGTCAAGTACAAAGTTGGTTTGTTGTTACGCAAAAAATACGAAGCTGCAAAAAATAGGGGTTCCCATTTAAAGAAAATCACTGTGACCTTGGAATAACTTTGCTAATCATCGTCAAGGTCAAACCCAAGGTCACCATTATTTGACCTCCTGCGCATCCTACAAGTTTTGTAGAGGTCAATTTCCGATTCGATACGCTCCCGCGTCGTACATCTAAGATTGGAGACCTTGGTTAATTTCAATGGACCAGTTCGGAAGGGATACAATGAAAACCGAATCATCATGCGAAGTGATTCTCATTTTCACTTGGGAGCTCGACAATCGATCAATTTTCCCAATACTCACGCGAAGATCAGTAGCAGCGGACTACTTCCGAAAGTTTGGACACTGAAAATGAGTTGAAATACGACTACTCGTCGTTTGTTGGCAGTTCTCGTCGAAATTCTTCGTCGCCCGTTACTATTGGCTCGGAATCAAATTGATTACAGTTTCAACTTGCGATGGAAATTCCGCGGAGACATGCCTGTTACTCGCCTTTCAATTCGGATCCTTTTCCGCGTCGGGGCGCTTTCTTTCGAGCATTTCATCCGGAACCCAATCGGTGCTCGAATGCTCCGATCCCATTATACGCGACGCGTGACTGCTCACGCGCGTGCGAATATTGCAGCAGTTCCAAAGCTGTGCGGCCGATCCACTCTCTCGGCGTAAGCTCCCTTTGGCCGCCGAGAGTTTAATTAATGGATAATAGCCTAATAGATGTTCCGATTACCAAGCCCAAAACATAGATTCTCGAATGGCCATAGTTCACAACGGGAACTCTCGACGCCGATGGACGGAGGCGTCGACGTACCTCGGATGCAGATTCATCGCCGATCGAACGGTCGATCGACCCCACGTGTTCCACCCGATCGCAATCGCGCCTCCTTTCTTCGCGTCGACAGACGTTCCTCTCGTCCCGCATTCCAATTTCAATCTCAATTTCGTGTCCCACCGTCGATACGTCCGCCCGTTTTTGGACCCGAGTGAAAGAGTATCGCGTCGAAGCCGCGTCGCGAAAAGAAGCAAATTTCTGCTCGCTTTTTCAATCGAGCTTGCGCCTACGAAACGTGACGACGGAGAGGTCGATTCTCAGTTCTATTCGGGCGTCCGAAAGGCAATGGACGATCAGCGGACGCCGAACGATCGTCACTTGCGATCGAAATTTCATGGGTACGCGAAAAAATCCCACGATATTTTACGTCGTTCGGGATGAAACGATAACAAGCAGTGGGCGCGGCTCGAATACCCCGATAATGACCTGTCGTACGCTGATTTACGTAATCATAACGTTAATTGGCTTGAAAATGAGCCAACGAACGGTGCTTTGTCGCGAAGCTCGGATCTCCAGATTACGTAACGTAACCCAACTTTGCTAGGCTACGTTTCGTTGTTTGAAATATCACGGCTATTCGGACGAAAGGGGAAAAAATCCATTACTCGATTGGTTCAACGAGACGATAGGATTGATGTCCCGCTGAGAATCGCAGGGCTTTCGATTATCGAAAGTCTCGACGGAATCTTCGTACTTCAAGGAGTTCACAGCATTGAACGTAGAATATGAAAACTGTTTTGCATGAATTTATTTCGATGGATTAACTAAATTAGAAATTTTCTAAAAAAAATTGCAGGTCTTCAGGATGTTCGTATGAATATAAATCGAAATTTACAATACCTGTAGTCTGGCGGAGAATATTTTAATTCGATATGAAAATTACACATTTCTTGTTATGACAGATTGAAACAACGTGTCATCAATACGAATTGCATCGACGTTTTACAATTTTTTATTAAAAATGAATTTCATTAGCAAACTTGAACTTTAATGGAAGATAACAATTATTAGAGGTACTTGAGAGCTATTTACCTTCTACAACTTTTAGTTGATTACATTTTTTTTACCAATTAAAATTAATATTTTTCAACCCTTTTTTTGTATCAGTTGCATCGATAATTTTTGAGACAATATAAAACATAATTATTCTTTGACAGAACCTCCAAAAGTTATAAAATTATTAATTTATGTCGGATAAACAATTTTTAAGGTGAGAAATCTTTTAATAGAGAGGTCATTATCATATCAGTAAATATCGTTGGGCTTATTTTAATTTTTAATCGTTCAATGCAAGGAATTTCGGAACGACGATATTCCAAACTTTTGGCTAGGACTATCCCACCTCAACCTTTCACAAATATTCCCTGAAAATTGCGAGTCGTTTCGTTGAAAATTGGGAGAGTTACGAGCGTTTTATTTATTACATTTCATCTACTTACGTACCTGACGTAAAACTTTCAACGCATTTTTGTCGGAATGACTTTTTTAGAATCGGTGACCAAAATATCTCAGAAACGACTCGAATTTTCTAGACATTTGTCGTTCGTCAAAAAGTTGACCTTACTCGGAAGATTTATTTTTCGATGCATACTCATTTTTATATCAAGGAGGGCGGAGCGTTTTTTTCACCGAAATTTCGATGACGATAGGCAACCATTTTTTCAAAAATCGTTCTAGGTGATACGGTGCGAAAAGTAAATTCATTTGGTACCTGGATTTCAAGTGATTCTTTCACGAGCATGCGTGGAAATATTTCCCAATGAAAAAGTTGTGAAAGATACTTGAAACGATACTTTTTACCGTGAAAGAAAGAATTGAAAAACCTGCGACTATTTTTGAGAAAAAAAAACACGGAGTCTCGCGCTGCAAACTTCAACGAAAGCGCTGTCGCTTCATAAGGATGAATCTCTCGCGGGAAAAAGGAAAAACATTGGCGGTAGCGATAAAAATTCTCGAATGTATTTGAAATTATCAAATAAAGCCGAATTCTGAGTATTTAATGATATAATAATAAAAGTACGATACGACTTTTCTCTGATGGTGGATTGTTTATTTTTGGAAAATTCAATAAAAGCTCGTGCCTCGTAATTCAATTATGATTAGAAGAAGAAGAAAAAAAAAGACAGCTCGACGCGGGAGGCAAAAATTCGCGATATTCTTCAAATTAATTGAGGCCGAGCGTTCGAGTGTTAAATCAAATTTGCTGATGCACGTTTTTACTTTTCTTTCCGATTTTCGTTCGCTCGTTGAAGCTGGTGATTTTTAACCACGTAATCTCATAAATAAATTTGGTAATAATCTAATTTTTTTATAAAATTCTTGTTTTTTTGACGTTATTTCAAAAATGGTTTGACCTACACAAAAAATGTGCTGAACAAACTTGTACAAAATTTAATTTACTAAAAAAATGGCCCAGTAAATTCAATCGCTAGGATTGATATTTCTCGAGATAAAGAGCGCTGACTTTTTGGTAGTATGAATTTTCTTACCAAAAAAGTTAACGCTCTATATCTCAAGAAATATCAATCTTGGCGATTCAACTTACGGGACCTTTTTTGCAGTAAATTGAATTTCTCATAAGTTTGTTCTCCACATTTTTTATGTTAATTTGCTCATTTATAAAATAACATCAACAAAACACAAATTGTATACAAACACCATATTCAGTGACCCCTACACTCGCACAAGTGAAGATTACAGCTACGTCGCGATGGGGGCTTTGTAGAGCATTTAATCTTGTGTAAATCGCGCTTTGATACAATATGGTAGCATAAAATTTCGCTGAGTTACAGTCATTTGAAGAAAAAAATCAAAGTTCACGTGTACTTTAAATAGGAAATGTTCATACGCTCTAGGAAAGTGCTTAACGTTAATATTAGGAGTTCAAATTTTCAGGGAGTTTCCCTTTAAATATTTCCAACAAAATTTTCAGTCGAGACTGAAAGTCGAAAATTAGTCGTGAAAATAAAACGGTTGAATTAGAAAATATAAATATTTTTTCCAATGAATTGTGTATAATTATGGCTCCAAAAAAGGGGCTACACATTCCTAATTCGGCCCTGGATCGAGCGTAGCCGAGTTCTTCGTTATGGACAAAGATTTATTGGAGTTCGGTTTAGAAAAGCACGGAACGAAGGTTTCCGGTTTACTGCCAAGGAGGAAAAAAACCGTTACGAGCGGTATGAAAACTTGTTGCAGTTTTACGCAGGTTCACCGTACTTAGCTTCAGCTGCGAGCTGGCTGCACGATCGGCTGGCAGGAAATCGTGCGGCTCAAGTCTGCCAAGATCGGAGATAAAATCCGCAAAGCTTTCAACGATTTACGATAGTTGGCTAGTTCACGCGAATATCAAGGTGGCCGCGCGACCACCAACTTTTTTCATTCCCTTTACCATTGCTTGAACGTTTCCTCGAACTTTCCTTGCGGAATCGCTGTACTCGATTCGTCTTCGTTCTCCTCCTGTTCTCCGCGATTCGATTTGACCATAGTTGTACGATAACGCGTACTTCGCTCGACGTAGGGCGTCTCATTATCAAGATTTATTCCTATACTCTGGGTGTACGCAGAAAAGGATCGACTTTTCAAAACGCACGCGTGGACTTCGAAAAAATGGTGGTGAAAAAATTTGGGACAGAAATCGTGGTCGCTGCAGCGAGCTTAACAAACGATATTACGGTACGTTGGTTCGCGGCTCGCAAGTCTACGCGGGGCGAAGAAGAACTAACGAGCCTCGATACGCGCCGGCAAAAAATCCATTAGGTATTACTTCTCCGACGGCGAGGGAATCGAGTGTCCACGAGGGAAAAAAAGAGATATCTGACGACTCGAGTCGTTAAGTCGAAGACGCATTGCTGCTGCCTCGAGAAGCTCGGTCGTAGTGCTATCAACGCGATTTCTAATTGACACTAGTTCCGCGTCAGAATCGTAAAGCTTTCGACTCATTCTCACCACGAACTGCGAGAAGATTTTAACCTCTCTATGAAACTGGGTGGAAAAAAATGACGCGTGGACGGGTTTACAATGTGGAAGAGAAGTTGATCGCCAGGTACGTGACCGTAGCCAGCGCCACGTCTGTAACTCGTTGCGAGCAAATATATGGGTCATCCGCGTCAATTCAACGACGTTGCGACGATGACCCTCTTCGATTTTTTGATTCTTTCATATGTTTTTCTACGCGTAAAAAGAAGTTTTCAACTGAATTTTTGGCTCTCCTAAATGAATATCTATGACTATTGTTATCATAATCACACTTTACGGAGGGTCATTATTTTTCATTCTCACCGCTCTCGCTGAAAAACAATTGAAGAGAAAATTGTTAATAACAATTGAGCTATGCAACGTAAAAAAATCCTATGCACTACGAGGCTGTCGTCACACTTCATGGAATTTTTTCAAGTTCATTGTTGTATCTTTGAAATTGCAGCAGTCACAGATGTGGCTACGAAAGAAGAGAGACGAATGCTGAAGAGACGCCATTTCGTTTAGTGGAGCCCTGATGAAATTTATAAACGGTGTCCGATACTTTTTTACCGAATTTCGATGTAGATTCATTCGGAGCAAGTGTGCGCGCTCAAGCATTCAAAGTGGTGTCAAAATTAAACAATAAGGATTGAAGAAAAATGAGGTCATGTATCTGATAAAGTATTCCTTTAACTAATAATCGAATTCAGAAATAGCATACGAAATCTTCACGATTAAAAAAAAAAACAGAGTCGCGCCTATCCAACATGGTTCGACTCGCAATACTACTAGGATACCGAGCACAACCATCCAGCATGCGGAGACTAACCCGAAAATGGTTACTGCAGCCATCCCTTTCTTTCAGTACACAGTTACTCCGAACGACTATAATGTTTAGTTTCTTCGATCAAAATTCCTAACGTTAGCGCTCCACCATTTTTCTGCCGATCGTCTCAATTTCACGATTTCAAAAATGGATTCCTCGCCATATCGTCAACGTACATATATCGTAAGCTGCTGATTCATATTTCGCCACGAACTCAGACGCGTTATAAATCGAGTCGTACAGTTATTTCGCCCACCTTCTCAACGATTTTCCAAAGTTGTGTCCTAGACGTCTCGTTGGTATAAATTCACTTTCTCTTCATCAGCGTTGTAAATGTCTGACGTTCAAAGCAAGTAGACAGCGTTTACAACAGCATCTGTATGCGTTGAGCTATACGTTCGACCAATAAGCTGAAGAGTCTAGGTACTTATTCCAGTACCTAAAAACGCTACCCTCCTTCTGCAGTTGGGTGAAAAATTCTCGAATCTCGCAGCTCTCCAATAATAAATTATTGTTGGACAAATCTATCGAGATCGGAGGCAAATTTTAATCGAATAGAAAGTTTCTCCTTTCCATTTAAGCGCATCTGGATCAATCAGAGTAAAACCCCGTTGACCATTATAATTCAACTACACCTTTCAACCTACAGGTTGTAATGAAATTTCTCTTTTATTCTAAGCGTCGACGTTACGAATAGACACAATTGATTAGGACGGACGATAATGCGCTAAGTTGTATACAAAATGACAATTAATCGATTTTAAATTAAAGACAAAACAGATCCACGGGAACTCACACGCACACACGCACTCCGGCGCCGGATGACTCCAGTTTGTTCTTCGTGTAGAACAGGTCCTGGTATTAGGATCGAGAATATAGCACCGATTTCAAATTAATTCGATTATTTTTCTCCGTCGATTCCGCGCTTATGCGACAAACACTGAAGGCTGTGAATTTCCACGTATTGAAATTATCCCGTTTGTTTCGCGTTTTTCGGCGACAGCTTCCACAAGACCGTTAGTAAGGGCGAACGAGGAGAAATCTATTTATCGACGTTTCAAATTTTCACGCTGCTCTCTCCCGAGCGATAAATCCATACCGTGGTAAATAAGTCTCTACCGACCTTGGCAAAATGAGATGCCATTAATTGGATCTTGAAAGAGTAATTTGATTGTTAGGGAAATCACGAAATCTGATTGGGTTTATTATTTACTTTAAAACTTCGGTCATTATCAGTCAAAGTTCGGAACTCGGCCGAGTAAATTGCACCGCCGGATGCTTCGCCTCCACGTGCCTCGCAGTTACGATTTCTCGTCAAGTTTATGACTACGGTTCGGGGAGAATATGAACTAGTGCGAATCTAACTTCGCATACTTGACCTTCCCGTATCGTATCGTGTAACGTTTGTACTTGGGTAACAAAAAACTGTTTGTAACCGTAAACGCAATAATTTGCTCCACATTATTTCAATGTTTCAAGAATAAAGCGATTACGAGAAAATTAATGTCATTGTACAAAAGCGTGGGCTTATTGTTTTTCTACTATTCGTTGTTTATTGTTTATATTTATAAGAATTGACATCGAGCAGCCCACGCTTTTCTACAATGCCATCAATTTTTTCATTTTATTTTTTAGTTTGGTTTTTTAGTTTTTTGAAACCAATCTATTTTCTAATTTTTCAGTTTTAAACATTTTTAAATTTGAATATAAAAAAACGGGTTCGGGCTGACAGTGACTCACTGTCAGTGAGTCAAACTTTGAACTTCCCATTATGTGTGCTTGAATCAACATTATTCATCATTACAATTTATTAGTTACCCGAATTCCTACGTGTACCATTTTTTTTAAACTCTCAACATTTTCAGATTTTTTAATACCTTGTGGGATTCACCATTTTGAATTTTCCGAATCTAGCTTCAATTTCGTGATCAGCAACCCCGAAAACGTGCGGGTACAAATTTTCATTAAAATCAAGATATTTTCAGATTTTGGTCCACCATATTGGATTTGTCATTCTGAATTCAGCAAGTCTAACCTCATGTTCGTGATCAGTGGGCTCAAAAACCTGCGGATACAAATTTTGATGCCGAAGATATCAACAATTGTATTTTATTTTGGGAAATTTTGTTATTCAAATTATGAGAAAACTACTCCTCCGATCAACGCCAAAATCTCTTCAGTTCTAACTTGAGAAAAGCCGCATCGATTGAGCCCAATTTGATCAAAATCCGCGCTCTCGTTCTCGAGATATCGTCGGGATAACAATTTGATCACATACGTACGTACACACGTACGTACATACATACAGACGTCCAACTGAAAATAGTCGGAAGTGATTCTCTGGAGCTCAAAACGTTCCGGAGTGTTTATAATAACTTCCTATCCTCTCTGAAATCAGAGAAGTAGGAAGCTAAAAAACTTTCAATTCTCTTGTCGTAAATTACAACATACACACCCCGAGCTAATAAAAGCTTGTCGAAAAGGTCAGATTTCCGTATTTGCAGGCACTTCTGCACAGCGAAAACAACTCAAAGAGGCGTGCGTGCGATAAGCGGAATGTTTCGAGCTCGCGTTTCCTCTTCGTGAATCACGACCCTAGTGAAAGGTAACGATTCGCAATTACCTGAACGCGTGTGAGTATCAACCGCGGGGTCATGAATGGATGATAGAGATTGCCATTCGACCACGAGCGATGATTTATCCCCAGAGCCGAAAATTGTAAATATACGATGCTTCTTACGTCGCGTGATTACTTTTCCAGCAGTGGTGGTGCAACGTGTGATATTTCACGCGCTACACGTTACTTTTCATCCTAGTTACCAGCGGCAGTGCCAGGGTATAGCGCGTTGCTACCCAGAGCGCCAGAAATAAAAGGGCGTCCTTGTATTTCTGCTCGCTCATTCAAGTTGTATATTCTATCTGAGTGGGTCGTAACTCAATTAGCTTTAGCATTGGTTTCTTATCACAAAAGTTGGTAAATTTTCATTTTCCCTGAACTGTTGTTGGTGCTGTCCCCAATTTCGGAAATACCAATTCATCGAGACATGATGTTTTCTACCCCGCGTGTTCAACCATGTTTTGTTCTACCGATATCGAATATTTGCGCACAAAAAAATGATCTAACGTAGCTTGAGGTATGTTTTTCGAAGTGTAATTCATTTTATAGCCATTAATTTATTTCAAGTCGGTAAAAAAAATGTTGACAAAAAAATGAGTTTTTTCCTTAATAATTTATGACTCACGTAATATCCAATATTCTGACCTAAGAATTTATGGATATACTATTGAAATTTATTATCTTTTGAGATAGGGGTTATCAAAGTATTGATGCTTCCAAAAAAGGTATTCATTTCGCAAAATGAAAACTCGATTCTTACGTAGAATGAAAACCATAGTTTTCAATTCGATTTACGTAGTTCTATCGAACGAAAATACCACGTGATGTACAATTTCATTATTCGAAACCAACGAATACGAATCGTCGAAGACGCGCAGGGAAACCGAAAAACATGTTCGAAGCGTCATTGAACTCGTGTTTCGACTTTTCGTTGCATTGAAACGAATTCGCGTTCGGTGAAATTGCCATTTATTTTTTATCCAACTGATAAATCCTGACAAATTTGACCATCTGAAAATTCGAGATAAAGCTCTGTCGATGTCTCCGTAAATGTTGTGCCGAAAAATAAGAGGAAAGCGAAAGAAAACTCAGATTTCGCTAGTTTGTGTTGTCATGGTGACGAAAAAAATACGCGAGGACGTCAGCTGAAACCGGCAACGTAAATCTCATTCCATTATCATCATGTTGAGCTCATAGACGGGATGAGGGGTCGTTCGTAAAGGAAATAGTATTTCCAAAAGCCACGAAAAAATCGGTTGACTTTTGCAGTTTTGTACGCGTTCTTCGATATCATCGTAGTGATGCTATCGCGGGAATCGTACATCCGGGGTAACAAAGACGCTGTAAATATTTGATTGCTACTATCTAAAGAGACTACGCAAGATACTGGGACTTTATCGATTCGGTCGAACTTGGAATGCCGGATGTTTTTGTCGACGGGCGATGAAAAAACCGTCTCACAAGTGGAAACCAGCGGAGATACGTTCATATTATCGCGCACGTATCACGGTACGTATTTTTATTTTTATTCTTCGATTATCCGATGCGACTATCGAATATCCGAATATCAATGACTGAAGATCCAAAGATTGATGAACAAGTTTTTATTTACGGCGCCGACAACAAAATTGAGAAATTTAAAACGTTCCGTAGACCGTAGAAGTCTCACACTTTGATTCCATGTAAGTTGTTGTCATTATTTATTGATTCCCTAATTCTTAAACACGTTTTTCTCAAAACCACGTTTTCCAAATCGGTACTCAAATTTTCTCGAAAACTAACGAACCGACTACCTTGATTTTTTGTGGTCATTCTATACACCATTTTCTACTACTTGTCATAGGTTCTTTTTTCGTGACTCAGTTTTTGTTTTACAGGGAAAATGATAATTATTTTTTGGTCCAAAAACGACTATTTACGTTCAAACGTTCGCTATTTTGTCATAAATCAATATTTTAAAAAACGGCTATGACAATTACTAGATTATAGTATCTCATTTAATAATTTTCTAGGTTTTTTTTCAGATGATTTCTGTAGAAACGCCGGTGGTTTCCGTTTACCCAGATTTTCTTACGACGCTCCGAGAATTATACAATATCTTTGTATACTGTTGATATTTTGAGAAAAAAAAATTAAACATGTTTCTGGATGTGAATACTTTTGGATAGTTGAACTCCTAATTCGAAATTTGGAATAGTTTTCCTTAAAAAATGCACAAAAATCACCTTTTTCCGATTTCGAGGTGTACATTTTCCTTTGATAAAAATTCGCAAGAACAGCCTTGTCTAAAATAGACCAATCCCTCAACACTTCGGTAAAACATCTCCAGAAAAAAATTATTTCGCAGACCTGTGTAATCCAACGCGGAACTTTAAATGAGATACCTACGCTGTATATTTTTTTCGAAATAAACTAGAAATTTTGCGAAAAAATCTCGTCATATTTTTGCATATTCAGAATACAGTGTAAGAAATGAGGACTTCTAACAACTGTTATATAATATACGATGCCGTGCGCAACTCGCGTAACAACAACATGTTACTTCAGTATCACCTAACATCGTTGTGCGTTAAAAAGCAAACTGATAAAATATTGAATATTCTGTACAGAGATTTTTATACTTTCCACAATGACGGAAAATTTTCTACCGTATAGTATTTCGCTCACGGTTTAGATATCGCGCGGTTTTGAAGGGTTCCCCAGTAGTTCCTTCTCTTGGCCTTGTATGCATCATTTCGCGACCCTCGATCTGGAAATCTGTTCAAATCCAGATTACTCTCACGACCGCCCACAGGGTGTTCGGCGCATGGACCGTGAAAATTATTTCAGTGGGCTCATTTGCAAGTTTCAACCCCAATGACCGGGATCCTAGCTGTTGTGGTTACTAAGAAATACTTTAGTTCAGATTTCGCTCAAAAATTCCCCGCTAAAACTCCTACAACTTTTTTTTTATTGATGATTGTATTAGCGTTATGTTATTCTGTAATGTATTCTTATTCAAAATAAATTTTGCAAAATAATTTTTCGCACGCGAGAGGTACCAAAAAACCAATTTCTTTGATCAACAGTTCAAACGCAGCACTCGCTTGCTGTTAGTTTTTTTCTGGGTATTTAGGAGTTCGGAACGTTCATTTTTTAAAATTTACTTCTGGGAATCTGGAGCCCTGCAAGTAAATTTGTTAGTGACCATTGACACAGGAAATAATTTATTCTCAACAAAAATAAATTTCCGAACGAGACAATAAAACAAAAAACAACGCTGATTACGAATAAAAAAGTTGTACCAGTTTAAACGGGGAATTTTGGGGATTTTTGAGTGGAATCTGAGAAAATATGGTTGTAAGTAACTGTGATAGTTATTCAACGGTTGAGGGTCCCAAATTTTCCTTTAGGATTCGAAAATATGTTGCCGATTCGCGTAACACCCTGTAGATCCGAGTTCTCGGCGATACTTCGAGGTACGTCGGTGAGCATGGATTCCTAAGGTTGATATCCGAGTGTCGAGCAGCAAGGGCAAACCGCACGAGTAGAAGCGCAGGTAGAAGTGGAGGTAGAAGCGCGACGCCGCGGAAGAACGGAGAAGGTTCATCGAAGCGGCGAGGCGATCCAGTGAAACCACACCGACGATGTCGAGAGAGCGGAAGACCCGAGGGAAACGGGATTCTCGTATCGCGACACGCGTCACCGCGTGGATTTTCCCACCGCAGGACGCGTTCCGAGCTTTTTGCTACCTTTTTTCTCTCCGAATCCCGTGACTTCGTAATTAATCTCTCGTTTACGTCTCGCGAAGTCAACGTCGCAATTTGTCCTGCTCGGTGCCGAGACAACGCTGCTGTTCCTTAACTCTCTCCCCGAAGGAGCACGCGGTGTCGTACTTAACCTCGCGACAATTCCGGATCCAATCTTTCATAACCTTGAGATTCGACCTGGCGAACGAATAGTCGCGAACACTTGGCGCGAGGGTCGGGACTCGTGAATCGTAAACTTCGCCCTGTTTTCGCGAACGACAGCTGCTCCCATCCTGAACCGAAAGGATTGCCGGTCGTTACTTATTCCTCGCGGATGGACATGCCAGGAATATTTCGCGAGACGTTGATTTTATCAGCGATAATTTATCGAGAGTCAGGTTTACGTGTCGAAGGGATAGGCAACGATTTTATACGGACGCTGCGGGGTATCATCGAGCGAGATAGATGCGTGTAGCGTAAAAGTACCTATTCGCGTACTCGCTCGCTGAAGACTCGCAATAGGCTAACGAGCGAAACTTGGATTGTTTCCAGTTTTGCGAACGAATCTCTCACGTTTAACCCTTTCAAACCCGCATTTTTTCTTTACGTGCAGTAGACTTGAAAGGGGTTTTTGGAATCGCTGGTATCGAATCTGCGCAAAAAATTAGCGAATTCAAAATGGCGTACCAATTTTGAATACGAGTATCCGGTTCGCACGGCTTTACAAAAAACTCTGATCAGTGCAAGTAACCCGATACTTCGGTACAGCAGAATTCGCGAGGAAGAGTGGTACTGGTATGGAGCATAAAAACAGTTGATCGGTTCGCTATCAATATTCAAGACAGGCCGTGAAAGAATTCCGTTTGATCGAATAAGGAAATCGCAAACCACGCGAAGTACAATTATAATAAACGTGATATGGAAATGAGATCGTGAAATTTGTACTGATTCGTGGAAATACGAGGCTGGGGATAGACGATTATTTTTCAATTCATCTATTGATCTCTTCGACTACCTCCGTCGTCGAGAGAAATTTGCGACGTGGTGCACTACTCACCTTGGTGTAAACGCCCGCGCTGGAGAGCTCGTTCTCGATGACCATGACGATGATACCGAACATACCCATGACGAGAGCGTAGTCGCTGATGCGTTTTCGTTTCTCGAAGAGGGCCTTCCGGCGACCGAGGCGATAGCCGACGTTTGGTTTGTGTTTGGAAGCGGCTCCAATGCTGCCGCCGGAGGGTCCCTTCATCGAGCCACCGCCAAGGCCACGCTCCTCCATGTACCGCGGGTATTCCGAGTGGACGCCGACCAGGGCGATCCCCGCGTCTTCCCCAGCTCCGATCCCGGCCCCAGCACCGCCGCTTCCCCCGCCGACGCCGATGCCGCCGCCGGTACCGGGGCCGACTCCTCCGGTACTGCCAGGCCCCCCCGAGACCCCGCTGCTTGGTTTCATCGCACCGGGTATCGACAATGTCGAGACTGGCTTCCGCAGCTAGAAACACGACGTCAACTATTATTCGAGAACCGATCGGACCCTAACGACTCCCTCTCTCTCTTTCTCTCTCTCTCTATCTCTCTCACTCACTCTCTCTCTCGCTCTTTTTCTCTCTCTGTCTCTCTTCCTCTTTCTCTCTCTCTCTCTCTCTTTCTCTCCCTCTCCCTCTCCCTCTCTCTCTTGATAAATACATGAATATCTATCTCTATCTCTATCTATCTCTGGCGATCACCCCGAACCTGAGAATGACGCCCCGAGCATCCCTTGACTCGTAAATTGCAGCCTCGAACCTAACGAGAACGAGAACTCCGCGGAGAAAACGAATATTAGTCCATCACCCCGAGTGAATTCGGATGGAAGAAAGTTTTCCGGTCGTTGCAAAACTACGAGCCGAGCGCGAATTTGTGCGAAAATTAGATAACCGACGACGCGATTGCCGAAAAACGATGAAACGTTCAAGTAACTTTTAGGAGAAACGAAAATTCGTTTAAACAGCTTTTAAAAAAAGCCTTTTAATAATTCTTGGCAAAAACGAGAAAACGCTCGAATGACTATGAGAAAAAACAAAAAAACGAAAAAACGTTTGAGTTACTTTTGGAAAAGACGACAAAAATGTTTAAATAACTTTTGGATTCATTCGAATAAAATGAAAAGATTCTTTCTGTTCCGTCTTGTTGGTGCTGAAGTAAAAATAGGGAAATCATACAAATCTATGAATTTTATGGTCGAATAGAGAAAACATCGATAGTTTTTCTAGATCCCGTAATTTCTTCCTTTTTCGTAGACATTGTTGGTAGAGAGGGCAATTTTTTTTTGGTCGAAAATTTGAAGATGGGATAGTTCACTCTGCATTCAAATTGGCATCGAGTGGCGAGATTCGCGCTCGGCTGATAACCCGAGACAACTTCGGTGGTTGGAAGAGCGAAAGCTCGAGGCGTTTCGAAAATCAGATGCCAATTCTTTCACCTAATTTCAAAACCCGCGAAGATCTGACAACGTCGTTATTTTTTTCGAGTCTACGAGCCGATAATCGTTGATAGAATTGCCGGAAAACTGGTTTTCGCGAGGTGAGAAAATTGCGAAACTTTTTCGAGGCTGCACTTTTTTTCTCTCTCAAGGTTATCGAAGGGATGCGAGTCGCGTCCGTTCGCCGTTTGCGTTTGTCTCCCGCTCGGAGAGCTCGTCTAAGTTTCTAAAGGCAAAAGCTGCAGGCTGTTTGTTCGTGAAGGATCAGGTGTGACGTGTGACGAGTGGTTTGAGGATCTAACGTGCCACGTGCACACGTGCATAAAAATTGCTATTCTCCTCGTTCGTTAAACCTTTTGCCCACGTCTCCGTCCACGATTATTCGTGCGAGTGTTTTCGCACCCGCGAACGAGCTCGTACACTCGCACGGATGATCGTAGAGGCGGCGACGCGGCGTTTCTCCGTGCTCGTGCTTTTCCTTGGTGAAGTAGAAGTGGAGACGTGATGAAAGTAGTGGAGGGAAGAGAAATTGGAATTCGGGGCTGGAAAATTGAAGAGACATTTTTCTTCGTCGCTGCGCTACGTAGCGAATTTTACGCGCATGCAGACTATTTAAAGAAGATTAACGCCGAGTCGAGAGGGGCGTTTGGAAAATACCTTTCGATGCGAGATTACTTAGTGTCATCTTAACTAATTGAATGGTGAAAGGGTTCGAGAAGCGTCGGGTTTCTCGTACAATTAATCAATCCCACTCGATAAAATCTTTGGTGAATATCCCGCCAAGGAGCAACGAGGAAAAATCCGCCTCCGTGGCGAGAGCAGCGGGCAAAGTCGAGCTTATTAATATTCGCTGAAAAAAAAATCACCTCTCCCGCCCAAGACTCGAGCGCTTATCGAGTCGCACCGAGTCCGATCAACGCACCCTTTTCGAATGTTCTTTCTCTGCAGAAATTAAAATAACGGCCCGCAAGGGGAGTTTACGAAAATAATATCAACGTCGATTACAAATTTGTAAATCGTTCCCACGTATTCGCCGCCGTCTTTTCCATTTTTTGTTCATTTCGAAGAGAACATTATTTCCTTTCGTACAAACTGAACTACAACTGTCTCGTCTCCTTGATTTCGGTGCTATTATCTCGATGCACAGCGTTTCCCGGGTCGAGAAACATACGAGGATTTCCCGGAATCGTGCACATGTCTTGTCACAAGAGAGCAGCGAATGCGACCAAAGAGTTGTGTCCTCATTGTTGCACACGTGAATTTCCCAATGTGACAATATCGACGATTCCGACGAATAATCAAAAAACTCCGCACGAAAAATGTAACCGAAAATGAGCTGTTCGCGAATAAAAGCAGCAGATCATTTTTCCCCGAATGGAAGGAACAAGAAATGTTTCCCTCGAATAAAAGCACCGAGCTCAATTCTATCAGAAATGGTAGCACCAAAAAATGTCTTATTTGGTTTTCCCTTGCAGCACACATTTTTCTTTACGTCCGATCGACTTGAAATTTCCCACTCGGAAATTTCCAAGGCCGTTGATAGCGAATCTGCGCTGAGAATTAAAAAATTCAAAATCGCGGATCCAATATGGCAGACCGAAATTTCAAAAAGTCGTCTCACGAGAGTGAAATTTGTCATTCGGGGGTTTTCGAGGTCGCTGATAACGAATATGCGCTAAAAACTCTAAAATTCGAAATTGGATCCGCCATTTTAAATTGGATCCGCCATTTTGAAGTTTGAAAGTTTGAGTGCATGTTCGTTACCAGGAACCCTGGAAACTCCCGAATGCCAACGTTCACTCTCGACAAACGACTTTTTGCATTTTGGGTCCGCCATATTGGATCTGCCATCTTGAATTTGATAGTTCTACGGGCATATTCGTTATCAGCGGCTCCAAAAATCTCCAAATACAAACTGAGGCATGCAAACGCGAAGAACTTTCGGAGATAATGATTTTTTTCAGTGAAACAGCTATTCGTCAACGTTCGTTTATTTGTGTCAACAAAATCACCGATTATTGCAAAATATAACTGGAGATTGGACCCATCTAGGTGTTCATTATTTTCAATAAAAAATTTTGAACGCACTCTTCAACATGTACACGACATCGTATAAAACGATAGTCAACATAATCAACAGCAGTCAACATAGTCAACGGTAGTTTTTTCGTAATTAATTATTGGAAATCAGTCTGTTTCGACGCTCGTCACAGCGGGCTAGCCCCCTACATCTATTCGTATCACCGTAACGATTATCAGTGTGGACACCGGAGAACGCGTTGGCGAGATGATGTCAAAGAACGGCGCGAATTGTTGAAGAATTCGTGGCGTGTCGGTCGCGTCGCCTCTGATTCGTCGATGCAACGCGCGATCCTGTTGACGAAAGGGTGACGGGGTCACGTGAAAGGAGATTTGTATTCTCCGCTTCGAGAGGAACGGCGAGGCGAAACTCCGGTCGGGAGGTCAGGTGAAACCGAAAGCTCGAGAGGTCAGAGCGGGTGGCGGTGAGAGGAGGCGAGAGAAGGCGAGAGAAGGCGAGAGGGTGTCGCGTCGCGTCGGGGGCAATTCGACCCCCGAGACGGTTGTCTTCTTTTCCAAAGCAACTTTCTGTTTTTCAGAAGCCTTTAATTTCCCAAGCGAGTTTCCTCGATCCGAAGGAAATTTATCTGCCGGCGAAAATCGAGGTACGCCCATCCTCCCCTTTGACGGCGACGGATTTCCGCGAAAATTCATTCGGAAATGTATTTCACCCCGTCGCGATATACGCTTCATCCGCGAAATTTTTTCGCGCCGCGATATTTCATCCCTTTCTGCCGCCACCTCCGTCGATTTTCCCCTCGGATGCAAATTTGAAACTGAAAACGCGAATTTCCCTTATCGAAAAAGCGTCGCGTTGCCTCTATCCTTTTTTTCCACTCCCCAATATTCTCCTTCGACCTACATCGATTTCCACGGTTTCTTCACGAAAACCGACGGTCATCCGTATATCGCCGAGGCGTCGAAAAGAATATTCCCATCCCGTCACGTATCTCATTTCCAGCAGTCGATGAAACTCGAGCAAAAACCAGCACGAAGCCGAAACCAAATTTGCCAAAGTTTTTGCCGAACTTAAAGAAAAAAGCAACAACCAAAAATACTTGCGACGCGAATCATTTCGCCCGTTTCGCAAGCAATATTCTCGACAAAGAGTGACCGCAAATTCAGCCCGTTTTCTGGACCTCTCTAGAGAATGGTAGAACGATGCTAAAAATATTTGGCAGGTAGCAAATTACTCGTCATGAAAAATCGAGATGAGCATGTTTTTTTAGTTCTTTGAACATTTTCGAAAATCACGCTGATTTTAGATCTAGATTTTAGTTATAAGATAACCGAAATGTGAAACATTTGAATAGTACATCGTGGGGAAGTTCCTCCATCAGAGGAACAAAATAATAAATCTCGAGAGTTGCAAATGCGACATCATGTACCCAAGAATCGAGGACGACACGATCAACGGTTATTTTTTCCAAATTTTTTAACAATTTTCAATTTCTTCATACTAAGGGGATGATTTCACCCTCTTAAGGATGCACTTCTTACCATCATAAGTTTTAATCAATCATGTGCACACCTAATTTCAATTTTTTAACATTCGTTCAATAAAAAAGTGCGATGAATATTGTTTTAGCTTAATTGATAGATCAATTCTTTATTTATCACGTTTTGTTTTTTTTCAGATTTTTCAACAATTGATTTATCGATTAAGCTAAAAACAACATTCATTACAATTTTTTATCGAACGAATGTTAAAAAATTAAAATTATGTGTGCACATGATTGATTAAAACTTGTGATGATAGGAAGTGCACCCTTGAGGGAGTGAGAACACCCCTTAGTATAACAAAATTAGAAATTGTTAAAAAATCTGAAAAAAATATTTTAGTGTTTTGAAACGTAAGAAATCGAGAAAAATTACTGTTTACTGATATTTATGAAAAAATAATCCCCAGTCCCCGAGGTGGAGCCACGCTGAACATCAGAAGATAACATACGTCCATACGAATCTGAGAAAACCCGTCATTCTAATCTTGTAACATTCCTTCAATAAAAAGTTGTTTTTAGTTCGATCGATACTATTAAAATGTTCCATTTTGTGGGTATTTTCTAAAACTGTCAAAAACCTAAAAAACATGCTCATCTTGATTTTTTGTAACGAGTAATTTACTAGCTGTCAAATATTATCAGCATTTTCCTACAATTCTCCACCGAGGTACGGAAAATGGGCTGAAAAACAGATATTTTTGGGGTCAGTCTTGCCTCGACGGTTTTCTCTCGAACGAACAAATGATCACGGCGTGGTGGTTATCGTCGCTATTTTACTTTCACCGAAGGATCGTAGAGGCTTGGCCGCAAAACCTCGGAAGATGTAACCGGGTCACTGCTCACCTCTGTAAATATTCATAAGCAATTCCTCGCCATCGCTTCATTCGAGTTTATCATTCCGACGCGATTCATCAGCAGGACAACCCTAATTAAGCAGGAGCCATTTATCGCTGTAGAAACGGAGAAATTCGGACCTCTCCGGAGGCGGAGACTCGGCTCGGGTCGGTATCGCCGGACAGAGAAGCTCCGATAACGCATGAAAGGCCATCGGTCACCGCCGAACAAATGATAATGGCCGGCGCGCGCAAAAAAAATAATGTACATACATGTATATATTTTTTCTCCACTATCGGAGATTATCAAGCTCGAGGGGCGTAGAATTACGCTTGGCACATTTTTCATGGCATTCCCATCATCCAAGCTCCCGCGAACGCAAACGACGGAGTATAAAGTTCGCCTTTCGGGGAAAATGTTACTGCGTTCGTCGAACAGAGCATTTTTGGTTATGTGCTGTTAATTCAGTTAGTTAATTTCCTAATCTTACTATTCCAGTATGAATATCGTTTCATTTTTCGTGTCCTCGCGAGTCAGCTTATTTTTTAACGCAGTTTGATTCTGCTCACGCGAGAGCGTCCTTATTACACGCTTCATGTTAGCTTCACCTGTATTCATGCGAATGTATCTGTGTAATGAAATCCTTCAAATTAATTTTCACCGCCGGTCTTAGCACTACCAGCGCCCTGGGCGAGATTGTTACGGCACCGCCTATCTGTTATCCACATTATTATTATTAATACTTCGAGTAAATTTATTTAACAACAAATAAAAGACAATCAAACAATTTCATAATAAAATTTTAAATTACGTAGTTGGTTGAATTTTTTAACAATTATTCTGAATACATTATAGGTGGAAAAAAATCTTAACGCGTTATAAATATCAGTTATAAATATTTATCCAGTTTTTTCCTTTCTGTTTCTTGGTTATTCGCCTTTTTTCATTTGCTTTAAAACTGTTTGGTGTAAGTACATTATTTTTATTACAGTCGTGCATTGATTAACTGTGAAAAATAATTTAGTCTGTCAAGATTTGGATTGGGACTTTCGAGATCTGAAATCAAGGACTTTATCCTCATACCCACAGTGCAGATTTCTACTCAAGCATTTTTTGATGCTCAAGCTGCGAATGAACGTTTCGATAAATTGGTATTTCATGAATTGGAGGCAGAACAAATGCTTTTTATTACCGATAGCTCGAGGGAAATTAAAATTATCCAACTTTTCTCGAGGTTATATAGACAGTACGAAATGATAAATCAAAGCTGAACCATTGAGTGACCATTCACCGAGTCGCAATACGCAACAGCGTTCTAGTCTAACGCCGCTACCGCACCCATAACCAGATATCTCAATAATTTGAAACTTTTGCACACCCCGTGTAGAAATTTGACGACGTGGCATGCCACAGATCTGAATTGGGCCATATCGGGGAATATCATGGCTTGCCATGGAATCTTAAAAATACGTCCAGAAGCGCTTCTGTACGTCCAGTCATCGACGTAGCACGTTTCTAAATCATCGTACGCGTAATGTTTGCTATTTCGATGGATTCGCACTTGATTAGAGATGATTATAAATAACGTGGCGCTACTCCGGGTCCATTGTGGCTGCTAAGCTTGCGGTCTAGCCAAGTTCTAACAGGGCTTGTCCCAGTTATGCCGGTTTTGAAAAACCTAACATTACTCGGCGTATAGTCAGCAATTCGCACTCAGCTATGGAACCCGACAAAGTGTCTTAGGGTGAACATGTGCGATGAACAAGAAAAAATCAATCGAACCAGACGGAGACAACGAGAGATCTCGAAGGCAACGGCTTGCGATATCGAAATTCCGATGTCGTCGGATGAGACTCCCATAAGTAGATCGGGTGACACAAATTAAGTCGTATCTCCCATGTGACAGGAGGTTGTGTATGTTCGTATATTCCGTACTTTGCAAAAGCTCCTAAACATATTCTGAATTCAATCGTTGCTCGTTCGTACCAAATATCACTTAATAATTATGCAGTCAGCATACTAAGTGAATTTTCCATAAAATAAAAAAAGACTATTTCGATCCTAATCGCGTATATTATCACATATTTATGGTCTGGCCAGGGTCCTGCGAGGAACTGTGGTGTGGATGTGGCTTTTGCACGCTAGCCTCATTAGCACCCAACTTGGCGGCGTTGCGGGGCAGGATCTAAAAGATGAACATCATGGTATGGCCCTAGCCAGGCGGCCATAGCTCAGCCAGATCTGGCCCAAATTTGTAATCGGGAAAATCACATGAGAGGCTGGGCATGGCCACATCACAATTTCTGCACGGGACGTATCGAGAATCGACGAAAATACAATAATTTCATAACTTTGACCCAGCCTGCCGACCAAGATTATGAAGATAAAAGTAATGTGTGGCATTTGGAGGAGATTGAAAAATTAATATGGCTATATGGTTAAAATTTAAGCGTGGCCGACATTGTTTCCACTTTTTCCCACAGTGGTCGGCGTTGAATTTAGCCAACGGGAGCGACGCGGAAACACGCTACCGAGTTATTATTCAGATCGTAAGCTGATAGCCGTACTTTACTTCCTTTTTACCGTACAGAGAACAGATCATGGAGCAAAGAAAGTTCCCGCTT
The DNA here is from genome assembly GCA_963969455.1 of Arge pagana. Taxonomy (NCBI): domain Eukaryota; kingdom Metazoa; phylum Arthropoda; class Insecta; order Hymenoptera; family Argidae; genus Arge; species Arge pagana. The sequence goes on along the minus strand of OZ018309.1, from coordinate 19,706,585 downwards.
CTAATGTGCCAAAGTAGAGGAATCCTAAAAGTTTTGCTGAACGTTTTTGTTTTTCTAAAGTTATTCATGATTTAGTGTTTATAAACAATTTCAGAAGACATTACAGTATTTCGTAAAGAGGCTAGAATGGAGTACTGTCAATGTTTCAAAAAATATGAGTACATTTTTAATTTACTCCGAAACAGCAATTAACTCGATTATATTTATATTTCTCAATATTCTTATTTCAATGAAAGTGGAGAGCGCAAAATTATTTTAAAAAATAAGTACATAAAAACAAAAAAATTGTCGCCTTTATACGTTGGAAGTGAAGGTCAAAACCTTTTGGTGTCCGACATTTAGGTATGGGACGTATAAACGTATAAACGAAACAATTTGATACTGATGTAATGAATTTAAAAATAAAATTACATTTTTAATCTTTTACAGTTAGATGAGCAAGTATTTTTGTCGCAAATATACGACAAATAAGACGGTCCTATTCGTGCATTCATCTTACAATTAAATCATCATCATCATCGCTATCATTACAGGTGTCACAATTATTATTTTCATAATCAGATACGTTGACGAATGGAACTAATAACAAATCTATAGCTTCTCTATGCAAATTTCAAAATAAAACAACGCATGATTGCATTACGCGGAGACGCTGGAAAAACATACGTAAAACTACCAGAACCAATCCGCAGGATTCTTAAACATTGCTGTATTCTTGCAATTTGAACAAAATAGAAAAAGAAAAATTCAGAACTTGTTCTATTTCCATACACAATGAAAAGATTGAATGTTTGCAGATTGTATCATAATTCCAGGAAACTCGAGTATCATATATGTTGAACGTATTTTAATCAAGTCAAAAAATATTAAAAAGTTGTTAGATAACCGAAGTTGAAGATTCTATGGCTGAACAATACTATTATTGTACAACAAAAACGCAAATTCAACTTAAGATGTTACTCTTGCAAAATTAGGATTTCCTTAAAATTTTGTGTAAATGTTCTTGTCATTAAAACGAACAACTTTTCTATACAACGAAACATTTTCTGACGTTCAGAATTTCAGTTATTCAATTTCCAATCTTTTATTCCCTTCATTTAAGCCTCTGTGAATTGAAGTTGCGTTTCGTTTAGCATAAATTACAAGAAAACTGAATTCAGGATTTTTTCCCGAAAAATTGGACTCGTAGTAGTGATTTTTTTTTCAATTTGTTGACACCAGAATGAAATATTTCTGACCTCTAGTTTTCAAGAAAATAAATAAATTATTGATACAGATTATTAATGTTGCCACGTCTATGCCACTGAGTGCCGGACGTTTGCATACGAGGATGGTACACGTCCGATATCAATGCGTGCAGTTAGAACGTATCAAAACTTTGCTGCCCGATTTTTTTTTAAATGTTCAACTAATTTGTAACCATTGTTGTTTCCATTTTACTACAAGCTATTATGTTTTCACTCGAGAGTCAGAACTATTGAGATTGCATATCATTGTAAATAAAACAATTTCCACCTCTTTCGGGTTGTCCGCGATAGTTTTTCTCTGACATCTCCTGCCCTCACTTTTAGTGTGACGCGAGCCATAGTGATACCTTAAAAAACCGCTGATTTGTTGCTGTCATTATTAATAATAATAAGTTTCCTGAACAGCGTGCTCCAGGGACGATTGTGGAAAGCTTTTGGGCATTCGGAATCTGCACTACAGGGTATCGATAAGTGGTCTACCGAAGCACTGTGCATAGGTATGTACTTCCAAATCGAATTTCATTTTTTCTTCATTTTTCACCACATTCGTAACTGTGTGCGTCGCGACGGTCGGGGAACGAGAGCCGATGGGCTTTTCATGTTGTCACGAACGTTTAAAAAATTCAGGACGTCCCGAGGCGGTGGAGTTGGTCATTTAAAGGTTGTGCCACAAATTGCGCGGTAATATACACTGATGGCTGCCTTTTTTTCGTTGCGTGTCGTAACATTTGTCGTATCTCCTTCGGTTTTATTTCACCTGTATTTTTCACGAAATGGTGGCGAACGAGAAATTCGATCGGCTCCAGCAGAAAATTGACGGACGTAAAAAAACACACGAAGTACGAGCTACCGGGTCGACAATGCGAACGGAGTTCGTCCGTGGGCGATGAAATTAATTTTGCTGACAAATTTTTCCCCGAAACAGCGAAATTCTCGAATTTTTGCCACGATACGACTTCTCTCTCGCGGTTCCTGTTCAAAAAACAACAACAAAAAAAGAAACCAATTCAAAAAAACTCGATTCGAAAAATGTCGAAAAAACTGCGTCACGCGATGAAACGCATTAGAAAATTTGTTATTTCGCGTCACGTTCCGACGATTCATAGCTCTACTCAGGCATGGATTTAGGGAGTGGGCTACAGAGGCTATAGCCCCGGGCCCCGCGCGCTCAGTGGCCCCCAAAAGGGGCACTTGCATTTAAAAAAAAAATTGAAGACTCGTTCAAAACGGAATATTGAATAAAACTCCGATCGTCTTTTTTGTAGAATTTTTCTTCCTCGTTGTATTGACAGAAAACAATTCAAATCATTCAAAATGTGATATCCATATTATTATCATTACCAAAATATTAATTTGGAGTGTTGCAATACGGACTTCTTTCTCGTATGCTCACCGCCCGGCAAGTATAGGGGCATTCCCTGATCTCATGGTTTACTACGCGTTGCTGCTGACAAATTTTGCGTTGAGACTCATTTATTCGTAATAGATAAGGTGCCTCGCGGATTAGATCGACGATCTGCTGCCTATTCACGCGTTGAAAATTGTTTCGGATTATTTGCCACGGATTTTTCCCAGGTGGATAAGGTACATTCGGAGACGTATGCTCGAAAGTTGATCGCTACGTATACCAAGCATATAGATGATTCCTTCGTAGATGAGCTTGATTTTTTCCAACCGTTTGTGAAAGCCGGAGCATTGCGGAATACCGATCTCTATCCCGAAAATTTATTCAAAATGATAATCGATACGGATTCAATGTCTCTTTTTTCCTAATACGTTTATCGTTTTAAGATTATGTCTGTCCATTCCCATTGCAAATTGTGAATCGGAACGTTCCTTTTCCAAACTCGCTTGCATCCAAAATAAATACGGAGCCTGCATGCAGAATGATAGACTATCCAGACTATCTATTCGCTGCATTGAAAGTGCTGTCCTAGATAGTATCGATCGCACTAAAATCATTGAAGATTTCGTTAGCGCCAAAATTCGGAGGAAAACCTTGTAGGCAACGAATTTTGAGTTTTACTTTTGATAGTGGTGGATAATTTTATGGTTATTTTCATAACGTACAATCTCCGATGTTCCGGTTACTCGAATACTATTATACAATATAAAAAATGCGCAATAGATAAAAATGCTCGAATCGTATTATCTAGCAAATACTCTCTATTATTTCAATGCCTATCGCGCCATGTCTAATTCCTATGCCTATTCGATGCATCCATATGATTTTCCTCTATTTGCGCACACGTTATCCCCATGCAGGGCCCCGAAAAATGTGTTTAGCCTCGGGACCCCAACGCGTTAAATTCGGCCCTGCTTCCACTCGCCGCGCAATGCGGCGCAAGTTTATGGAGAAAATATTCACGAGCGGGGAAAAAACAGTCCACCGAGCGGAAAACGAAGGTGGTGGTTGTGGAACGTCTACGTGGGAACAGGCCGAGTAAAGTTCGTTGTAAATTAAAGATTTACGAAATCGACGACCGAAACTCATCTACTTGCGGCCGATACTTTCGAGGCGATATCGGATGCCGATGGAAAAGTGGACACGCGAAGCGGACGGCATCGAGGGTCAAGGATTCCGATTCTGTCAAACGAATTGGATTCTAATTCTACGTACCGAACGTCTATATGCGAGGTATAACTAGATATACAATGTGAGGTACGTCGGGAAACGATAAATGTGACGCGAGCGATGTACGCGACGGTAGATCGATCGCGTCGCTGGGAAACAGGGAATTCCATCTATATGCGATGTACGTGTGTGAGCCGTCACCTACGACGACGTATAATTATCGAAAAGACATTTCCTTCCGAGGCTAGAACGCGAAATTCGCGGCAAAATATACGGTGAGATACAACGGGAGAATTCGCGATGGAAAAAATGTCGAAAAATAAACTTTTATACAATTTCACAGAAAATGTCACTGAATTTCTAATTAAGTAGCAGCATAGTAGTTTTCTTGCGAGATAACAAAAATGCTCGGCTTGAGAGGGAAAAATGTCAGATATTATGAACGTAAAGGGAAGGAAAATCTCAGTTCTCCGTTCATCAAACGCAAAAATGCACGCTGATGAAACGATGTTCTCCGCTAGAACAAAGCTTAAGTGGATATGATGGTAATTTCATCGCAAATGCAATTCAAGGATGCAAGAAAATGCTTCTTCGAACAAAAGAATATACAGTTCCGTGGTCTTTCGCGTATCTCGCGCGAGGATCCGTGTTTTCCACAAGTTTGTAATCCCGTGCCCGTATTTTCGAAATTTTTGCTTGGATGTAATTTTATTTGTCTGATTTCCGAGCCAAATAATTCAGTCGGTTTTCAATTTCCCGTTTCTCTGATTTCAGAGAAAATGGGAAGTTATTGTAATCACCCTGAAAATGAAAAGTTGAGTTTTCACTGGATCTACACGTTTCGAGGTGCAGAGAATCACTTCCAACTATTTTCAGTTGGACGTCTGTACGTATGTACGTGATCAAATTGTTGTCCCGACGATATCTCGCGAACGAGAGCGCGGATTTTGATCAAAGTGGGCTCAATCGGCGCTGCTTTTTCAAACTTAGAACTGATCAGATTTTGGCGTTGATCGAAGAAGTAGTTTTTCCATAATTTGAATAACAACGTTTCCAAAAATAAAATAAAATTGTTGATATCTTCGCAACAGACGAACGAATTGGCATCAAAATTTGTAACCGAAGATTTTTGTGCTCGCTGATCACGAATCTCGAGTCAGATTTGAAAAATTAAAAATATCGAATCTTATAAGGTATTAAAAAATCGAAAACTCTGAGAATGTTAAGTTTGAATAAAAATAGTATACATATTAATTGTAATGATGAATAATATTGAATCGAGCACGAATAACGGGAAGTTCAAATATTGCGTTTTTGCAACTAGCAGGTGGGTACACCAAGAAAACAGTCTTGCTGAAATTACAAGACTGGTCCTGTAGGCAGCTCCAAGTTAGTTCAACACGGTGACCTTGTGATCCAACAAGGTGATACCGTCTAGAATATAGCAGACTATATCACGCCAAGAAATTATATTCGCATACGCGTTTATAACCGTGTATGCGAAATCCAATATACATATGTGCATTCTCTCAGTGTGTGCCTGATGAGACATTATTAAACAACATGGTGGCATCATTGTTGGATATGGAGCTACTTGAATCAGCCCCTAGTACGAATGTGATAGTAGAATTACGTTCTTTGACGTTGTAGTATCGCTTTTCCCAGTAAAATTTTGACTTTGAAGCGTGGTTCATGTCTGTTGGAATCGAATCTAAGAAATTATAACCGATCAGTTGGTTTTCCTCGTAAATGACAATTGAATTCCAAGATTTTCGTACATTGAAAAAAAAATGTCGACTCCTTGGCATTTTTCATCTCAAATATAAATCCACGTCGTCTTGCAAAATCAACACGGTAAATCTTGCTATTCCAACAAGATTGCGCTCACAAGGTTCGCCAAGTTAACATCAACATGGCTACACTAGCGCCAGTAACGAGATACGTTTACCGTATCGATCTTGTTAATGTAACCGCGTGTTCTTGCGGATCCAACCAGAATTCTTGTTACTGCAACAAAATTGTTTTCTCAGCGTAGGGATTATTCAGCTAGTTAGTCGTCGGTCGTTAGACGAACTACGCGATTTAACGATCGACCGCTTCGAGCAAACTTTGTTGCTCCGTGGAAACGAGGAAACATCCGTTCAACCGGGGCAAACAATGATTTTGTTGCTCCGCTGTTTTCGCGAAGCGCACTACGGCGAGCAGCTTGCACCAGTCTCGCATCGATTGAGGTTAGGTTCGTCGTTTACGACGCTGTTCGAAAGCACCCACGTGGCTTTCACGATCCCTGACTCAACTCCCAAGATTTATCGCGGCGATATTTCTCCCCATTCTAAAACCCTTTTGATCCCCTTTTGCTACTCGACCACAACTTCCGATCAGCTAGTTACGGATTTATGTTAGAAATATTTCAATGCGCGGATCCAGATTGCGAGGGAGAAAAAAGAATTCTCGCACCAATTCCGCATTCAGCTGAGAAAATCGAGCTGACTTTCCGCGACCACGAATCCCGACTCACGTAACACCTTAATTTCAGAAGTGCTAGATCCCTTTCAAAGCAGTATCTGAATCTTTAATATTTACACGTTTCCATCTATCGAGTTGATCGGTCGACGCGTGAAAAATATAATTCCTAATCTCCGTCGCTCGGTTAAATCGCAGCAATATTATACTGTATCACAAAAAATAGATCACAGTTTGAGAAAACTTAAAAAACATGCTTTAATGGTAAAACTAACTAGAAAGACAAAAATAAAGGTCAATATAAGAATAAAGTGATCAACGAGAAAAATAATGCCATTGTAAAAAATCGTGGATTTATTGTTTTTCTACTATTCGTTGTTTATCGTTTGTATTCGTAACAATCGATATCAAGCAAGCAACGTTCTTTCACAATGACATTAATTTTCTCGTTAATCACTTTATTTTTATAATGAAATTTATTTCCTACTTCTCGATCTAGAGGGACGTTATTGTAATGACACCGAAAATCGAAAGTGGAAATTTCACGATATCTCCACGTTTCAAGACCTCTAGAATATTCCTCTGGTATTTTCAGAAACATGTCAGTGTGTGTATGTGTGTGTGGGTGTCCCCATGAGCAAAATTGCTCATCGCCCATCGACGCTCCTTGATGCGACTTGGACCTGATTAGATCACACGTACGATTTGATGAATGGTTTGTCAGTTATGTGAATAAATAAAAATGTTGAAAAAAAATCCATTTTTCTTTTTCCCATTTCACTTAATTTTCAATTGTTTTTTTGTTTTTAATAAAAACAACTTTTTGCTCCCAAATGGACGGCTCGTTTTCATGAAAATTGCCGATTTCGATATTTGTGCAAATGAGGGCTACACGCAAAAATACTGAATTTAGTTACTTCCAGTATTTCTTTTCAATTGTTATCTATCTAAACTCGGTACGATAACGATTGCCAATGCTCGTGTTCCTGCGATCTAAGCGTCTAGGTTGAAAAATTCTTCGGGTAGGAGACTCAAGAATCAAAACAAAACATAATCGGCAGACAAGTTTCATATCTGCATTATTAATCCAGGGGGGGGGGGGTGGTTAAGATTGTTATCGAAAATAAAAAAATAAAACACGAAGAAACATGTTTTCAAAAACGAAAAAATGAAGGGAAAAATACATGATCGGGAAGTTATTGATTCGACCTGCTATGGGTCGAGACCAATCCGACCCAAACCAATTTGTATACATCCGGTTCACAAATTTCTTGCCGAAATGTGGAAGTTACACGAATATTTTCGAAATTTTTCACTAAGGGTGCGAGTTTCTTTCATCAAGGTCTTATTTTTTAATTTCTAGTTGGTTTACCATCGAAGCGTGTTTTTTAGTTCTCTTCAACTATAATTTATCCTCTTATTTGTCAGTTTCTCAAAAATTTTAAATTCGAATTTGGAGAAGAATATTTCTTGGAAAAATTTGTTTGTTTTAAATTATCGTATCCCCATCAGCTCGCCATCTATTACTATTATTATTATCATCGTTCATTCGGTATTTACAAGGGAAACATTTTTGTGGTCCGAGCGGTTCTGCTTTCGGCGTTTCCGAACAGCGTTCGATACTGACCAGATTTTGGTTACTCGTTGAGAGCATCGCGAGGGCATCTGAAGGTACGAAATGTGGAGGTGAGGGAATATTCGTACATCGCGGCGTTTATTCGTCGGCGAGAGAAGCGAACGGCGACTCTCGTTGATGAACGCGCGTCATTGTCCCTGGTGAACCGAGTGCGCGGACATTTTCGAGGGTAAATATCCGTCACGACTCGCGCTTCACCCTTGACAAAAATGAAACGGTGCGTATCGTAATCCCAACGAGTTTCAGGTCGGGCAACGTTTGCACTTTGGTCGAGTTTGCAGAAGGTTTATCGAAAAACCAACCGACATTCGGAACGTTCGGAAACTTTGAAAAGCTAGATTTACGTACATACCGCTAAAATACGTGGAAACATACCGGACGCAACGAAGATTCGATAGAACAGAGAAATCCGATAGACAGGTTTTATCTTCTGCGAGTTTCTCCCAAACGCGACTCAAAAATTCGATTTTCAAATTTTTGTTACTGACGCTACTTTGAAAGTATACTTTTTCGGGGAACAACAAACACGCGAGCAAGAGTCACGAAAAAAAATAGGACCGAAGAGGACGCGACAAAGATAAACTTCCGGATGATCCAAATCCTTGAAAATATCCGTACCTAGTTAAAACTTCACCCTCATTTGTGACGCAACTACTTTTTTCTGCATGCTGTTGTGCAAAAAAAAAACTATTCGACGAATCATCTCAAGTTTTTCTGCATTATGCGCAACACCAGTGGCTATCGCCGCGACTAGAATCAAAATATTATTTACGAAACTAAGTTCTATTTACAGGTACAAGCTGATAACAAAAAACCTGTCTATAGAAATTGGAATTTTAAAACGCGTCATTCCCTCAATTTGCAATTTTTTAAACTTATTTTACTTCCGGCCGTAACTGCACTCATACTGATTATCAATTTTCTTGATTACCTACAATTTCCAAGGTAAATAGTCATCACGATGCCGAGGTCCATTTTTTGAGGGGGTCTTATTCAGAGCCATTTTTAACAGATTCAAACATTTCTTTTCAATTTCATAAGAAATGTTTTTGCGTACAGTACGAGTGTTATAATATACCTGAATAGTTTCGATATCGTTGTTCGTTATTTTAATCTGAAAACAATCCTAGAAAATACCTCAAAAACTGACCACAAAGGACTTCGCACTAAATACAATGGAATTGGTAGTCGAAAACGTAGGTTTTGGGCCTCCAAAACCCAGATTCGACACACAAAAAACACCTTTCGACCAGTGACGTCAGAAAATGTCGATTTTTTTATATTCGCTTATCACAACATCGATACATACGACCGTGGATTATGGATTAGGTGGTCGAAAACATGAGTTCTGGGCTTCCAAAACTCACGTTCGACGAATTAAAGGGAAACCAACGAATAGATTTTTTACTATCGACGTCTGAAAATGTCACGTGCGTGCATGTACGTATGAACGGATGTCGCTCGAGGGGCCCGGCGGATCCCTTGAGGCTTTACATTTTTTTAGCCGTTCTTGACCGCCAAGTACAAGTTTTTTTGGTCTATCATGAACCAAATTCACAATTGAATTGCGATAATTTGACAAGAAAAATCTGGGCATGTGAATGAAAGGAAAAATTGTAGCGAATTTTTTAGGGGGTTGGCTGTGCCCCGGGAGTCCCAACATACAAAAAACGAGGAAGAATAAAGCTTGTTTTCCAATGTGCAAAATCTGATGGAATTACGCGACGAAAGATGCGCAAGTCGCCTCGATTTTCAGAACTCGTGGGCAGTTCGTCGCGAGAATCCTTGTTTTAGAAATAAGTTTGAAGGGATGCTCTTTGTATTCGGCGCGGAGCGTCGAAGCGTCGCGACGCTTTAACGAAGCAAGGTCGCTGCTCAAAGTCGTAGAAAGGAAATTAGGGGTTCTCCGGGGACCGTAAAGACAAAGCGCGAAGAACAAAGCAACGAAAATGCCAAAAAGGTAAATAAATTAGCAAAGGGAGGCGAAAAAATAAGAGTCAGATGCGGGGAGGAAAAACAATTGAAAACACGAAAGTGTGGTGAAAGTGGAAGGAAACCACTCCGATTCGTTACGATCGAGGAAGCGAGTTTATCTCGATTACGCCGAATTTGTCCTACTCGCTGAAACTTTCCCTGATCCTGGGAACTAACGACGTATAGACTCGGCTGGAAGATCCGGAAGAGTCGTCGCCGACTAGGAAATTCTCGAATCTTTCGTCGTCGACGTCGATTAGACGCGTCCCGAAATAACCCGAGTTTTCCGCGTCGTAAATCTTCCGATAGAATTCGGATTGCCAAAGAAATTGCGGTTCCGTATAATTATATGATACGTATATCGAAGGTGGCGTGTCGGATGTCCGAAGACGCGCCTTTCTTGCTTTCGAACTACCCCTGTTTCGTGGGCGTTGTTACCTCGCGGTTTTTACTCTCATTCGTATCAACTCGAAGCGAATATAACGATCGTGGTAGACGTTGAGCTTCGCCTGGTTTTGAGAACATCGAATGATTCCGTGCACGACACTCCGCGAAACAGATCACGAGATCGGAGAATAAATTTGACGGGGTGTTGGATAAAAAATGTCTACAACTCTCTTTCTCGACCAAAATTTTTGACACCGTTTTTTTTTCTTCACAAATTGTATGAACACGTCGAAACATTGTTTCGAACATCTTCCAACTTCAGCAACGAGTTAGATTCAGTATCGTGGTAATCTTAGACTCGAGTCGACGACAGTAGTGGTTTGACGAGCAGAACACTATGAAGTTCGTGAATAGTGACTTCTTTCGCGACAATATTCGTCTATGTGTATTTCATAAAAATAAACTGCAACCTGGCATAATCAGAGAGATGCAAACATTCAGCTCTCAACTTCGAGGAACCAGCGAACGTGAATACATAGTTTTATGACTCTCTCGCGACTTTACGATAAAAGAAATAAACTACAACCAGGCAGCCAACTTCAGCTCTCAATTTCGAGGAATCACAAAGCATTATTACATATTTTTATGACCAGCTGATAATTTTATCCAAAAATTGTTTGAGAAACGTGGAGAAAAATATGGAACAACTATATTTATTCGGATTACCTGAGCTTCCTGTTAGCTCTGCTCGAAAAAGTATTGATAATACAGGGCTACAAAGAAGAATAATTTTTTGTTGGTACATCTTTGTTTGCATCTTTGGTACATCGGGAGGGTAATATACCATAAATCGACAGTAGTTATGTAAGCCTGCTAGCCCCAGTTTACTAACTACTCTAATTTTAAGTTTTTGGCGGTCTTAATCAAAAATACAAGTCTTGCAATACACCGATGAAATTAAACTGATAATTTGATAATGGCTGTGAAGTTGAGGAGTTGGGTAGCGACCCTGATAAGTTTTGTTACGTTTGTGGTGAATATATTCCGAAAGATCAACGAAAATTGATAGCAGATACTGAGATTCGCGTGTATTTTACTTCAATATTGAAATTCTCAACGGGACGTTCGTACGATGGCAGACTATTGCTGGCGGAATTATGCGAGATTGCCCAGGACAACTTCGCTCCAGAAAATCACTCTAAAGCCAATTTCTTCGCTTATCATGTTAAAATAAAGCCATATTTTTGTAAAACTGCATTATTTGTCCATCTCCTAAACTAGAGCTGATACAAAAAAAAACCAATAACACCGTTGACGTCACCTTATTGGCACACTCAAAATCAGCACCAACATCCTAGGCACCAAAATATGTGTAAGCCAGTGTAATCAGCCACCAGAAATGCGTTTTGTTCAGGAAAAACAGTTTTTTTCTCAATTACTCGAGTATTCCAAGTCTTGGATGCTTTGAAGCTGTTTAAGCAACAGATTTTTTTTCTCGATTACTCGAGTGTTCCAGGCCTTGGATGCCTTCAAATTGTAGAGTGAAAGCTCAGCTAAGCGATTCCCTGATTGAAAACCACTGTTTTTTAGCATTTCCTGAGCACCTTCGGTCAATAAATCGACCATTCGAATTAAATTCACGACCGTAGAAAAAACATGCGACTACCAAAGCTTATAGACGCGCGGGGAGAAATTTATTAGCGAGCAGAACTAATAACCGTAGGGAAAAGTTATTAGATAGATGAAATTCACGTAAATTCTATATATCCGTGAATATTGAAGGCATTTTATTTGTCTACTACAAATCACGACTCGACATCGTTACCACAAATCGAATCAAGCGCGAAGAATTTGATATTTTATCGAGCTCGCAGAAGCTCAACTCGAGTTAGAATTTTCACGGTCGAATCGTTTGAAATAACGTCTGTCAATACTATTTCTAGCTGATCCCACCGCGAATCCTATTTCGAGGTGAAACCTTCGGAAAGTTCTTTCTATGAGATCAACCGATCGCGCGAGCTCGGTGTCCTGGGATAATATCCTTGCGTGGATTTATGTTCCCGAGTCGTTTGCAAGCAAGTCACGGAAGGCGGAGAGTTTTCGGTATAGATATTCGCTCGGAGTAAAACTGTCAGCGATAAATTTGGAAAAGATCGATGACGTCAATTTATAAGGAAAGCAGCGAGCCGTCGATATGGATTTGGAACGAGGCTGACAAGAGCCCGTAAAATACCGGACGAATATCACCTTTTTTTCTTTCGTTTCGTGTTTTTTTTTTTTTTTTTTTTTTTTTTTTTTTTTTTTTTTTTTTTTTTTTTTTTTTTTTTTTTTTGTTTCGACAAAACGAACGCCGGGTTGGGATTCAGTTTTATCTATTTCTTCCCCGACCTCGCGAAACTTTCCTGCCTCCTGTTTTTCTTGCGGTCAAATGAAACCTGTCACGATGATCGCGGCGAGTTCATCCGGTCGATTTCCTTCGTTGCGGTCTTTTTCATTAGTACCAATATGCCTCCTTTTCCCCGAGAAACAGAGGGACGGAGAGCGAGAGCGAGAGCGAGGGAGAGGGAGAGAGGGAGAGAGATACGAGGATTCCCCTCGATCACATTCGACGGAAAACTAATTTCTGAACCGCTCGACTGGCCTCGTTTTGCGAGAGATTTTTTCTCCCTGTCCTACCCTTCGCGCGAGACACGCTGAGCCTGTCCTTTGTGCGCCGAGAAAGACCCATTAATTTCCTTTTATTACACCCAGCAAATCGACCCCTCCGGACCTTTCAATTCCTTCAAACCGAATTTCATACGTTTCAGGATCGTGTCCCGATCGCAAATGCTTCCTACGCGAGATAATGCAGATCCCTCGGCATTTTTATTACCCAGTTTCGAGAACCGGCTGCGCCCTCCTCTCGTCCTCGCCAATATTACTATCCTCATTTCCAGGGATACATTTTGTTCCATCTTCGAGCTCGTGCCGCCTCGGTCAGCTGTTCTCGATCGTGCGATCACTTCCGACGAGAGATCCACGTCCATCCTCGATCAATCCAAAGAAGCAACAAGTGTTCGTCGGTAAGCTCCAGAAACGCATGCCTACCGAAATACGCTCGGAGGCTGCAGAGTTGGAAGGAATTGTCATCGGGAAAGGAATATAAGCGAGGAGACCTTGAACGGAATTGGCATTCGATAAAGAATTCTACGGGGAGAGAAGCACGCGCGACCTCGTGGAAAAGTTGCTCGGTGTGGAGTTCGATCTCTCTCTCTCTCTCTCTCTCTCTCTCTCTCTCTCTCTCTCTCTCTCTCTCTCTCTCTCTCTCTCTCTCTCTCTCTCTCTCTCTCTCTCTCTCTCTCTCTCTCTCTCTCTCTCTCTCTCTCTCTCTCTCCATCTCTGAATAATGTAGATCGATCGTAAATAGCTCGAACTCGTGGATGGCGAGACTCGAAGAAGGAATATAAAAGCGCGAATCATTGTTCGGCATCCATGGGATCCCCGCGGAATATCGGAGAACAAAGCTCCTTCCTTTATTTTTTCAAAACCAGTTAACATCCGCGTGAATTTCCAGCACCGGAAGACCTTGCGGCACCGAGGAACGCGAACGTCACGTAATCTTGTCGCGCGGAATCTCACGCTCGATAACCTCGACAATCTGCATGACCTTGCTACGTCTTACGACTCTGAGAATTCTTCATCGGCGAATATCCTGTTCGCGAAAGATGATCTCGCCGGGTTGAGAATGACGCTGCCACAAGCAGTGATCCTCGTTTGGTCGATGACGTTGTTAGACCGAGTGAAATCATCTTCGCACGAAGGAAAATTCTATCTAGATGAACGACGGTGTATCGCAGAGTCCGGACCTTGCATACATCATATCGCCGGTCCTAACGAATGACAACACCCATTTCTTATCATACACGCATAAAAGCACCGGACTGAGATTTCCACCAACTCTGGGGCGATAAAAAAATTCCACGAATAAAAGCATCATACAAATTTTTGTTTCATCAATAAACAACGTTTGTCTTCGTATTTCAAGTATGTAGTAAGAAACAATTATTGCGCTGAATTTTGATGAATATATCAGTCAATTCAACGTAAATCCAATGTATGTTATACTAAAAAAAGCTGACATTATTTTATTGGGATTATTAGTGGAGATATACAATTTTATCACGAAATGAACTTAGATCGACATGGGACACGTGTTCTTTTTTGTAAAACCAAAAAAAAAAAAAAAAAAAAAATTACCGTAGCTTTTCGTCCAAAGGAAGGATTTTTCAGGGCGTCAGAGAGAATTCGATTTTCAGCGACCATTCTAATGTCCATGTATACTTCGGAAAACGCGTACAACCTTACGATTTTTCAGAGCCTTCAATCCTTTTTTCGCCGTTTGTTATTGTATGACGCGTTCGATAAGATTATTAAAAAGTAGGCAACAGAAATTTCGACATCGAATGTATTAGAAACAATCATTCAATAAGTTCGCATTTTCTAATATCAGTAGAAATGATAAGAAAATTAGCCGCTCTTAGCCAAAAAACTCATCGCTTTTTTGCGTGAGGCACCATCGCCTATTTTTTTTTCAATTATGTTTTATGGCAGAAGAATATGAGGACATTATATTGATATTATAGGGCTATAGTACAAAGCGGTATGGTTTTTTCGCCTCTTCTGTTCGCGTTGGTTTCATAGTTCAAACCAAATTGCTTCATGGTCGCTCGTCACGTTTTCATAATATCTGGATGTCAACGTTTGCGAAGAGAAATACGGGTCTACTTGCGTGTTATATTATTATTGAGTAGGCTCTTTCCAGTATTGAAGAGAATAATTCCTAATCGTTGAAGAGTTTTATCAACCGATGTGTCGGAGAATTCGTGACATCCAAAACATTTAAATTAAAATCATCCGTTTCTAAAACTGGGATGATTTTGCATCCAGACGCAGGTGCCGGAAATATCCTGAAAAATTCATAAAATTTTCTTTGACGATCATAAAACTGTATTCCCAAGCTCGATGTTGTATCTTGAAAATTGACGAAGATAGCTAACGCCGTTTCCAAACCGGAAGTCGGATCGGGTCGACAATGAAATTTGCACATCTTCGGGGTAAGAAGAGAATCCCCTGCAAGTTTCATCAAAATCGGTTCAGAGCTTTGGCTGAAACCGTACTTACTAGAAATGGAGGCGTCACGCGCGTCACCCTTCAAAATGCACGAAAACGACTACCAAGCTGCAAAAACGTGCTCCGACGTTTTTTGCGATGGCGAATGTATAATGCACTTCGTTTCCAACGATCCTGTCTAAAAATCACAAACCGTTAAGGATCTGTACGGTCGAGTATCTCGGGTGTGTAATGATACGAAGAAAAAGATAAAGAAAGAAGAGAAGTGGGAACCGCGGGACCGACAGAAAAATGACAACTTAAGCGAAGTAGGTAGAAGTCTAAGTCTGCGAAAAGTATGGACAATGCGACAGAAAGTTGATAATACGCAATAGGTAGAAGCGAGTTTGTTAGTTCTGATAGAGAAATACGCTGATCTCCTCAGATTGACGTCGTTAATGCGATTTCAACCGCGTTTGTGTCGCCACGTCCGACTATTCGTCGACTTTACTACTTGTTTTCGCGCGGTCGGCGTCTATCGCGCCAGTTACGGTGACTTTCTCGTATTTCCCGTGTTTTTCCGGATACTGGTCCTTGGAATCGAAGGAAAAAAATGTCCTTTTCGAGTTTTATTCTCGCGCTGTTGGGATAGATGTAAATAAACGAGGGGGAAAAACCTTGGGGCGAAGGAGATTTCGCGCGACCTTCGAAGAATCCGCGAGTCATTCCACTTTATAGCGTCACGTAATCGTATCCCGTTTCTTCTACGGATCTCGTTCAATGTTTGCACTGAAATGCATTCCTCGAAATAATGCGCGCGCGATATATACACGAAGGGTGATTCGAGCGAATCGACTCAACGAATTGCCCACGTACCGACGGAATTGAAATCTTCGCGCGGCGAAACTCGTCTCTCCCTCGCCGAGGGATGTAAATCAGGAGAGAAGTGGTTGAATTATGCGAAGGAAAATGGACACATTGCCGGAAGTGGAGGGAATCCTTACGGAACGTATCGCTGTTACGCGGTTCTCGACGCGACGTTGACGTGATTACCTCTCCGTCGTTTCCAAACGACGGATCTTCGCGACGCCGAATGTTCGACGACCTGATTGGTCACCTCCAAGAGAGAGAGAAAGAGAGAGAGAGAGAGAGAGAGAGAGAGCGCATTTCATAACGCTCGAAGTCTCCCTTTCGGGAACTGGTTTTGCGGCGAAACGCAAATCGATTTTACGGACAACTTGGCAGCAGGCAACAATGACACGCAAACTCGCAGTGACATTGAGAACCGTCATCGCTGCGGCGTATCACGGTTTTTGTGCAGAATGTAATTTCCAGATTTAGTTTGCCCGTGAGAAAACGGAAAGAATTTTCTAGTGTGAGCGGGAGATGAGTTTTTAAAATATTAATCCGCTCCTTGTCGGTACTGTCCCACACTGAGAGAAATGGTACGTAGTCAGGGTAAGTAGAAAAAAAAAGTTATGCGAGAAAAGCACGTGGAACTACTTCTTCTAGTTACTGCGACTAGATTTCTGATGATAGTAACCTGTAAATGTAGTTACCGTAACTGATTTGAGCTTTCTGGTATCAATGACTAGGTAACATAGTTTAGCTTGTCCTTGACTGTGTAATTTCGTTACTATACCAAGAAAATATGGTTGAAGTAACTTTGAAATTGTAGCTGCTCCTACTTGGGGTTCGAATATCGCGTTGCTACGCGAACAAGATCGCGTTCTCGTGTGAACAAGATCGAGTCGAGATTTCAGCTTGCCTGTCAAATCCGAGAACAAGAAACGTCTCGTTGATTCAAGATTCTCAACCAAGATGACACATCAACGTTCAATTACTCGAAGTGAGTCTCGATATCGCCATTCTCTCGTCTCGTCTCGCAGGGCAAAACACGATCCAAGAGTACCATTCGAGACACGAAATCACAATCTTTGCTCGCAATATGAAACTCTGAAAATTGTGAAGCTGCTACAACTATCATTTATATATCGATAAAAAACGGTCACTAGGAGCCAATAAATTTGTATTCTTTGAGTTTCACTTTCGTAGGAGATTTGAAGTTATAATGTTACTAGTTAGAGTCCTTCTACTCTTACTAGCTTATGATTACGGAAAGGGGGACTTTCTGTAAGGGGGACTTTCTGCAAACATAAGCTAGTAAGAGTAGAAGGACTCTAACTAGTAACATTATAACTTCAAATCTCCTGCGAAAGTGAAACTCAAAGAATACAAATTTATTGGCTCCTAGTGACCGTTTTTTGTCAATATATTACATTCAGAGGAGCGGTTTATATTGAAATATCATTTATAGTTGAAGAGGATTTTTTCATTTGGTTGCTGCGACGTGAGAAATCTGGTAGCAGTAACTAGCTCTGAAAGTCACTGCACCGTGTTTGATTCGAGTTGTTACAAATATTATTGAGAGTTGAAAATCATTCGTATATTTAGTCGTTTTAGATTCCGAAATCTGGTAGCTGCAACCTGACAAAAAAGTTACAGCAGCGTGAAATTCTAGCTACCACATCTACTTTTCCACTGTATTTTAACTAGACTACCTTTTACAGTTCTGACTAGACCTAAAAGTCAAGGATGATTTCAACTACGTTCAGACTAGTTGGCATGACCTGGAATTTCTCTCAGTGTAGACGTTGGAAAATTCATAGATTTGGTTTTATACACCGTGGAAGTTGGTATTTCAGTTTCGACCTATCAACATTATCTTCTCGCGACTTGACGATAAACGAAATAAACTACAACCAGGCAGCCAACTTAGTTCTCAACTTCGGGAAACCACAGAACATGAATACATATTTTTTATGGCTAGATGATAATTTTATCTGAAAATTGTTTACGACACGTGAAGAAAAATATGGAACCACTATATTCATTCGGATTACTTGAGCTTCCTGTTAGCTCTGCTAGGAAAAGTATTGATAATACAGGGCTAAAAAGAAGAATAATCTTTTATTGGTACATCTTTGTTTGCATCTTTGGTACATCGGGAAGGTAATATACTATAAATCGACAGTAGTTATGTAAGCCTGCTAGCCCCAGTTTACTAACTACTCTAATTTTAAGTTTTTGGCGGTCTTAATCAAAAATACAAGTCCTGCAATAACACCGATGAAATTAAACTGATTATTTGATAATGGTTGTAAAGTTGAAGAGTTGGGTTAGCGACCCTGATAAGTCTTGTTACGTTTGTGGTGAATATATTCCGAACGATCGACGAAAATTGATAACAGATACTAAGATTCGCGTGTATTTTACTTCAATATTGAAATCCTCAACGGGACGTTCGTCCGATGGCAGAGTATTGCTGGCGGAATTATGCGAGATTGCCCAGGATAACTTCGCTCCAGAAAATCACTCTAAAGCCAATTTCTTCGCTTATCATGTTAAAATAAAGCCATATTTTTGTAAATCCGCATTATTTGTCCATCTCCCAAACTAGAGCTGATACAAAAAAAACCAATAACATCGTTGACGTCACCTTATTGGCATACTCAAAATCAGCACCAAGATCCTAGGCACCAAAATATGTGTAGGCCAGTGTAATAATCAGCCACCAGAAAATGCGATCGGCACTGAAATGTGTTTTGTTCAAGTAAAATATTTTTTTCGACTACTCGAGTGTTCCACATCTTGTATGCTTTAAAATTGGAGAGTGAAAGTCCAGCGACGTAATCCTCCTAATAAAAGCGATCGGAAATAACTTTTGATAGTTTTTTCCACACTTTAGAGTACCCGAAGACGGTATTTCAGTTTCGAGCTACGGATATTCTCCTCGTACCTTTATCCTCATGTGAAAATTTAATTTCACGAAGACGAAGCAGAGAGCATTAGCAGTCGTTAAGACGTTTCAAGGTCGACGTAGCTCCGCTCAAAAATTGACCTTAATTCGATTTTCACCCAACCAGCTCGCTAGATAGCCGTACAGCAAACAAAAGGAAACGTGATATCCCTCGCGAGGACGCCTCCTAATGCTCGAACGTCAACGCTCGAGTTTTCATAATTAAATTTTAATTCGCGTCGTTAATTTCATCAACAACTGAGAATCGCGATGTTTGCAAAATTCATGACTATTCCTGCGCTTATTATCACGCGGGTAAATCCCGTTACGCGATCACTCCTCCCAGTGAGCTTGGCAATCTACTCGAGTATATTCAGTCAGGGATCCATGGTCGATCAACGGAACGAGCTTTGTGATCGCAGCAAAAGTAAGCCTCGCGTAGATTCGCCGATGAGTTAAATTTCACCGCGTCAATACCGTCGAGCTGTCGGAATATTTGCGAAAAACTAATGGAGTGGAGCTCGAGTCGAACCGTTCAAACGGCTGCGAGTACTCGAATGTTTGGAAAACACGACATTTTCGAAGGGTCTGTTTGAACTCGATCTAATGCAAGTACTTTTTCGCTCTCGATTTATTTTCGAACCAAATAGCAATCGAATTCGCAAACAGAATGGCGGATATAAATCAGAGATTACCGCAACGAAGGTAAATAAAGCACTGGATGTGCGAAAACTCAATGCTATTCGTATGACGCGTCGCCTGTATTTGTTGTCAATTTCAAACCGATCGATCGATTGGCAGTTTTCACCGCTAAATATTTCCACAAAATATACGAACGTACGGGACAGATATAGAATCCTACGCGAAAACCTAAGAACTTGGCGAAATTTCGAGTTAATTCCAAACACATTGCTATTTTCAAATATCGTCGAGAAATTTGAAGAGAACTAGATCAAAAGCTCACGAGACCAATTACCTCGTTTGTAACGATGAAAAACGAGGTTTTGATATTAATTTCGAGAATTTTGGAGTTACATCATATTATAATCACAAGGTAGGAATTCATCGCTCTCTCAAAAGTGACGTTCAACGATCATTTTTCGTTTGCTACTCCCATAATTTATCTTATCATACAAACGAACTGATTAAACGTTCAATATACAGGACTTTCTCTGTAAACTGGGAAACTTTTCTAAGAAATCTGTCTATGCAACTTTTTTGTTTATATATCTGATAAACCTTATTCAATAAATATATATATCCACATACCTACTAATAAACGATAGATGAATCAGAAATATTTCCATTAATTCGGATAATATTGACCATTTTCTGGAATGGTCCATACAGGGGACTGTTGCCTGTGTCAGGGGACTGTATAGTTAAGTGTAGAATACCATTTTGGTACCAAAATTGAATATTTTTTATGTTCATAAAAGTTTAGAGCTTAGAAATTAAGTAATTAAGCAATAAAGCAACTCGTACTCAAATTTGAACTCAGAAATCATGATACGTAATTGGTGAAAGTTAAAGTGAATTGATTGATCTTTCAAAGTTGTTCGAGGCATTTTATTATTCAATCGGTTCTTAGAAGAGTTATCGACCGAAGTAAAGAAACCTGTTCTATAAAAGACCCATAAATCGCAAATGGTAGGTTTTATGAAAAACATTGTTGAAAATAAGAGATAGGAATTTTTTTTCTCTGCAATAGTGGTTCTTATGATTTTTGGCCTAAAGTACATAGTTAGCGAGATATCGGCCGATAACTTGTTTTCGAGATGCCGCGTTACAAATCATCGGAATACTGAATACTGCGATTTTTTATTCGCAGCTCGCGCACGGCGTGACGAACATCTTTGTCAACTTGCCTTTGTCTGGCAAGTTGGATGGAATGGGGCTGCGGGAAATTGGGCGTAGAAAATATTTCACAGCTTTGTGATAGACAAGAAGACGAGACTGAAGATACGAATGACGTTTGCACGCGTCTGGCGTATCGACGCTGGATGAAGAAAATTGAATATAACTACCATAATCTAGGAGAATATCTGGTCAAATTCTTGGCTCTCGAGAGGAAACGAGGATAAAAGTATCGTATAACTTCGTTTTATGCAGTCCGACGATCCACTTTTGTCAGAGTTCCGAAGAGACAAGCCGGCGCCGCGACGCCACGATATCAATTACGCCCCTCGACGAATCGTATTATTCCTGCCATGTGATAAAGAACATCGAAACGAGAGCAACGATTTTACGATAATAATTCGAGCACCGCTGATAATTGTTAACCAGAAATTCCCTCCGCAAACAATAACTACCGAGCGATCTATCTAATTTGCACAGCGCTGATTTTCATGCAAATTATCAACTGTTTCGGCAGAAATTACGTCCACCGCGGATAATTAGCGTTAATAGTAGTTGTCTCGTTCGACAATGATGAAATTGCATAAACAACGATGCGTTTCTGATGGTTAACAATGTTACGGTCGAGTAGTTCGTTCGACTCGAACGTCTGTGGTCTCTCGTGTGTCACCTCGAGTCAGCATCTTCTCTCTAACCCACTACAACGCAGTATCAATTCCGGTATTACTTTTTGTTCGACTTGTACCGAAAGTACGATTTTTCGTGCATATTTTGCGTGCGGAAAGTGGCTACTTTACACTCTACGGCGGAAAGTACAGCCCTAGGGAGGAAAGTACATCTCTAGGGCGGAAAGTAAAGCCTATTTACCGCCCTAGAAACGCAATGTACTATTTCGCGTTACGAATAGTGAAATATTATTTCCAGATCTATTTCTCTATCAAGTTCTTCGTGATTTCGACGGTGATGCAATTTGTTGCAGTATTAGTCCCTACGAAAAGTGTCTTTTCGTCAACCGCGCTGGTTCCACTAGGTCCAAACCCGCCCACAAGTCGTAATTTTCAAAGAAATTTAAGAAATACTTATTGGAGAATACTCGTGATAAGAAAACGAAGAGACACTCGAGGCCCTTCTTGCAAAAAACTTCTTGAGCCATTTAAAAAATACAAAAATTCGATATATTCTAACTACAATATCCAATATTCTAGAACTTAATAATAAAACTTTGGAAAAGATTGAAAATAGGATTTTGAGCTTTCCGAGTCAAAATTAGGCGTTTACTTCACTATACGAGGGCTCCTGAAAGTCTTTCGAAGGTCATTTGAAAGTCGAATTATTGTTATATAATGTTAGGTACTTCAGTATCGAATTGGATAAAATTATCTGTATTGTAATATAAAAAACCGCTGTTTAGTGATTCGGTAGTACGCGTTTTCGACAACGCTTACAGTTGAAATTTGTCTTTGAAACATATTTATCGTCGAATTTTCATCAAAATCTGTAGAATTGATACTAACATCAGATAAAATTTGCGTGCAAACGTTCAAGGTGATTGGTTCTTACCTTCTCAATATATCTCAAAAATTCAAATTATCTTAAACTTTAAAACGAATAAAAGTTTTGGCTTAAATACCGTAATTTTTGTTGGATTCTCGCCAAAATCAATAGGTCTTGTATTTGACCTATACTGAAGTATCGAACATATGTAATTACAATTCGACCTTCGAATGACCTTCGGAAGATTTTCATGAGACCTTGTACGGTCAAATGGACCCTGAATTTGGATTCAGCAACCTCGACAAGTTAATAGTGATTTTTTTCGGATGTTTTACGGAAGATTCTCGATTCGACCTTCACATGATCTTCAAATGACCTTCAGAAGACCTCGTACGATCGAGTAAATGCCCAATTTGAATTCGGAAACTTCGAAATCGTATTTTAAGTCTTTTCAAAATTTTCATTCATGTTTCACGTTCTTGGATCGTGAGGTTGTAGTCTCAATATGCTCAATTTAGAAATTGTTAAAATTACTTCAGAAGTTTTTCGAAAAAAGAGCCTCGAGCGTCGCTTCATTTTCCCATCACGAGTATTCTCAAACGAAAATTTTACAATTTCGCGTGGGTGGTTTTGAACCAATTGAGCGATAAAGCCCCAATTTGCTGTGCCCTGGGGTACGGTACCTCCTAACTGCTATCCGAATTATTATTATCAATTTATCGAATAAATTCATTCGGCAATATATAAAACACAAAACAACACTTTCATAACAAATATTCATATTTATCTGATCAATTGAATTTCTTCCAATCATTGTAAATGCACTGTGAATAAAAAAAAAATTCGTAACATTTCATAAATATCAGTTATAAAGATTATTCAATATTTATCTTCCTTTTTTTGTACTGCATCTTTTTTTAATCACATTATTTTTATTTCAGTTGTTCATTATTTGAATGACAAATTAGAAAAAAATGTTCTCTGTCAAAATTTGAACCAGGTTTTTTGAGATCTGTGAGTCGAGGACTTTATTTTTATACTAACAGTATAAATTTTTACCCAAGCATGTTTCAGAGCTTATTGTTGGACTGCGAACGAATGTTTCGATTTTTACTACCAATATCTTGGGAAAAATCAAAATGTTCCAAATCTTCTCGAACTCTTATGTGTAATTATACTGGCTCAAATTTTGTCTCGATTGAGAGAAGGTAGCTCGTAACAACGATGTTTTACGATCTTTTATTTCCCGATCAATATTTATGTCTCGTGGATTCTATGAAAATGTCTCGCGAGCTCCGCGGTTATGCGAAGAATTTCCGTGCTGTTTCGATAACCGAGAGAACACCGGAGGCTACACCGCATATTTCGCGATAAGACTGCTGGGGTAATAAGAATTCAGACAGATCGATATCGTATCTGCATAAATATACGAATTTTGGCGAGAGAAAATTGCAAATTGTCTCGTCAATTTATAATTCTCGTTGTTTTGATCTCCTATTCATAGTACTTTACGGATAAACGATGCGCGAATATTTTTATTTATTCCTCCAACGCAATGTAAATTTTGGAAATGAGTTTCCAGATTCGGAAAAAACAACGAGACCTATCGCTTCGCATTCGACTTATTTTCTTCTCCAGGGAATCATCAATTTCGTTACGTCGTACATTTTTTGCGACTAGTTTCTCGGATAAGCGTCTTTTCGACATGATTTCCTTCGTACTCGAGACTGAACGAGTTTGAGTGGCTGGAGGGTAAGCAAGTGCTCGAGGCATATGACTGAACTCCACGTTTCCTACGCTTCGAGCGAAGCGAAGATCGACGCTTCGTCGGATAAACATGCGTTGAGAGGAGTTAGCGACGAAGTCGAGACACGGTAACCATGGCAACGTCTCGGTTGATATAATCACGGTGCCGCGTTAGGTAGCAAGTAGCAATCCGAGGGGTCAGTGGAAAATCGACGGAAGCATCCGGACAACTCGTCCAATTTCAATGGACTGCGAGCGACCACGAAGTTGTTGATCGAATCTGACGCGCGGTAGATCTTCGCTTTTCCAAAAAAATTCTCATTTTCAAACGGACAAAATCGATAGGGAGGTTCGGTCGTAGTCTCGACTACTCGAAGGCTTCGGCGACGAAGGCTGAAATTTGTAGGCGACGAAATTGCGTTACGATGAAACGATCGAACGAGCAACAACAGCTCAAGTTTAGGCCCGCTGAATATTAAGCATCACGTCGAGTTAACCCATTAAGCCCAGGCAAAAACTGGACTGGATAGCATCAAACTAACTAGATAAGTATGCCATTCGTAGACAAATTGGAAAAAAGCCCGTGCTTTTTCTCGTGCCGTTTGCAGTTGTTTTTAAAAAATTATCCAAACAAATTTGGACGAGAGTTATTTTGAAAAACCTCGAGTTATTATTGCTCAAATCTGATGCTCGATAATTTCAGAAATCTAATTGCTTATAATCGCTCTGCACCAACAGATTGATCTTTGTCAAAAAGTTTACGTATATAGGTTTGGGATTGGTACAATCATTTTAAAAAAATAATAACTATTATCATAATTTGTTCGAATCCTTTTTTATAAACAATTGCAAATAACGAAAGAGAAGACACGGGTATTGTTTCTCTGTTTGCCTATGAATGGTTGGTTTGATTTTAGCTGGCCCAGTTTTTACCTGAGCTCCAATGGGTTGAGCACGGTGACGGTATTTCGCTATTTTCGGCGTTGTTCAAAATATATCAATTAATTATTTTACGAGTTGTTTCCGTATTGAGTACATGAAAAATACACATTGCACGGATTATTAATGATAAAACACGCATTTATTCTTCTCGCTATCAGTGTGTAATTTTACCCGTTGGCGCAAACGGAATCACGAATACTCGTACGCAACTCGGAAAAAATTCGTGCGAGAGAGCAAACGTGATTTTCGAATCGATTGATCAGCTGCGTGTAGAAATTTGATTAACCTTTAGAGGACGGGAAGACCCATATTTGGTACAGATCATCAAATCTTCACCAAATTCGGCATATCGGTGCTTTTGGAGCTGCTGATTCAGAATATGACATTATTTTTTGAAAATTCGCAAATCCAAGATGGCCGACAAGGTTTTTACAACAACAACGAATTCACGTAAGATTTGGTATACGGGGGTCACTGATTATTTGAAAAAGTTTTGAAATAAGTTTTAGAATATTGGCGTGAGCTCCTGGATTTCATTGAAAATCTTGTCCGCCATCTTGGATTTGTGAATATCCCAAAACTGATTTCATATTTGTAATAAGCAACTTCGAAAAGATATGTATACCGAGTTGGATATAAATCAGTTGATTTTCTGAGTCGGAAAATCGAGTTTTATCAAAACTGAAAAGATTGACTTTAGATTTATTTACCTTTCCAGAGGGGAGCCCCTATACGGGCCATGCCCATGATAGACGTCGTACCTATGTTAATTTTGGGATAAGAGATGTCACATACACCCAACTCCTATACAAAAGCAAGAGAAATCAAAAATACCAAATTCCCGTCCTCTCAGGGTTAATATTCAGAAGTTTATAAGAGACGGTGTGTAGAAAAACTAAGAATTGAGGGGATGGACGAAATAACGATACGACACGATTTAAAACGCTTTCGAATTTATGCTGGAATATGAATCAGCAATTTACGATGCGCGATGTATGTTGACACTGAGGCAAGAAAGCTACATTGTAGCCGTGACGTTTCGACGATCTGCAAAAAAACGGTACCACTCTGATGAAAACGGAGACAAAATGAAAGATCGTGGTATACCGATATCTTTAGAAAAGCTACATCCAGAATTTCCAAAATCTCTACCAATTATCAAAACGATGATGAGAAAACTGAAAAACAGGCTCGAGAAGTGATCGAAAGGGTCGGATAAAACAGAAGAAGCTGGCAAACAGGCTCAAAAACGATAAAAAAATTCGAACAAATCTGAAAAAGATGGGAAACAACTCAGGAAAGATGGAAAACGTGGAAGAAATTGCAAAAGGAGGAAAAAACAACAACACAAAGTGTGGGAAATGAAGAGATATAAATATTTGTAATTAGTATCATACAACTATTGTACGAGCAAGTAATAATCTTGTGAAATGGCAAAATTATTTTTCCGCATATGTCTGGAAAACGGTATAACTCCAAATTTTCATTTTCCCAGTGCTCTCAGGTTTGGAAAATTGACAGAGCACGAAAATCCGTCGAAATCGAGGGTGAGTTATTTATCAAATGACGTCCACCACCACTAAAAACGAATTCATATTCAGTATCTTCAAACATACATTCCAAACATACCAGAAATAAGTCAACAATCCGGAAATTTTCGGAAAAGAAAAAATGACGACTTGAAAAAATTTCGGAATACAGGAAATGTATGCGGAAAAAATGCATGATCTGAAAAGTTGAGGAAGTTGTTAAACTTTCTTCGAAAACCGGTCACGTTCCAACTGTGCAAATGTAGACGATCTATGATCTCTAAAATCAGAGTACCTAGTGATATAGTGACAAGTATAAACGTGCATGTCCTGCATTCTTCCTGCATTTGCCACGCTTTCATTTCCTATATAAGAGCATTTTTTCGAGAATTTCGGCGTTGTGGGACGAATGCAGGGAGGTAGATCAGGGCGTCTGGAATGTTAACGTAATGGCTGACCGTTGCAGGATGCTAAAGAGTGATAAGTCCGAAAGGATCCACGAGAAAAAAAAGGAGCATGACCTCCAACGAGAAAGGAGAGACTAACACGAGAAAGTTCTTTGATGTTTTTACGCCCTCGACTACACGCGCAATTTTTATTTAAAGGACTTTCTAACTATGCTTTAAATTGATCGCGCGTCATTTATTATTCTTCATCGACCATCGTCCAAAGTTAAAAAACCTACATACTTCATAAAACAATACAAATCCTGTCGCGATCCAGAATAACTAATTCAATTTCTCGCCTTAACTTCCCTGTCAATTTACCCACCGATTATCAATTACTCGAGAAAATTCCGTCGTAATTGAAAAGATGGAGTGAAAAGCGCCGCCCACAGAGGGGAACTGCATGTACAGGAGGTTTTAGCCGGAATCGTGTTTTGCAGCACCCGACAAAGCAAACGAGCTGCCTGCCACGGGATCTGCATGATAATAGACTCGCGTCAATTAGCGCTGCCGCGCGCTTGGATCTGTATCAATAAAT
Source organism: Arge pagana (assembly GCA_963969455.1). Taxonomy (NCBI): domain Eukaryota; kingdom Metazoa; phylum Arthropoda; class Insecta; order Hymenoptera; family Argidae; genus Arge; species Arge pagana. The sequence goes on along the minus strand of OZ018309.1, from coordinate 19,678,864 downwards.
CCGAATATGAATCATTGAATTTCATTTTACTCGAAAACAGCGATTTTTCAATCTTTTGCTGCCTATCCGCAGCAAAAATTACAGAACGTCGCGTCGATACGTCGTTGGTGTAGCTTCGGAAATCGTTATTCGTTTGGTCAATTCCTACGAGAATCGAGGCCCCGATCGGCTTATTATTACAGGTTCGCCACATTTGAGTACGCCTCGCATCGCTGGAGCTGCTTACGCAACCAGCGTCATTGATTTCACGATTGGGTACCACATTCGATCCACATTCCGGAATCTGTGGGTACCTACGGAAATTGGTGGAGATACTTTCTTCGGGAATCTCCATCGCATCTGGAAAGGAATTCCCGCGGAAATCGGGGATCTCCGACACATTTCGTAGGTGCGTGATGGTTGAATTCCGATCAGGAATTTGGGTAATCTCGTTCAATTTTCAAATGGCCTACGTCGACATCCCGAATATTAGGTCTCACGGATCAGCGGGGTCTGGATATGCCCAGCAAAGTTTGAAAAATCAATGTTCAATATCGGCCTGACCTGGAATATTTCGACGACATCTGCTCCAAGACGCCGCATGAGGATTAATATAACATTACAGCGCGCTCAAATTTGTCTTTCACTGTGACCAGAATTTGCGAAAAAATAACTCGATTCAACGCGCAAACGTCGCGCTTCATCTTGAATATTCTGCGCTCTCATTTCCGTTTTATTATTGGTGAGCAATCAACAAATGTTTTTTCATTGAAAATTCGGGCCTGCCTCAATTTTTTGACGGCTCCTCGATATTCATCCGTTTGAATATCACGCCGTTTCATTTTTGTATCGCAGATCGGTAGCGATTTAATAATTCGAAAAACGTGATTTTGGGAAAAATGAGAAAAACCTAGGAAACTGTTTTAAAATCGGGCTGCAGCAAAATGCTTCGACAGAATTATCAGGAAATCAATTACGCGTGTAATAAATCTGACCTAGATAAAATTAATTGAAATTAATTGCAAACCGTTTGTTTATTGAAAAATGAACGTTTCGAGTCGTACTGTTTTTCCAAAGATCGAGTCTATCTCGCTTGGTAGAAAAATGTTGTTCGACAAAATGAATACTTGCTCGCACGATGGTTGTATGAGACCGTTTATAAATCCTTATATCTTCTCATTTCCCAGATTTTTTAATTGTTTTTTTCATCCTTTTCCGATTTCTCTGACGTTTTCCGTCTCTCTCGAGTTGTTTTTCATCTTCTTCAGATTTTTTCCAAGTTTTTGTCTTTTTTCAACCTGTTTAGCAGCTTTTTCTGAATTTTCCAATCCTTTGATTATTTTTGAGCCTGTTCCTCCATTTGGTTATTATAGTTTTGACGATTGTATGGGGTTTTCGATATTTCTGATGTAACTTTTCCAGAGATGCTGGTATACTCCGAACGCGCACCAGTCGTAACAAATTTCATAGTTGATCTTTTATTTCTTTTTTTATTAGAGTCATACCGTTTTGTTGCGGATCGTCTCAATTTTACGGCTTCATCGCGTATCGGAAGTTGCTGATTCATATTTTCATAGAGAAGATCGGGGCAAACTGATACCGCGGGGTAAAATAGATCGCGGGGCACACAGGGGCCCAAGGCGAAATGGAACGAGGGGTAAAACGAGACAATTCGTTAACTCGGTCACCAACACGCGGGGGTTCCATTTTACCCCGCAATCTCATTTTGCCCCGGTCTCCCCTATAAACTCGGAGCGTTAATTCTTCAAAATCTAATCAGCGTGTTTTCAGGCACAAGAAGGGAACCATTCGCGTCGTGATACTTGCCATCTCAACAATCCTGAGTCGAAATCTGTACTAATTTTGGGACGCTAAGCGAAAAATTCCACAAAACCTGTTTCGCTCGTCCTCTCAGACTTTTGAATATTTATATCAAAGTTTTTTGGAAATGGCAGATTGCGTCGATTCGAGTGTAACGACGGATGCAATTTCGAGGGGATCACGTTAAGAGAACCTACGCATCGTGCTGCCGTCACGTATGCAGCTTCGACGTCGAGTACAAATGCTCATTTGCTTCCGATAGATTGAAACTTGTTGGGAAATTAGGTTTAGTAGTCCAGTCTATCCGTACGTGGAAATGCCACGTGCAGATAAATTACCTCCGTTGATTCTGGTCGCGAAGTCGCGAATGCCACAACGAAAGATGTTCACCAGCGAGCTGCCAACCATTTTTCTACCGCGACAAACGAATTGCGCGCCAGTATCGGCGAACCGCACAGTTTTGCAATTTTTTCTTTTATTTATTTATTTATTTATTCATCTATTTATTTATTTATTCATTTATTTATCCATTTATTTATTTATTCTTTTAATTATTTATTTTTTTACCAGATGGCAGTCGAAAGATATTTGTCGCGCGCAGATATTCACAGTCCGATGAGTGCTTGGCGATTCTTCCGCGTCCGAAATATCTGGAGCGCGAATCCGCGGACGTTGGATCGAATTTGCCGAACATACGTGTACGAGAAGGGATGAAAAAACCGGAAGTAATTCTCGATCTATTTGGTCCTCGGGAAACGCGTATCGAATTTGACGCGCGGAGATATCAGATGATTCGACGTCTTTGGGGATTTCGAATACATTTGTGTCCGTGAATCTCATTTCTCGTTGATTCCATCATATTTTACAAAATCTCGTCGACGCTGGGGAATATGCTCACTTCGTTTTGAGGAAATGGCACGAATTCCTTTCGGAAAACGTATCGGTGGGTTCCTCGTATCCCGACGGTCCAGTGTTTACCCCGAAACAGAATCCCGATTTAATAACGCCACTCCGTCGCCTCGTCGTTGTCATGCGCGAATTCGGACCCCCGAACCTGGGAGGAACTTCGCTGTTACAGTTCCACTTCTCGTTTTGCCTTCACAAGCCTGTCTCGACCACTTCCCGACCGCATTTTCAAAATAAAAGTTCCACTGGTCCGGAACGAAGCGGACAACTTAACACGTACCAGAAATATTTCGATCAATAATTCGCCAACCCTCCGCGAATATATATATTATATCGGTCCAGAATTTCACAATCCTGGATGATTGTCAAACAATAAATTGCAAATTGAAGGAAATTCGAATGGAGTATGATCATTGAGGGGGAGAAATAGGGTTGGGACAGCGTTTTCTCGATCATTTTCTTTTATAGTATAAAAAATGAATATAATTTATTGAAACTTTGAGAATATTTTATACACATGTTTGAGTATATACCGTAAATTTCTTCAAGAATTTTGTTGAAAAATACCGAAGATATTAGCGACTCCATGTTGCAGGTAAATATAATAATAATAATAATAAACGGAATCGACGGTTCCACTACATCCTAGCTATTACACTGATCTGAAAATAACCAGATTCTGATTGTTATTGTGCAGCTGAAGGTCGTTTCCGAAGTAATTTTCTGCGCAAAATCCGAGCTCAGAATTATTCTGTTTCGTCTGAATTTTGAGATATTTGAGGTTATGTACACGGAAAATGGCTATTTATGGGAATAGATACAGGCAACACAACATTTTTCTAAGTTTTTCTACTCATTACATCATCTAGTACCGCTCTTTTCCTTCAAAATGAAGCCTCGAATGACACGGTACGATGTTTCATTGGAAAGTTATAGCGATTTTAAGGTGAAGTGATGAAATGTAAAGCATATGCTAGGCTAACCAAACCGTTTTCCGTCATACAATTCTTAGCCCATGTCAAACATATAAATCGAGGATTTTTGAGGATGCTTATTACGAGTCCAAGATCGGATTCCAAAAATTTAAGATGGCGGCTCTAATTTGTCGGAAATCGGTTAGTTGTCAAAAATCGTGTCCGCCATATTGGAGCCACCATCTTAAATTTTTGGAATCTGATCTGAGACTCGTAATAAGCATCCTCAAAAATCCCCGATTTATACGTTTGACGTGGTCTAAGAATTGGATGACAAAAAAGGGTTTGCTTAGCCCAGCAGATGCTTTTCATTTCATCACCTCGCCTTAAAATCGCCATAACTTTCGAATGAAACATCGTACGGTATCATTCGAGGTCTCATTTCGAAGAAAAAAAGCAGTGCTACATGATGTCACGAGTAGAAAAACCTAGAAAATTTTCCTCAAAAAAACCTCAAAAATATCCAAAACAGCCAAAACCACCATTATTCGTGTACATAACCTCAAATATCTCAAAGTCCAGACGTAATAGGATGATTCTGAGCTCGAATTCGGATCCTACGTGGAAAATTACCTCGGAAATGACCTCCAGTCTCCGACGGTCTGTGTTCTTTCTATTTCATTACGTGCAAAGGAAAAATAGTCCGAAATCGTCGAAAATTGTGTAGATAAAACATGGAGAACTTATCGCCGAACCATTCGTGTTTAATTGCAATGAACATTTTCTCGAACGTTTTTCAGACTACGCGGAAATGTCTATGCACATAAATGGAGGAAGCGAGAGATGCCTTCGATGTAGCCTTGATCCTCGAGCGTTTTGCCAAGGTTAATTCCGGATCTTCGTGACGCGTGCTTGATTAGAATACGCTTTGATCCACCGTCAACGGAATCCCGCTCGTATCCCTTTTCCATCGGGTTTTAGAACAACGACGTACCTACACTCCTCGTCGCACGTCTACAGACTCATATTTCTCTGACGTATCCACATAACAACGCCAGTCCAATTTCTATTAGATTCGTACAACACTAACCAGCTTCAACCCTCGAAAATAACCAGTTCAACGGACGAATTTATTTGTAATGTAATTCAGCCGTTGCGATATATCTCGCCCACCAGAGTAGCGCTACTATTTTTCCCTCGGCAGATTATACTTCGCTGAAACTGCCAGTGAATTTCAAACGATAATAATAATCAAGAGCTGACTAGATATTCGCCGGAAATATCTTTTTTCTACGATTTGGAAAAATTTGTCGTGGAACAAAAATGTATCAACGCGCAGACATAGAAAAACGAAAACGTTCAGAAATGTTATGCAACGACATTTTATCCAAAATCCAATAATTTACGGAGTTAGGGCTATTTTATGTCAGTGACGCAGCAACTGAGCCCGCCAGGCCGCACAGTGGCCGATTCTGGATTCACTCGCGATCAATTCGACTGACTACACAAATTTGGACCGATTTGAACGATTCTTTCTTCAAAAGACTCGCGAATACATCTGCTGTTCACAGATAAGGCAACTTTTTGGTTTCGATTGGTCAAAACTTGGGAGAACGTCGAGGGTCGTCGATAATAGTTGGTTGATAGATCTCGAAGCAAGCTGAATGCTAAATGCAGGATGAAGGCAGCATCAAATTAACTATTGAAATGAGAAGTCGGATCGAAAAAACATACTCGTATTTTTCCTTTCGTCATTTTGAATTTTCTTCATAAAATTATTCAAATAGACCATAAAGTTTGTGAATTTTTTTTCGATAAATGAAATGCATCGATCAACTCTACGGGAAAAACTGTGAATAAAATGTTGTTGACATCTTTTTCTCAGAGTTTATTTTGCCACTCAAAAATGGGTATATATACAACTGCATGATCTGTCTCTCCAAACTAAAACATCGCATCTCGTAACGATTCTACGCCAATAAAATCTAAAAAAATATTTAAATCAGAGCAAAGTCGAAAAATCATTGTAAATTATCACGCAGTGATAAACTATATTTTATATAAATTTTGTATGTAAACAATATTTCCAAAAAAAAACAAACAACAACATCTGAATGTTGAATAGCGTATTATTTTAGAAACTTTCTATTTCTATGATAAAAAATGTCGTAAAGTAGTTTTCTCTAATGAGAAAAGGTTATTAAGATAGTTGAATAGTTATTTTTTTCAGGCAGTCGTCATTTTCAACAAATTTTTCTTCGCTTTTCTCTTAGATAGGGATTATAATAAAATTCTTAACAATTGAGAATCTTTGTCCAATTTTTCTTTCAGATGATCAATGGACTACAATCGTGACAATCAGAACGCCCCTTTTTTCACTCATCACTTTACGAGGCTATAATTTTTTTTCGATTTTTTTTTTATATACTTGCAAACTGTCTGGCAAAAAAAATGAAAGGGAAAATATTTGACGGCTTCCTTTTTCATCGAGCTCGACGAAAAGTCGAAAAATCATGCCTCTAGAGCAGAATACCCCGTTAAAGCTCGTCAGCCTCGTCGGGAGTCCCGCGTGGTCGTGTTTTTACGAATGCAACGCGCCGGTGCATTCCCCGGTCCCCCGTCCCACTTACAACTTCGGTTATGGACTCGAGAAAATTGATGGTGTTCCAAAACCGCGGCGGTACAACTTTCGCGTTATATCCGCGACAGAATCAATTTTGCCGACCGTATCTCGTCGGGGCGGTCGATAAACGCTCGTCAGTTTCTCATCGTCGTCGTCGTTCTCACTCTTGCCGATAACGCGACATTCCCGAGGTTAATTGTCCTCGAAGTTAAATTCCGTTTCGGTTTTATCCACCATTGTTAACCGGCGTGTACAACGGAGACTTGAAAGCGATAGCTATTACGCGGCTCAACCAGGCTTGAAATGTAATTAAAATGTCGTCGGTATCCGTCCTCGGAATTTCGGACGTCTACTCGTCATGGAAATATGACCGCTCTGACAGAAAAACGAACAAACAAGAACAAAAAACGTATCGCGTTCTTTGGACGACGGTGATCTCCGTTTCTCCGTGAGAATTTGAGAAGCTTAGTACGGATCTCGCGTTAATTGAACAATCAACCAATCCGCTCAGGACTCTAGGATATTCACAACACTAACGAAAAGAGAATGGGCGAACGACTAGAAATTCATGACAACGAATTCGTAAGGAATGGTCCTTCTACTTGAAGTAGGTCTGCTCGGCGAAAAAGAACCTAGATGGAAGCTTTTTGGAGCTTTCTAAGAAGAAAAATGCTTGAAACGTGTCCTCGCGAGTAAATAAATTTTTCAGTCGAACGTCAAGCGAAAATTTATATGTGGCGCTAGTGTCGTATTCGAGGGGTTACACTACCCTGAGATTTCAAAAAAAAATCTATTTTCGCTTTTCTTATTTTGTTTCTTGTATTGCGAACTTTGAAGAAAATTTTGGGACCAAAACGGAGCCTGTACCTACAATATCGACGAAGATATGATTTTTTTCATACCGCACGGTGCAGCGCTCCGCGCTACTTACGTCGCTACGAGTATATACAATGATGGCTACAGCAGTATTTTGTTGATATTACACGTATTAAATATAACCATCGGACCTAGTTGTTGTGACGCGTGCAATGCCGAAGACTAGTACCGTATATCGCTTGCTGAAAAACGCCGGAAAGAAACGTCAAAAGAGGCTAGAATAGCTCGGAGAAGGTCAAGATCATCTCTAGAAGACCAGCAACTTGCCGAGGAAGGACCCCAATACGGAGCAGGAATCACCAATTAACCGTATAACAAGGTAAGCTACAAATATTCAATGACTTCTATTGCTGAAACCGCGTCGAAACTTTAAACGCGTTTTTACCGAAACTACATTTGTCGACTTTGCGGGAATGGTAACTCAACAACGGTTATTCCGATCGACTTGGAATTTATGCCACACATTTGTAACACTACCTGAGGCGCTGCTAACTCTGTTAGCTGGTAGTAGTTGCCAGCTTGCGCTGGTAGCAACTATGATACTGACGTTATCATGTTTTTTTACCCACGAGATAGCACAAGCTAACCTTTTAATAATACCGGTTCCCATCTCAATGGTAAAAATCACCGTCCAAAATAACGAAATTCCCTATATCAGCGTAATAGCTATAACTTTATTGATGTATTAGTAATCGGACTATCATAATAGATATTATTTTTTTTCCTCCGTACCGTCATCGTAAACACGTTGAAATCGCTATTTTCTTTTGCAAATATCTCACTTTCTGGACAGACAATTGGAATAAAATTGATTGTGATCGACAAGGAATTTCTTCCTTTACATTTTACCAAAATTTCAAAGCCATCTCAAAAACGGTGCACTCATATCAGAACTACCTTAATGGTTGTAGGCATTAAGTAGATATGAAATCACTGAAATGTGAATACGCGTGAAAAATATACTTTCCTGGCTTTTTCTCAGGTCAATTTGTAAATAACAGGGTCTTCGTTAATACTTGATGCAGGTTCATACTCGATCCATAGTATAGCGAGCAATCTGCCATTGCAAATTATTTTTTATTCATCTTAATTCACTGTAAGATCTTTCACGACTGGTAGAAGTCACAGGCAACGTCGATTTATCGAAAAATCATAACAGAGCTTTTTTCTAACGCGTTCAATTTCCTACAAGAATATATATATTTCGTTGCTGTTTATCAACTTGCTGGGGAGACAAAAAAATGTAAAACGTGCCGAAACTCCGTGTTATTTAAATGGGAAATGTATCGTCTTTGTGGCACGACTTAATGTGATTATTAAGGGATCATATGAGCCTGATATTTTGTTTCACGTCACAAGCTAAAAATGTAGGGCTCGCTGTAAAAAAAATAAACCAACGGGGTGAACAACGGATAGACTACCGTCCATCTATCTAGCTAACAAGTGCACGTTGACAGGAGATGAGCGCATCGTAAGCCTGTGTTTAAATTTTGGGTTAATTCATAATGTGCTTCTGCTCTAACGGCTTGCAAAGCTGCAGGTCTGCGAGTGCGCCCTCTTGAGGCTTGCGCTCTTGGCAGCCAGCACCTAGCTGGGACGCTGTTGGGCGAATTCTCGTCCAGAAGGAAAAGGAGCGAGCAACGAGGAATCAAATCCCGCTAATGACCGCTCGTGGTGCTTCAATTATGGGACACTTTCAGCAGTTTTTCTATGCTAATTGCGCACTTCGCTGTTCTCAAACTTTCGAATTAGTGTTATTATTGGTATTCGAAGGAATCGACCGGGCATTCGAAAGTGGAGAGCAGCGAGTGGATATCACATACGGGCCATTCCATGCAAAATCGACCAACTTTCGATCCCAACCCCCTTCGTTTTGGCTGAAACTTTCTTATCTTTTTCTATCCTATCAAAAACATATTTCGGAATTTTTTCAAATTTTTTTACCCGACCCAAAAAATGCCTCCTTTTTTTAATAGCTACAACTTTTTAGAAAATAGACTTATCGAGATTTTTTTTTTAAATTTTGTTGTTAAATGTATTTTTCGAGAAAATATAGACCAATAAAGAATTGATTCGTTTACAACGTTTCTTATGAGATACCCGAAAAAATAAAAATTTCAGGCTGTGTTAAACTTGATTTTTTTTTATTGACAATAAACTTTAGCATTTTCTGCAAATTCTGTGAAATTTTCGGTGTGGCATTTTTTTAAAAATATTTTATTTTGCCGATTGAAGAAAAATTCTATTTGATCGCCAAAAGTACATTCAATAACGATAATTTAAAAACGAAAGTCACAATGTATCAATTTTTAAAAAAGTTGTAGCTATTTACGAAGAAAAAGGAGTCGTTTTTTTTAGTTGGGTAGAAAAATTTGAAAAAATTTTGAAATATGTTTTCGATAGGATAGAAAAAGATGAAAAAGTTTCAGCCAAATTGAAGGGGGTCGGGGTCAAAAGTGATTGATTTGGGATGGAATGCCGTTGTCATTTCCCTTCCACGAGATCTCGCCCGCGTCAGAGGTCACGTTTCGAGAGCCGGCGGAAAATGTCATCCGTTTTTCCGAAACTTTTTCGGCCCCTGGTAGGAAAAAACACGAAACTCTTCAGTTTATTTGATCGTTCCTCGTCGATTAGGAACACGCCAGGTTCCAACGATGTGACATAAATTACTTCAGGTTTACGGCTGCCGTTGACGGGAGATATTTGAAGCGAGATGGGACAAGAAATTCGACTGACCGATGAGATTTTCACTCGGAGCAACGATCGGGGATAAACATTGACGAAAAAAAAGCGAGGAAAACAACTCGGGGCTTCTCGCGAGCGAAAGATGACCCAGTTGAGTTTCACGCCGAGCTAATCTTGTTAACGATAATTTTTTAATTAAATTTTCCAACAGGCATAAAGATAATCGCGAATATATTCTCTCGCGGCTCCGTTTCTGCATAGAAATGATACAGTTTTGAAAAATCTCCGATTCCCAATTAAAATTTACATTTTTCGAGCAATAAAATAAAAAATGAGCATCAGTGATACCGCGGCCGGGTAAATATTATTTTCCGCTACATTTTCCTCCCATTCGCCGTAAACTCCTCGAATTCCGTATCACCCCCGTAGAAACGGTCCACACAAATCAAGTTAAATTTTTTACATCGACTTTAATCGTTTTTGCGCTTCATTAGCTCGCGGGAAAAAATTCTAAGAATCTCGTTCGACTGAATTACGGTGAATCAAAGATATCGCAGTGGGAGTAACGCGAATGCGAGTACATTCGATGTGTACCAACGAAAACCGATCTCCTGATCGGCTCAGAAGAAGCAGATTCTAGTTTTTCTTGCAAATAATTGCTCCTCCAATTTTTCAGCATTCAAATGGTACGAAAACGAGTGTCTGCCGGGATGTTCGCGAAACAGGGAATCTCGGCGCTTTCGCCGGCGGAAAAATGGTCGAGCTCGTAATGAAAATGACGGGACAATCAAGGGATACGAAAACGAAAAAACTTTCGCGATAATTTTATCTCAATCCTGTAATTGTTAAACTGCTGAGTGCAAAAATGATAATACAAAAGTCGTATCGCTCGCCAATTTTCCCCATTATAATATTTGAAAAAATATTCATTATATACAACGAGAAAAATGTTTTTCTTATTATTCGAGCGTCGTTAGGTTGGCAGTCAATTTTAGTGCCGCGAGGTTGATAAGTTCAAAAATCTCGTCCGGTCCGACGAGCCTCAAAGTCCGCTTCTCGGCGCAACCATTTCGACGTTTCGACCCACCGCGAGGAAATTCACCGCGAATTTCCCTCATCGGACGAAAGCCACTAGAGCTGCTCGGTATTTTCCGCCGAGAATACCAACGAAACAAGTTCGCTCGGAGTTCATATATTATATCGGGCGAGAAAAAAGGAGCGGGAGGTTGGGCTGAAAATGATGATAATAATTGAGTTGGGAAGCTTTCGATGCCTGAGTCGCGGCAAACCGTGCAATGTTAAAAAGTTTGGAAAGAAAAGATGACGATAAATTGGAGGCCCGTAAATTGAACAGGCTTGCCTCTTTTTATCAGCGATACGTGGCCGCGGCGAAGCTTCACCGGGCAACGCAACGCGCCAACCCTTCGTCTCCTTCGAGGGTGGGAGCGAATTTTCCCGATGTTCCTTTGTTTTTTCCCCCCTCTTTTTTGTTTTTCTCTCCATTCCCGAAATATTTATACGCATTCGAGTCTTAGGTACCTTTTGGGCATCATTGGGCGCCGCCTTCTGATTTCACGTGAGGTCAGCCGAGTCCGTCGAGGCACTGCAACTATCACAAAATTCTCTCTGCTCGTAACTGCGATATTCAGCGCCGGCCACGTCATTTTTTTTCACCAATTGCATTTCAATATATTGTTTAGACGAACCCGCGAACCCGCTCATGTTTCGTTCGATTCGTCGTTGAATCACTGAAAAACTCGTCGTCTCTGCGTCGAAATTTTCTCCGCGTGTCGTTTTTGGCGCCGCGACTTTTTCGTTTATTCTATTTCCCTCTATCGATATTACATCTACGATTACGATACGCTGAACACCTCACCGTTACAAACGACTGTTATTTCTCTTATTTTCACGATTTTCCACGAATTATTGTTTACCCTTTAGAGATTAGAATTATCGACGAACACACATTTTCCCAACGATTTTCCTCGCATTCGGTAACAGAGCTACGTAAATTCGAGCCCTTCCACCATCACCACCGTTTCCTACCCATCGCAAACATCGTTTCACCTAATCAAGCTACGTCACGTTCTCTCATCGTTCGCCGAACGCTGTGCGGCGTGCGTTTCGCACTGGCGTACGGCACGTCGTTTGCTCGTCGGCGCACCACCGGGACGACGCGATCGTCCAATGTTTTTTTCCACCCCCGCCCCCCCCCCCCCCGCGTGTACTCGCGTGAGCCGGAAAAAAGCTCTCCTTTTTCCAGACGATAACGCTATCCGCGTCGTATCGCGACGCGAGAACCTCGAAGCTTTAAAGCTCCGCGTATTCGAACGATGATCGACGCGGCGCGTCGCCACCGATTTCGAAGTGTTTTGAAAACGTGTGGAGCGTAGCTACGCTATCATTTCCTTTCCGTCGCGTTGAGCGGCGGTGTTTTGAATAAAATTCCAGTTAGTCTCGGAAGTTTCGACCTCGACGATTGCCATTGCTTCGTTATTTGGCTAACAGGCTTCGCGTGATCACTGACAACTCGCATGTTTTCCAACGCGACGAGTCGCTCGCACTGCGCGGAATCCCTCGATGGTCGGATTGATATTTCGATGTGAAGTAATACTCGCGTCAGCTGTTACCAATTCCAGGCAAATCTCGGACGCCTGAGAGCATAACGCGAACGCGAGCGCGTCAGTTCATGACGAAGGAATCGGCTGGCGCGCGAAAATTTGGGACCGAAGATGAAGAGGCGCGAACTTGGGATGCGACGTAGATTTGGGTCGGACGCGAGGGTCGGTTTTTTCGGTTCGTTGATGCTCGGATTTGCCCGGAATTGGCCGGAATCGGTGTATCAATCGCGGGATGCCCTCGCTCGCCACGACCCGAAACTGTCGAACGATTACCGCGGATGGTGTATCAGTAAACCGAGTGCTCGGGAACACCGCGAATCACTGACGGATGGCAGACAGCGGGGAGCCGATCCGTGGCTCTAGCGTCCGCCCACCCTGACGCTCCCGGTGTGACTGCGCGGCGCTCCCAAAGGCCCCAGATCCGGCGTCCCTAGTTTCTCCGGCGCGCAGCGTCCTCGTCACGTTCCGTGATCCGACGCGATCCTCTCGTCTCGAAACCCCCTGGAGAGCGGGGGGAGGCCGGTATTATTTTCCTTCTATTTCTCTTCCTCGGTACACGCATCCTTGACGAGATCTACGGGAATCCGAACGAAAAAACGAATCACCATCGGGCATACGGAGTCCGTCGTTACCCGCACGCTGTACGCCTGAGATAAAAAATTGATGCGTAATTATTAGGGTGTTTCGGAATGTAGGCGATATTTTTCTCTGGTCCCACCCGAAAAGCTCATAATTCGGTTTGAAAAAAAGTTCTCCGCAAAATAGGAGCCTTCGTTCTTCCGAAAATACGATTACGCAGATAAATGACAAAGGATTTTTTTTCGGTTTCACCTCGAGCTTTCGGTGTTCGAAAAACTTTTATGGGAAAAATGAGAATACATCGTTTGTGGGGCATTAAATTTGCTACAAAAATTTGCTTCATTCAGAGAAAATTTGTCGTCAATTATTATCGACATTCAGCTCTACAACTCGAAAACTGTTGGTCGAACGGCATTTCTTCACGGCAACGTTTTTATTGAAAATTCTATGCCCTACAAAAGTTGTATGCCCATTTTTTTCGCTACTATTTTTTGAATACCGAAAAATCGTGTTGAAACCGAAAAAAATATTTCCCTGTATTGTTTACATGGGAAATCAAATTTTCGAAAAAGTGGACCCTCTAATTTACTAAAAAGATTATTTCCAGTGGGAATATAATTTTTACAAAATAAATCATTAGATTTCCTGGTGGGACCATCAAAAATATCGCCTAAAAATAAAACACCCTGATAATTATACGCGATTATATTCAGAAAAATTGCTCCAATATAATTATTTGTAATTCATATACAATTATACCGGGTGAGTTTTATTTACGTGTTATATATTATTTTATGCATAGCCCGTTTTTTTCCAGGATGCTGGCGATCGGTCTTTCCTTTTCTCTCATTCTTCTTGATTCTTTAGCTGTTTGCGACTCGGGCAAGAAAGTTCTGCAAGAGTGGTGGACACAGGGAGAAAGGCGGAACTTCATTTTGTCAGACTTACGTGGGTCGACTGCTCTCTTCCCTTTTGCCCTCTCCTAGCTCCTTTGCCGACCTTGGGCGTTTATTTTTTCATTCGCCCACTCATTTGGAGAGCGAGTACGAATAATTGAACGGATCTCGCGATAGGTAAACTTCCACCTCGTAAACCTCGCACGATTACGTTCAGTTTTTCATCTCCCGCGAAAGGCAATCATTCGAAAATACTTCTTCCCAGCAACGAATCCGATTTTCTTGAAATCCTCGCATCGTAGCGCGTTTACATCCCGTTTCGCGGCATTTACATCCCGATTTCCCAATTCTATTCGTGGTGCACGCCGAAAACCGCATTTTCCCCGAACAGCTGAGAAAATCAGTTGCCGACCCATTCAACGATATCTTAATGACAGTTTTTCACCAATCTGCGACAAGTATTCGCTTCGCCGTCAATTTTCGCGTTTCCTTTCCAATTTTCCAAGCTTCGAGTCTACGGAGAAATCTCGTTGGTTTTTCGTAGCCGTTTTTTCGCGATCTCCGGCGTTCCTGACCCCAAAGATGTTCGCGTTCTCCATCAATCTTCGCTCTATCTTATCATAGTCGACCGCATTTTGGTCACCATCTCGAACACACGCGTAGCCAAAACAGGAAAAAAATTACCGCAACGTTAGCGACCTCAATACGTCCGTCCATTTATAGATTCCAAAATTTATTCTCATTCATCAGCGCGAAATTAGTAACACGCTCGTTGCTCGTACTCGCGCGCGCGAACACACCGCGAGTTCTTAGTTCTCGGGTTTATCGGCGATAGTCTCCAGATTTTTTTCCCCTTCGGTTCCAACTGCGAACAGAAAGTTGTGGATTTTCCAGCGATTACGACTTCTCTAAGAAATGGGGACGAAAAAATGGACAACAAAAAATACGAGCTACCATTCGCGGGCTCGCGTCGCCAGGGTGGAAGTCGAGCTTGCGTCGGACGCGCGCGCGCGTGCGCGAGTATAAAGCCGTCGAAGAAAGTTTCCTCGGATTTCTTCTTCTTCGATTCGCGTTTCTCTTCTCCGCTCGAGTTCCTTTCACCCGTTAACCTCAACACCTCTCATCAGGCTTGCGGCTCAACGTTCGTGGCTTCCTCCTAGGTTCGCCCGCTTCCGTTTCTCCCTCGTACACGTCTCTCACTCCGAAGCTTATTAACGCTGGATCAAGTCGACGAAGGGGCTGGCTGTCTCGTCCCGTTAAACTCTTGCCTCGTCAAAGTTCACCGGTTCTTATTTTCTCGTAAATCCCGGATAAATAATATTTTCCGCATCTGCCACTCGGGGGTAAGAGCAGCAGATCCCTGTAAGCGTCGACGGCACTCGGTTCTACGAGGGTCAAGGCCGTTGGCTCTTCAATCCTCTCGCGTTTCGCCGGCTAAAGCTTCGATATCCTTGGAATTTCGGAGATAACATCGACGTGTTTCGGGGAGGACGAGAGATATCGCCACGAGCTTCGGTATCCGACGGAGCTTTTGTTTTCGTTGACGATGACGACCCCTCTTCGTCGACGCGTGTCATTCGTCTTTTTGCCAATTAGAACTTTTCGCAACGATCGCACGGAAATTATTTTCCTCTACTCCGGTCGACTTTGGTGTTTTAACAGGCCCCAATTACCTGACAAACGTCCCGCCCTCCGGAGGCACCTGCTTGCTGTTATTTCCCCCGAACGCTGCTCGACGTCTCGTCGAGTGGTGAGAGATCGCAATGAATGTAACGGGGAGAAGGGAAACGCAACCCCTGGAAGCAGCGTATTACAATCATTCGAATCGCTACGTCACCCTCGACATTCACCCCGCGATCTCATCGCATTTGTCCTCAGACTTCAAACCTCCTCGCGTTATAATTTTCAGTTGCGTGCGAGACTAATTGTAGACGCGTCAAAATCGTACCGACAGTCTGAGATCCCGACCTACATCCGATTTTGCCTGATTAACCCAGAACGATCACGCCTCGTGAGAATCCCCCTTGCGTTCGCATGGGGTTTGACACACCCCGAGCACTTTGAAGCGTTGTAGCATCCCGTAGAATTATTCCGAGGAGTCCACAAAAATTGAGAACATATTTCCACTACTTCTCTGTTAACCGATCTAAAAATGGAACGAAAATTCCAATTTTGAGGATGTTTAAAAAATACAAGCTCGTAAATAAGCCACGCTCTTGGGTCGACCATCATTTTCTTACAATAAGACTTACAGATAAAAAAACCTATGGGGTTGGCGCCCCATATCCTGACAGGAATATTTTCAATGAGAAAAATTATTTTGTTAAATTGCGCGTACATTTAGGTCCGCAATAAAATGATCTACATTTTCGCATTTGATTGATTAGGCAGAAAAATGAGAATCAATTAGTACTTGTATCAGCTTATCTGTTCACACTTGCTATATCGGTATTATTGCCACGAACAAGGTAGTCCAACCGCGCTGCGGCATACACAATTTCGAAAAAACAAACGTCGCCGTAAAAAAATTTAATAAGATGATTTTGCTCAGTTGAAGATAGCCTTCCGAGGATATGGGAGGTCGAACATCCTAGGGATTTTTTATCTATACATTTGATTGTAAAAAAAATATATTCAAACAGGAATGGGGATGAGGAGTGTCGGATTTGAATACGCAGCTTTTACTACGGGCGTCGTGAAAACACGGAATACGGCTGGTTGTATTTTCTGTGATAAAAAATGGCAAAATAGTAGAATAGCAACCTCTATTTTGGGAAGTAGAACGTGGTATCGCGATGAAATCGAGTGGAAATTAAGATATCACTTGCAGCTTGGGCCTCGAATACGCAAAGAATTCAGGACGATCTGAATATTCGACGGGAAGGTGGCGAAAATGCGAACCACCGAACCGAAAGAAATTTCAGTCCGGGATACTTATCGATCGGGCGAACGTCTTTCCTTGCAGGAAATGCCACCTGATTCCTGCGGTCGTTTCGCGCGAATTGTCGGAAGATGCGCGAGACAGGAGTTGTTTGTCTCGCGCTAATAGAAGCCGCACCTCGACCACGATTTCGAGTCGAGAGTACCGCGGAAGATAATTGACGGACCTTAAATTAGTTCGAGACATCGCTTCGACGGAGGCCTCTTCGCCGTGCACTTGTTGCGAAGTTATCGAAGGTTGTCGCTGCGCACGTGCGAACCTCGGGAAAGCCTTGACTTCCCAGGTCTCCGTAGCATGTAAAGTGCACTCCCGAGGAGCTACCGGCTCTTTAATCTCGGCGCTGATTACCTCTGGTCGCCAGCGCCGTCGTTACCTGCCCGGCCCACTGATAAGCCGGCGTCGCCTTGTCTATCGACATCCCGTTGTTACGATGCGATGACGTTCGGCTACTTCGTCAACTAAGGCCAAGTGTTTTCAGAACTCGTGCGAACTTTTACGGAAATCATAAAGACTACCAGCACCTATATACCGGGTGTCTCGTAAATCGCGGACCAACTTGCAGAATCAGATAGGAAATTAAATTCTGAATCGAAAAGTCCTTCACCATTTTTCGATCCGACGCCTAGATAATTTACTATTAAGCAAACTATGTAGCCAATCGGGTGCGCGCTGCAGCGGCATGACGGTAAGAGTGAGAGAAGTAGGCTGCCGCGAGAGCAAGAGACAAACAATTGGTGCCAAAGCTGCCTTTTGTAATTGCTATTTTATCTTATAATTGCACTTAATAATGAGAAAAAAGAGCTGAGAAACTTGAGTAGGTACCTGCTCGTACGCAGTCAAAGAAATTGTTCCTATTTAAGGAGTTTTGTCGTACTTATTTGAGCGCTGCGGGCCACAGACAGCGGGCGAGCGAGCGGACTCGCGGCGCTGTTGTTTGCCTCTCGCGCTCGCGGCAGCCTACCTCTCTCACTCTTACTCTGCCGCTGTAGCGCGCTCCTGATTGGCTACACAGTTTGCTTAATAGTAAATTATCTAAGCGTCAGATCGAAAAATGGTGAAGGACTTTTCGATTCAGAATTTAATTTCCTACCCGATCATGCAAGTTGGTCCGCGACTTACGAGACACCCTGTATACTACCCCATAGTATTTACCAGCAGGCTGACAGAGTAGACACGAGCCTCGGGCGGCGGATTTGAGGGGTGGCAAAATGGGGCCGAATTTTTTTGTGTTTTTTTAGTGTTCTTACAGATATCAACAATGTTTCTGAAAGACGGTCTTCTGGTGTCTCGCAAAAAAAAGGCGGCGAGACGTGTTTCCGATGACTTTTCCCTCTTCCCTTTCATTGCACATTTAACGGTACAACAAATTTCTGTATTCTATGGTAAAACAACCAGCTCGCGGCCCCCGAGCAGTAAGCGGCCTCTGCCCACACTTCGTGTAAGTGCGAAGAGAGCGAAATTGCGGAAAATATATTTCCCACTTTTCCCATGACCCACTCGCACAAGTCCGACTACTCGCTCGGGGCTGCGAAGTGGGTGGTTTATGTACCGATTGGTTTTTAGTATTGGTCGGGTATAACTGAATAAGAAATGATTGCAATGAAAAAATCGGGCGATTAAAGGTATTGTGAGAGACTTTCATCATCTAATTAAATTTATTATATTCCAATTGTTTGTGAGCGCAGTAAAGATTATTTATTTACGGTTACGTATTAGAAATAAATACTCAGAAATATACCCAAAAACTATTTCTCGTACAATGTCAACCAAATTGTTGGAATTTGAAAACAATCTAGGAACTAACGATTGCAGAGAAAATCCACGCGTCAATGTTTATCATAACGCCATAAATTTTTTTTTCAATCCATTTGAAATCTCATAAGTTTTGAGTCGGAGGCGTGCAAACCTCGTTTTGTATTTTTTTATAGATCTACTAGATGTTTTTTTCTAATTTTTATCGATTTTTACGTTACAAAGTGAGAGGATCTATTAATGATTGCAATAGTCGAATTATTATGATTTTTTTTGGAAATCCTTTAATCTTGAGTGTACATTTTTTAGGTTGGTTTTCTTCAACATCTCGCAAGCTGCTGGATCTGATGAAACTAGACAATAATAAATTATAATTTCGTTAGTCTTTCTTAGATTTACTGATTTTCCGGAGTAATTGTCATCTATTTGGTTTGAAACAACAATCCTCAACAAATCTGTTGATTTTCGTATCTTCAGCTCCGAATTTCCGACATTTCAAAGAGATTAGAAACAAAATAGCTATGTGACAGAAAATTGTCGTGTGGCTGGAATTATTTCCATTTTCGCCCACTGTACGACTGGCAAAGGCAATATACGTACTGCTCGAGGTCTGTCGAGAACTGTGCGGCCGGATTTCTTTGACTTTGCCAGGAAATCACGGTCAAGGAGCCGATTTAATGGAAAATACTCCGAGAAGAGGATTCACCGAAGTGGAAAAATCTATTCAAAAGGTTCGAAGCAACGACAAAGTGGATACGTAATTTTCATCTTGACATTCGTTTACGTGTTATTCGTACACATCCCGTTGAAAAAATCTCACAATTTACGTGGAAAGTGCTTCACTTGTCTTCGCGCACTCGCAGCGAGACGATATTATGAAAAAGCATACAGAAAAGTTTTTCTTTACCAACGACAGGTTTTTGTACCGACGATTTTACAGCCTACACGTGGAATCAATAAACGTTTCGATTTGTCGAAAATACAAAAATACGACTAGTGAATAAATTCATAAGAATATCAAATTTCTCAATAAATATCTTATTTTTTCTCAACTCTGTTCAAACGTCAATTTTACGTCGAGGAATTTATCTGAATTTTTATTCGTTTCTCTTTAATTTATTGGACGAATGGTATATTTTTTAAATTAGCGTGGTGTATGAAAAAAATTATGAATAAATCATCCTTCGAGGATACTGTATTGATTCAGCTGCTAATAAATTTTCACCCAACGATTAATCGTCGTCAACCATGGACGATAACGTCATTCGCAAATTGACCCCTCCTCTGTATATCGCAGAGGAAAAATGAACGCAGCCCGCTTCCCCCTTCTAAAAAAAACTTGAAAGCGATTCAAAAAGACACGCTGACGCGTTTCAATATCTGTCGGCTCATCTTCTAATAACGACGACGAAAAGTTGGCACGTGGACGAAATCGTTCGTGTAAGTTTTTTGAATTTGTGAGTGTTAGGGGCGACGAGAAAAGATAACCGCGCAGCTCTAGCTTAGAGTTTATTACCCAATACCCAATGGGTCGAATAATCACTCCAACTGTGTACAAAGTTTGTATATAAAATAATAACGAAAATTTTAGTGAGCCTTTTTAAATTTTTAGTAAGGATTCCAACAACTTTGGATTCCATCATTTTCGCTCTGAAGTTGTAAATTAGCGAGTTATTTCCCAGAAACCAAAAACTTCAACTTCAAATCAAGATAGCGGCGAACGCAAACGCGGAATTTTTCCGAAAATCGAGATTGACGCTTGCAACCATCCCCCCGAAGTTGAAAAAAAAATCGCTGCCGCTAATTATTTCCAGGCTGAGCTATTTTCATGTCTATCTCGACTGAACTATAAAAAACGCACGACGTTCGAACGAGAAATTGATAGCAAAAACTCGTGAAAACAATGAAGCGTAGATAACAAATATTTCCAGGTACCGAGAGAAATATGGTTTTTGGAGCGGAGCCAAATCTGGATAGATTTTTTTCAATCACACATGTACCAAGTATAAGTCCCTGGAATATTTTTCCTTTCTATTATTTTGGGCCAAAGATATGAATTTTTTTAGCGGAATGTCTCGAAATGCTCGTTTGTTATTGGTCAAAACGTTGTAGTCGCTAATTGATTGAATATTTCTGAAAACTAAGCCTGATCGAAGATCTTCTAGAAGGATTCCCGGAAATCGGACACTTGTGAGGGAGTTAAAATTGTCGATGCCCAAAATTATTCGTGGTTGTCGTCCGCGTAGTCGAAAAGGGCGGTTGCTGGCGTGGGGTTAACTCGATGCTGGGCAAGTCGAGTACCGTGCTTTGGAAAATAACTTTCACTCGAATAACTCGCGGAATTCGTTTAAGGGAACACTGTCAGATTTTTTCGGAGCTTTAATTTCATTCTCGTCGTTTTACGCGCGATCGTATGATCTGGTAACGATGAATCTAAGAGGAATCGTTAACGGCATTCCGCTCGACTGTGTAGCTCTACTACTGCTCCTTACGAGTCGTAATAAACCTACTTATTGTTATCCTCGCTTCTGATAGCTTTTACGACTCGATCCATTAAATTTTATCGGGATCTGAAAAGATTTCACCGTCTATGCGTCTACCACGAATCATCAGCATCGAATCGCAATTGTTAGGTGCTCCGAAAATTTGACACTTCTCGTCGCGGCGATGCATCTTCAAAGGGTGGCAAAAAACACCGCGAGCAATGAACATTTTTGCAGCTGTTCGTCAATCCGACGAGAATACAACTCGCAGGCACGAGTTGTGTATTTTAACGGTACGCCGCGCCTCTATCCAAGATGGTTCGACTCACGAAACTATCAGGACACGGAGCACAACCATCTAGCATGCGGAGACTAACCAGAAAGTGGTTACCACAGCGATCCTATTTTTCATCGTAGTATTATCTGAAAATGCGTATACCCAGGTTGTCGAGCTCGCTTATTACGAATTTGCCGTCAAATTTGTGAAATTCAAAATGGCGGATTCGATATGGCCGGTCAAATCGTTGAAATAGGGCGAGTTTTTCTGAAATGTGGTACGTAGAAATTTTTGGGGTCCCTGATTTTGAAATTCTCACGCCGGATTCGTAATCCGCAATCTCGGTAACAGTTGAATAGGGGTCAAGGGGGCAAGACGGGGACCTTACCATTTGGAGCGTGATACAACGAATATTATTGAGTGTTTTAAATATTTAATAATTCAACATTGCTCTTACATAATAAATCTTTGGAAATAAGGAACTTGAGAAGATTTTCACCCATAGAAAATGAAGAAGTGACTAGTTTTGTCCAAAATGTCCAACACCCCATCTTACCTCCTGGGTAGGGTAAGACGGGGTACCCTATAGGACAAGACGGGGTACGACAGACGTATTCTATTTCTGTTCGCACAACTCGCGAACAAATACTGCCTCGTCGTCCTTGTCATCCCATAAAATAATTTCTCATTTCAATTCGAAAAGGCTGATATCTTCAGTTTTTCCATGACCGAATAAAAATTCCCTGACAATTCGAGTTTTTCCATGACCGTTCGTGAGTCCCTGGCATTCCCAGGTTTACGAGCTTTCCAGACGTGTGACCATCCTGAATAAGCAAATAGTTTGAAATTCTTCGAGGGGAAAGATGGGGGATACCCTATCTTGCCCTCCTATGTACATTCGAGTGAAACAACATGCCTCGAAAAAACAATTTAGAATATGGATACAAACATGTTCTCACCTGCTCGTGTGATCATTGATTAACGAGAATAACTTTCGGTGAGTTCTAGAAAATTTATATCGAGGTACAAAACACGCTCGATGTATAACGCAAAAATCACAACGAAGTAGATAAAAACCGAGTTTCCGAGGCTAGAGCGAAAACGCGAAGACTTATAAGCCGGTCACTGCGCAGACAGGTAGACAACATGGCAGTGCATCGTCCGAACCACAGCGGCTGTGATTAGCTATTCGTACGGCTGTTGAAACCCCTCACCCCGTCTTGCCCACTACCCCGTCTTTCCCGCTCGTCCCCTACCAAATTTCATAGGAAAACGATGATTCAACAACTTCGTGACTCTAGGGTTAACGTAATACCAGGTAACCGAGGGTTAACGTAATGCCACTAATACCAGGGAAGCTTCTATCGGCGGGAACGAAAGGAGCATCTCTCGCGGCGATGCGCGTTAAGACGACAGTTTCAATCCACGTGCCTGAACATCCGTCATTTTTTCGCCACGTATCTGCGGCAATCTTGCCGAATATTTGAAACACGAGAGCTGTTCGAAGACCATTGATCGCTGGTCATCGTCGTTGGGTGGAATTAATTGGTTCCTGGTCGTGCTTGACGCGTACTAATCGCGTCGCATGCACATCACGTGCCAATATTAAAACTGCATATTATAATCGCGACGACAAGGGCTATCGAAGCTTTCATTTCACTCTCCAGAGACGGCGGATCCCAATTCGAAAATAACTCGAAAATAATCCGAAAATTCTCTCGCCATCGCCGCCGCCGACCATTTGGAATCGGGGTCACCGTCGATGCTTTTCTTCTTATACGCTTGAGAAATAAAGTGAGACCGTGAAAGCGCGACGCGAAAAGTTTCAGCGTTGAAAATATCCCCTCGATACTTCCGGCCACGCGTTACAGTTCATATTTTATTCGTGACCGAGGAGGTACACATATCGTAGCGAGAGTAGCGGTAAGACGGCGTTCTCGTCTTACGAATCGGGACGATCGGAATTGGACGTCCACCAAGTCGAAATATTCGTCGAGAACGTAGTCCGAAATGCGACGAGTCGGGTAGGGAGAACAATAAACTTGCATCGACTATCCTATCACGGTCCTCTGTCTACGTACGTAACATCGAGTGAAAATAAATCAATCACGGAACACGATCTTTCGCTGAGTCGCGATGACCTTGGAAATTCTTACGAATTCATCACGATTCATCTGGAATTTTCTTACTCTATTCCAAGCCATTTCATCTGATTCGTCTATTTTTACGTACATTCTAGCTAAGCGGGTCAATAATACGTGACGTATCGTCGTAGGCGTCGCACGTCTACGATGTGCGGTTCCGACGATAAACTCAACATCCCCGCAACGAACTTTACAACTCGACGTTAAATGTATATTTGTGACAAATAGGTATTCTACAAAAGCTCCCAGCACGTCGTACGAAGTGCACCGCAAACCGTGACCTCACCCCAGGAACTTCTCTTTTTCTTCTTCCATCATCCACAAAACAGTCGTTTCGTTCGGAGGGAGACGCGATTGCTCGATAACGTTTTTCAACGTCGGGTCTATTTATATTTTCGTTTAAAAACATAGAATAAAGTGACCTGCGTCTCACGTAGTCACCGATGAAAATGTGAGCTTGACGTACGAGTGATAATGCTGGCGAGATGATCAATCTTCTGGATTTTACTTTACACAGATTTTTCTATTCTCGAGGTGTCGAATATTTGAAAATCGTTTTTTGCAAATTATTCCGTCCAAAATAATCGACGAGTCAATTTCGTTTCTCAATGAACAAGTTTCGTGTTTTTTACTATAAAAACATTTTTTTTCACGAAGAAATAAATAGTTTAGCTCTCGTGAATTACACCGGCATACAAAAAAAAATAAGTTCTCTGTACTTTTGACGGGACCGATTTATTCCCATGTATTTTGACCCACTGAATCTGAATCCGAGGTCCGTTTAACCCGTACACCCTCAGATTTTTAGAAAACTTTAAAAAACCTCAAAAAATCACAAAAATCGACCGTTTTTAAATTTATAAATTTTCTTAACCCTAACGAAGCATGATTTTTATGTATTTCGGTCCTCCACATACTAACCTCAAGTTTATTTAAAACATTAGCCATTTAAAGTCTGAGTAAATTCCAAAAAACCCTAAAAAATTGCAAAAAAGCAAAAAAATTCTTAGTATTGTGATGAAAAAAATTTTATAGGGCTAAATAAATAATTATTTTCATGTATGTTTATCTGTCACATATAATTCTCGAACATCCATGGCTCAGACATCTCTAAAATTTTAAATAAATGGCAAAAATTCCCAAAAAATCGAAAAAAATAAAATTTGGTATAACAAAAATCAATTTTTAAATCGAAATAAATAAAAGAAATCATATTGTTCGATCTGTGATATATATATAAAAAATATTTTGGCCTAAAACATAAAAAAATTTTAATATGCTTCAAAAAATCTTTATAGAAACGTTATTTCAATATTAAGTCGTTCTCCGCTTATATCTAACCCTTTTGTCCTCAAATGTCCTACATAAAGGGTTTCTCTCTCGTTTCCTCATTTCTTCAGGTAGATCTCTCTGTAGTGTCCAACAGTGATCTGCCATCATATTGACATCCCACTTACCTTGATAATGTTTTTCCATTACACTGATGTCCTGATGGAATCTTTCACTTTGCTCTTCACTATAGTCACCAAGATTTTCAGGAAAGTGTGAAAGGTGAGAATGTAAATAGTGCAATTTGGAATTCATTGAGCAACCCAAAGTATCATAGTTGTATATCAACTCTTCAACTAAATTTACGTCATTCTCACTTTTCGTATTCCCTAAAAAGTTTTTTGGAATTTACTCAGACTTTAAATGGCTAATGTTTTAAATAAACTTCAGGTTAGTATGTGGAGGACCGAAATACATAAAAATCATGCTTAGTTAGGGTTAAGAAAATTTATAAATTTAAAAAACGGTCGATTTTTGTGATTTTTTGAGGTTTTTTAAAGTTTTCTAAACATCTGAGGGTGTACGGGTTAAACGGACCTCGGATTCAGATTCAGCGGGTCAAAATACATGGGAATAAATCGGTCCCGTCAAAAGTACAGAGAACTTATTTTTTTTTGTGTGCCGGTGTTATTGTTTTCTTATCTTCATACAGAAAATACCAATAAAAAATATTATCAATTATTTGACAAAAAAGACAAAAAAATAGTGAAACGAGAAATCGCAAAATCTATGCGCCGTCCCTGATAGTTTGGCTACGTACTATACTCGTAGTCTGCTTCTGGTGAATTCGTACGATTGAAAGCCGAAAGACGAGTGTGAATAATAATGATCATGGTTGATACAATGCATCGAATTGTAAGATGGATACGAACCTTGGCACTCGATGAGATGGTTGTATAATTGTTGTAATTGCCTAGAGTTTGGCACAACAAACGGACAAATTTCACATAGAATCGGTACAATGGTAGCTCCGCGTATGGAAATGGCGTCCTCAAAGTCTCGGGAAGATTCGACGATTGGAATTTCGAATGTTGTCGGCCAAATCTTAATGTATCTATATTCAACGCTGTTTTATTTATGTAAATGTTCTATAAATATGGAAGAAATTTCCACAAAAATCCATCCTTCGCCTCGTCGGATAGCTTCGATAATTCCGAAACTTATTCCCGTACACCGCGAATCACAGTCATTTCCTCGGAATTCATGAAAATTTCATCACGGAATTTGGAAACACGAAGTTATCAACGCATCAATTTGCATCGAAATTTTGCTCGGCTATGGACTTTTCTTCAACACGAGCAGCATTCTTTCCATTTTTGTTGCTATCTATAGTAAATGGAACAAAGCGCAAATGGGGATGTATAGTTCGGAAACACATGTTCGACCGTAATGCGAGCATTCGAATCTAGCAAATTGTCGGTGATCTCCGTGGAAGTAGGCAATCTTCTACGACAACGGCTCCCCCGTGTCTTAGGCTTTGTTGAACGTGGGCAGACATTATTCATCTGCGTACGACTTTGACAGCCGGAAATCGTATCGGTAGAAAGTTTAACACACAAAGAGGACGGCAAGAGGGATAGAGGTCTCAAAAAAAAAAAAAGAAAAAGAAAACTAAGTTCGAGGGAAAAGAATGAGGAGTGAAGAAAAAACGACTTAGCTCGTTCATCCTGTCGAGGGATTCGTATTTAACCCTCTTTCCTCTGCACGCGTAGGAAACTCCCGCTAAAATGTTTATATTCGGCGCGTAAAAAGCTTCGTCACGTGACGTATGGCACAAGCATATGGAAGTGCGAAAGTTTTTGCGGCCCTTAACGCGCAGGATTCCAAGAATAGGCACTTATATTTCCTGAAATTTGGCTTCACGCGAGGTATGCGTCGAAATCGCGTGCTGCACGAGTGTTTGAATCGCATTTGTTCTACGGCGAGTGCGAAATCTGGTCGGTTGTGAAGAGGGTGCGAGACAGGTGAGAATCGCACCTCTTGACTATCGAAGAACAATAATTATTGCCTTTGGTTTTCCTTGGTCGTTGCAAAGTTTGGTCCGCCTCGGGTACGTCAAACTTTGGACACCGAGACGACCTCGGAAAAAACATCTTTGCTGACCACGAAGAGATTGCTTCTCCGCCGAATCGCGAGATTCTCTTCAAAGAAAATTTCGCAGCGAGCGATCGTTCGTGCGTTTTAGGAATTCGGAGACAACAAAGAGCATCGGGTATTTGGACACGGTTCGAGAGACGCTATCGCTTCGTTTGCTTGTTTACTTATTTATGCAGCCACGATTTACGTTGGGACTCCATCGACCAATCATACGAGTTTCACAGGGTGCGTGATTACACAAGGATATATATATATATATATATATATATATATATATATATATATATATATATATATATATATATATATATATATGTGCACATATTTTATTTCTAGGGACATGAATTGGCAACCAAATTTACGTGTCGAACGTTCACGACAATTTTATTACCGGTTTCGTTGGTAATCGCGATCCGAATGTGCAATAAATTTCGAATATACGCCCGTCCGGTGCATACATCTCTCCCTCCATACGCGAAATTTCATCTCCAACGTGTTTACATACTTCGTCTGCGACATTTACTCGAACTTTCTCTCCTCGGAAAACTTTTTGTCGCCACTTTCTTTGTTTTTTTCTGCTTCTTATATTTTCGGCACGCGGTTCCTTGTAGCACGTTACACGGCAGATACTTGGCGAACGAGAGGTAGGGCGAAAAATGTGTGAGACTCCGACGTTTCCCGCACTTTTGCTACGGTACCTACGTAACAGCCATGCATGTATCGCAATGCGGTTATACGTGTATTTACAAGCGTGCGTGTACGTATATTACCGCGTTGTTCTAGCCGGATCGTCGCGAAATGGCGGGGAAAAATTGCTTACTTCGCAAAAAATGTTGCTGATTCTGTTGTTTCTCGTTTGTTTTTCGACGTTCGATCACATTTTTTTTCAACGCTGAATGTTTCATCATTGTCATTTAAAAATTGCGAGTATCGCAATCGCATTGAGAAATGAATGGAGAATACAAACAACGGAGAAAAAATAAATTAACGGCGAGGTGCGAGGCGACGAGTAAATAAAGTCGAAGGTGGCGGAAGCTTCTCGGAGAAATTCTCGAAGAGATTGCGAACGTATCTCGCATGCAGAGGCGCGGAGGGCTTTCGCAGCTTTCGTCTACTCGGAACTGCCACGTAGGAGAAGGGAGCGACGAGGATTAGAAGTGGGAAGAAATGTTGCGTGGATTTGAGTCGAGAAAAGGGTCCGTTTACGACGGTAAGAGCAGCGAAGGTAGCGGGATCGTATTTACGGCACGACAATTCGTGTCCAGATTTTTAGAAAATTTAGTTATACTCGACGCTTTACTGTCGGATTAATCCCCAAAGATACTAAAACGGAGCGAAATTGTTACGTTGCGCAAAGATATTTTCTTTGGTATTGCGGCACGCTTTTTACAGCTGCGCTAATCCAATTTCATGGAGGGACGGAGCGCGAATCAAATTCGATTCGGTACAATTTGAAAAAATAATCCTTAGTCGAGCTTTAATCCAGGAGCTTACTCGTGTTAAATCATTTTTTGCAAATAATTCAGCAGAAACCCGCTTTATTATTATTATTATTATTATTATTATTATTATTATTATTATTATTATTGTTATTATTATTATTATTATATTGTTATTGTTGTTACTATTGTTATCATTAATTGTAAAGTAAAAGACTACTGAAACAAATATAGGTGAGTAATTTTGAATGAAGATAAAAATCGAATGAGAAACCGATATCAAAGTTTCGCAAAGGTGAAACGCGTCACGGCTTCGATATCAAACGCAAATTTGCAGGCGGCGTCGTCTGTCACGCGACCGTTCCGTCCCGTCGATTTGACTATTTCAAACAATTTGTCGCGCCAAAACTTTTCTGCAATTCCAATCATTCCGCGGGGTAGATTCCTTTTTTTTTTGTTTTTCGTTCGACTAGTCGAGATTTTTGCGACCGGCTTTTTTGTCAATTCTGAAAATGTCAATTTTTTCGTCGCCGTACCATCGCTAATCTTTGGCAATTGGCTCGTCCAAGCAGCAGCAGCGTTTTTTTGTTGTTCTTTTCTTACCTCGCTTTTCCGCGATCCGAGCACAGCCCGTTTATTTTGTATCACTTCGTTCTGTTTTATTTGCAATTCACTTTACCTCGTTTCATCCATAAATGCAAATTGGCTCCGCGTTACCGAGGCTATTTTTGAATAAACGTTTAAACGCATGGACGTAGTCTTCCTCGTTGGCCTCGGGTCACGGGCCACTTCGTACTCCGGTTCGAAAATTCTCGGCAAGGCCGTCGCAACGCCTCATTTTAACACCAATTTGACATTTCGCCAAGCGATAAAAAGGCGCGGATTTACGAGGGGCGAATTAACGATCATAGTTTCCGACGAGGAACGATATTATCATCGGCTCCTGCTTTTTTTCAATCAAATTTCAACCCGAGATTTTCACTACTCGCCGCGCATCTACCATTGAATCAAATTTATGATTTTTCGTCCGTAATTTGACTCTTTATTTTTTTTGAATTTTTCAAAATAACAATCACAAACTTGACGATGAGACCAAATTTTCAACGTACCATGTTCGATTTCAACGTGCACTTAGGTTTTTTCCCGTTTCGTTGTCTTTCTTATGCAATCCTGCAGTTCTCATTTTTCGTTCCGATGTTTGTTCTAGATGCGAAACTCCAATTCTGATTTATTCCGGTTTTAATTTGAATTCCATAACCTTTATCCATCCCCGACGAACATTTTATACAAATACAGTTTTAGCAGGTACGTTAATTAGAATGTATATTTCAACAAATCCTACAAATTTTACAAAATTCAATACTCATCCACAGGTTGGATAAACATTTTTAGTTTATAACTAGTCAGCAAATATTCATTCAATAAACTACAAATTTTGAAATTTCATAAGAGATGTTGAATTTTCGATGCTGGATATCATTTTCTACGTCCAATCGCGATCGAGATTTGGGGGTTTCGACGCAAATCTCGATATTTCGTTTCATTCTCTGTTATCAACTGATTGCTGACCGTGATTTGTAATATTTCCACTGTCTTTTCACCAATCCAGCTTTTTATACGAGGTTTTTATGGATTGTAAAAGTTCGGCGCTATTTCGTACGTCGCCAAGATTGAGTCGTATTTTTAACAGCAACGGCCCAACTATCGCGCATAAGTGATTTCTACGAGCCTGAAAGTTCTAATTAAATAAATCTGTGATATGTCGGCGATGCGATTCCAAAATCAGAATCAACTGCGATGCACGACAGGAATTATCTCGAGTTCGTCTCGTTTCAGGGAGTTCTGCCCAAAAACTGAAAACGGAGAAATTTCGTTCAAACCTCGTAAACGCGTAACAATTTATCGTCTCAGCGTGTCGTAACAATTTTGGAATTTTTACAAAGCTCGTTTGTGAGAAAAATGATTCTAATATCAACATGTAGTCTTATGAGAAAATCGAATTATTGGGCATATTTTGCATAATTTCCACATTTCTAACGAGAAGATTTTTCTGCAACAATGAGCTCTCAAAATTCCATGAAAATCTCGTTGCTAGAAATATGTAATTGGTCAAAATATGCCCAATCATTCGATTTTTACGTAAAACTACGTGTTAATTTCTGAATAGTTGTTCTCATAAACGAGCTTCCTGAGTATTCCAAAATTTGTACAGCATGTTTAAAATTAGATGATAAACTGCTACACGTCTACAAAGTTTGAACGGAATCTCTCTTTATTTCTGGTTTTGGGCAGCACTCCCTTAACCCTCAAGGACGCGCGCATGCGGGGATTTAGCCGCAAAGTTAAAAAAATGCGCAGTACGTCTGAAAAAATGCAAGGAACGATTGACGAGTCCGGGTATTCCCACCCCATTCTACCAGCAGGGAGTGGGTGGGGTGACCGGTGCCTGAAATTGAACACGTGATTTTCTATCAGTTCGTCCACGTAAGCTATTCGTGAAACGTAATTACCTCCCGCGCGCATTATTCTGTGAACAAAGGTGCATTCAATTTTTCACGGTGCGCATTTGAACGTCTGAAAAAATGTAAGTATTAATTTTTTTTTCACACCTTTTTGTTTCATAATTCATCTTCCTTTCATTCCTGTATACACTTTTTTTATAACTTTCAGGGTGTATATGGTGCTTCTTGTTCTCTCCAACGTCGAAATAAAAACCATTGACTGGTTTTACGCTTTTTCCCTAACTTTTCTCAATTTCCCATTTTTCTTCACCTATTCCTATCGTTTTCTTTCTATTTTCTCTGCTCCCAAGTGATGTCTACGGTAATCCAAGTCCCCTTCCCATGGGGAGAAATTGATGTGTACTTGAACCCGTTGGATTGATCATTTATGTAGTCATCTTTCTCTTGAACAGGCGACCCACTCGGCCAATTCTTTTTCTCGATACCGAAGATGAGACGAAAAGAAGAAAAGACTGATAAATAATATAATGTACTTATCGTTTTCGAGCTGTAAATTCTTCAGTGAATGAAAGAAAAAAATTCTCATTATTATTCCTCTATTTGCTAGTATTCTTCCATTTAATACTCCAGGAAACCAAGGGCGGTTCATACCAAGTTGATATGAACAAGATTTGCATGAATATAAGCATTTGTTGCACGAAAATTCTATTAAATCCCGCAGATTCGGATGTGCGGGTGATTAGCCGCGGCGCGCGTCTTGCCGTGGGCCTAACAGGCGCGCGTCCTTGAGGGTTAAGGGCCTAGGAATGGTGAGAGGCTTGAAAAAATGACTATTTCCAATAAATTTTTTTAGCGGTAGTTTGATTTATTCTATAGAATAAATGATTCGAAGTTATTATCTTATGTTTCAACCTTATTCCACCCAAATTATTTGAAAAAATATTCACTGTTGATCAAATGATTACCATATTTGCTGGATCATCGTCACATTTCACTGGGTTAGGATTAAAATCAATGGAACAGGATAATCATTAGTTTACTAGATACTCTAGCTTTTTTTCAATAAACAAAATGGCAGCCCCTGATTGTTTACGTGCGAATTTTCACCCTAGCTAATTGCTCATAGAACATATCAATTTTAATAAGAAAAAAGTCCTTTGCCCGGCCCTAGATTTACTATTGAGCTGATGATTTTTCTTCTGCTTCCTTGATTTTAGATGAACCTGTCAAATTAAAAACGGTACAATGATCACCGGAAAGCATGACGAGGTCCGATGAATATGCCGATTATTTGATCTACAATGAATAATTTTTCCTCCAATTCTGGTGAAATAAAGTTGCGGCACGATACAGCAACTTCGTATCATTTATTTGATGGAATTAATTATGTTACTCATAAAAAAAATCGAAGTAGTCTCTTTTTTCAACTATCCGACTACCCCTAATTTCTCGATCCATGTTCGAATTTCTGGTCGTGCCAATGAGAAAGTTTGAGAGAGAAAAAAGGATACACGTGGCGGAGTGAATTTCGCCGTGAAATCTTGCAGCGAGAGGCTAAGTCGAGGTAATTGTCAGTCTAAAACAGCTCGTTCGCGTAATAACGTGGTAATTAATTACGTCATCGTCTGATGCGAAAATGAAATATCAACCTTCGACCCTCGATTCTCGTTTCTCGTAGTGACACTTTCAATTATCACTATCGTTCCTTCGGCTCGCGTAGCCTGCGAAATGGATTATTAGAAAAACAAGGAGGAAAAAAACTCACGAGAAATCTCTCACTTCCCGAAGATACGATTAGCGGGATGGAAAGTTCAGGGTGAACGATGCGTTCCTCGTTAACGAGGAAAGATTCTCCAAGATTTATGCGCCGGAGCGTATTTGTCGCCATTAATAGTTGAACGTAGGGGGTTGGGGGTGGCTCGGGGTATTACTGCTGCGATTACGGCGTGCCGGGGTACATCCAGATCGATAGGCAAGACTTCACAATGCTACAGTGTTGTGCTTTTTCAATAAGGTTCAGGCTTCAAACGGTGTCACGGTAATCTACGTTCTGCACTCCGCAACTGTGCGCGTTTCTCCACTGTTTATCGCCCGTGGCAAAGGATCGTTGAACGATACTTTTTCGCGCCTGCTTTCAAAAATAAAACGCACCGTCTCATTTTCACGCGAATTCTCACCGAACATGCGCGATTCCGAGGCCCGAATCGCCGATTATTCTGAACACGCAAACCTCGCGAGATCGTGTTCAGGGTGCGCGAAGTACGCGGTAGCTGGCTGCATCCACCGAAGAACGGTTCGACGGGGTGAAAAATCGCGGCTGCATTGTGCCAGGTGGACGCTGACCCGAATCGCGGAACCAGAGCTCACCGAAAAAAAATCTGATCAATATTTCAAGTCTGCGATTCGAGGAGCCCGAATGTTTGACGGAGAAATACCCAGGTAGGAATTGCCGATATTGACAATTGGCCCAGTCCTGGGCAACTTGTTACTAGCCAAGCTTTGACACTTCAACGTTAGCCCAAGCTTCGTTACTAGGCTGGGTAGTCGATCGATCGTATTATAGTTAGAGACGGCAAAAACTAAGCATCGAGTTGATCAACCCATTGATTAATTAATCCAGTCAATGTTGAACGCGAAAGTTTGTGTATGTATGGATGTATGGATGTTTGTTACTCTTTCACGCGAAAATTACTGATCGGCTTTTAATGAAACTTTACAGTAGTATTGTTTGGACATCAGAATAACATATAGGCTATAATTTGTAACGATATTCAGTTAATTGACCAAATTATAAAGGTAAGAGTCAAGTAAGTCGGCAAATATCCTCTGATCTGAGAGCTATTTCGGCGGACAGACAGACAGGCAGGCAGACAGACAGACAGACAGACAGATAGACATACAGACATACAGACATACAGACATACATACAGACAGACACACAGACAAACAGACAGACAGACAGACAGACAGACAGATAGGCAGACAGGCAGGCAAACGGGCATGCAAGTAGGCAGGCAGGCAGACGGACAGATAGACAGACAGGCAGATAAGCAAGCAGGCAGATAGACAGACAGACAGGCAGACGGACCGACGGACAGACAGACAGACAGACCGACAGACAGACAGACAGACAGACAGGCAGACAGAGAGATAGAATGATGAATAAATCACGAGGGCAGTCGCTAAATGCTTATGGCCTCGATAATAGTTTGAACTCAACGTCTGTCGGGTCGGTTTACAACGATATTGAGTTATTTGACAAATGACAACGGTGAGCGTCAAGTAAGTCGGAAAATATCCTGCTATGTGAGAGCCATTTCGGCGTGCGGTGCTAAAACCGTTAGAGTTACCCGAAAAACTGTGAGGTGAGTTGGTTTCTCTTGAAAATATCTAAAAACCGATACACGTACATCCAAACTTTCGCGTTTATAACAGTAGTAAAATTTGACAGTTCGCGGTCAACTACACGATCTTTTGTTTATTACTATCTATTTAATGACAGTTTGCGGTTAACTCCATGGTACACGACGTATTGATTCACGCATATTTCAAATACATCATCGATATACCGGGATGGATAGAAGATGAATGCAAAAATTAAGCATCGAGTTAATCAACCAATCGAATTATTGATCCAGTCAATGTTGATTCTTCGTAGTCCAAACTTGGCACAGTACTGACTCCTCGTTTTCTCAGGCTTGAGCTAGTATTGTTCTTCTTTGCTTTCTGTTTTTCAAGGCTCGAAACTAGCCCGGGTCAATGGTTCTTTCCCACCTGGGTAAACCTAATGGAAGCTTTCCTTCGATGAACAATGAAATCTTCCGACAGATTATTGGCAACTACGCGCCTTACTCTCGAATCAATGTCGAGATATTTTTTGCGATTTAAGAAAAATCATTGGTTGTTGAAAACAAAAACAAGAAAAGTGACGAGCTTGTTGGAGATGCGTGAAGCGCAGTTAGCAAAAACCCTTCGAGGGATCGTGTTGTTATTGCTACCAAGAAAGAGTTCGTGAGCTAAGTTATTGTTGGCACGAAGATTTTTGAACTTTTTGGCACTCTATGTTGAAATTTAAACCGCAATGTTGTTCGTGGAAAGTTTGTTTTCTTGTTGTTGTTTCCTGCAATTCGTTTCAGGAACTCGTTTCGCGACGTTTTACCATGTGCAGTGTGTATCGTAAGCTGTTTGGTCCTATACATGCGCGCAACAAGTTCTTGCACACGAATCAATGACCATGAAATACGTTTCAGCGAAGTTTGCTAGCTTCGAAAACTACCAGAGAGGTAGACTTGAAAATTGTGCAGATGGGTGAGTCAAAGAAGTCGCGAATCAGAAGAGAAGTCGAGAATTTTTCCATTCGCGCTGACGCACAGCGGGAAAAAATGAAAACAATTGCAGTCACCAATAAATTTCAAACACATGACCATAATTTGCTTTCGATCTCTTTAAAATATCTTTACAATTTTTAGCTAGAGATGCAGAATTTTTTTTTTCGTAGAGTTTTTTCAAATATTGTTTCTAATTTTTAAAGATTTTCACATTACGAAAATCGCTACAAATTGCAATAATAGAATTATTATGACTTTTTTAGAAATCTTCCAGCCTCAGCTGTTAATTCCTTAGATCTTTTCTTATCACCGTCTCGCAAGCGGCTTACGACTGCATTTGATGAGACCAAACAAAAATGAATTATATCTCCATTAGTCTTTCTCTACTCATTTCAGCTCGAGCATTGCAAAATATTTTATTACATGATGCTTGAGTTTCCTCTAAAAAAAAACCAATAGGACTTTTAAATGTCCTCATAGTGTCGCATATGATAGACCTGTTCGATTTCTGTCAGAAGAAGCTCAGCTATCATACAATTTATTTCATTCATCTTGACACAGCCAAATATCTTGATGAGATGGCATTATTTTGAATAAAGTTTCAGATAAAAGTTATTTCATTCGAAGCGGAAAATGCAATGGTGATGTTGTATTTTCAGTATGTGGATGGATTCAAGGTTATTCCCAGGCCAACTCCCTTTTTTCAAATTAAAAACCCTGTTTCTTATTGTATATTCGTATTCTCCAGACAAAAATACGTATGCTCTGTAGGCACATTTTTTGATGATGCTTTCTTCTCTCGCTACAGGCCCCTGAACGTCAACTTTCCTGGGCCCAATATCTTGAATTTTTCGCACGAAAATTTTCAGGTGACAAATAATAGTGAAGTTGCCACTACTCTTGAGTCCGAATGTCAAGGTAAACTTTGAATTTTCAAATGGAAACTTCTATTCCTCATTATATAGATAAAAACACGCAATTTTTATCCGGTGCTTTCTTTGATTACTGCTAGATGGCGCTGTGACGACCAAAACTGAAGTTTTTTGCAAACCCGATGTGATTACAGCGCTATCCGACAGTGATCCAAAAAAGGTTTCAACAAAAATTGTGTGTTTTCATCTCGATAATAAATAACAGGTTTCCATTCAGAAAGTCAAACTTGATCTTGAATTGACCTTGTCATTCGGGTTCAAAGTCAATGTAGACGTCACTATTATTTGACTCCCTCGGAAGCTCACAATTTTCCTGTGAACATGTTTCAATATCTTGCGCAGCTTTCAAGATATTAGGCCCGGCGAAATTAACGCTTAACACCCTCTAGCGAGAGAACAAAGTATTGTAAAAAAAATCTTTTGCAGCGAAACATCCGCATCTTTGCTCGTAGAATACTAATATGCAATAGAAAAAAGGGATTTCCATTCAAAAAAACGAAGTTGACCTTGAAATAGCTTAGAACCCATTTACCTACTGAAAAATAAGCAATACCGTTGTCTTTCCCCCTCCGAATCATATAATTTTTATTCGAAACTTTTTCCGAAATAACACCATCTCCTCAAGATATCAGATTGTCTCAAGATAGATGAAACATATAGCATAGTTCACTGTTGTTTATTTTATTAAATCCAGACATAAAGAGCTTGCAAGATGAATCGAAGAGATAACACTTGAGGCTGAAATATTTCACAAAGAGTCGTAATAATTATATTATTCCAATTTATTAATAATAATAAGGAGACCAGTTTTCAACGAATCCCATAACGTACAATAGGTAATGTAAAAATTAGTAAAAATCAGACAAAATAATTAGAAAACCTGGAGAAAAATTCCGCATCTCCAGATAAAAATTGGTCATTTTAAACAGATCAACGAACAATTTACGATTGTACGTTGAAAATTAGCGCGCAGCTGGGATTGCTTTTATTTTTGCCCACTCTGCGACCCATCGACAATGGAAGAACGACGATCTGTCCGTACCGACGGCTTTTTGACGATTTCTCGAAACATTCGTCATTCGTGCGGTGAAGAGGCAACAGACGAATTGTATTTTTTGCAAGATCCGTCGTCCAGATGCGTAAAAGAGGGAAAAAGTCGACATTGGCACGGCGCAATATCGCAGACGTCGTCGATACCTCGAGCGACGCGAGAAAAAGCACCGAGACTAGTTTTATTTCGCGAGCCCGCGGGTACATCTCCCGTTCACACGTGCGACGACTGCGTATGAATTTTTCATCGGTGATAATATATTTCCATCGCTTCCAACGAGACAACAAATCTGGCTGTCAATGACGAAAAATAAGCAGGTACCGCGGTGACGAAGTCACAGCCGCAAACGATCGAGCAGAAAATAACGAGCGAAAAGCAGGCAGCCACGAGATAGCAAAAAAAGCTCGAGGATTTCTTCGTTATTTATTCCGGGTTATTGGCGATATGATCCTTTGCCTTCGGGCTACAATAACGTTGCGGAGTACAGATAAAACAATCATGGCGTGAGTAGAGGTTCTTTGTTGCTTTTTTATTTTTATGTTCCCACCGTCTTGACGTACGTGACCGTCTCTGCGGTGGCCTCGGTCAGCGCCCTCCTCAGTCGGGTGCGACGAGCCTGCGACAGGGTGCGCGGGCATAGCAAGACGCCCTGCACACGAGAACCAGAAGCACAACTTGCAGTCGAAGGCTGAGGCGATGTGGCCACCGTCGCCGTCGTTGGCGACATCGTCGACGCAGATTTGCACCACCATGGGAACTGGGTTTTCGTTACGGTATTTACGTTACGTTTCACACATCATCGTTTCGACATTGTTTCTTACATCTAATACATTTTTCCTTACTCTTTCTCTCTCTCTCTCTCTCTCGCTCTCTCTCGTTCTCATTCTCTCTATGATCTTCCCTCATCATCGCACTCGTTCCTCAACATTCGACGCGTTACACGAGCACGTTTCGCTGGGAAATCGAGACGATTGCGATGCTATCTTTTTACTAGGCACGAGTAATCTCATTCCGACCATATTTGAACAACATTTTTGACTTTCTCATTGCTGGAGAAAAGCCGAGTGGCGCAAACACAACGAGGAGTTTTTGACCTTGAAACTCGGTACGCATGTTGGCCAGCCAACGATGCAGACGGAGAGAAAAAACAACTAGTAGAAAATACTATTCCAAAGCGATAAAATTGTTTCATCGATGTGTTACAACGATTATTAATTCCTGGAACAAGAAATGTTCTCTACATTTCTTGTTCTTATAATTTGTATACTCTTCCCTGGCTGGTAAAAATTAATGTGCAAATAATATATAGCACTAGCAAGTTATACTACACAGGTCGTATTGTTTTGTCTCGATTA
The DNA here is from genome assembly GCA_963969455.1 of Arge pagana. Lineage (NCBI taxonomy): Eukaryota > Metazoa > Arthropoda > Insecta > Hymenoptera > Argidae > Arge > Arge pagana. The sequence continues at coordinate 19,640,374 of OZ018309.1, read as the reverse complement.
AAAACACCGACTGTTTTGCGAAGTTAGCAGAACATGACCAACAATTTGTGTCGTTCTGCATTTATGGAACAAGATTCTAATTCAGAGCGGTAATTTTTCTTGTTTCCGGCAATAATTTTTACTTTTTTCTCTCCGTGTGCGTAGCAGTCCTCGAAAAAGTTCAATTGGAATTTGAGGACTCTAGCATCGAAGCTGCGAGCTTTTGAAAGTTGGTATTCCGTGTATTCGCTATGGAATCGTTGAGTTTTGAATTCACAACGTTTTGAAAGTTACAGCTTCGCGTTCGCAGTTGTACAATAGAGTTGGAGAAAAGTTGTAGAACGGGACAAGGTAGCAAGGCGAAAGCTCTGAAATTTTTCCGGAAAGCACGAATTTTTCTGGAAAGCTACCGACAGCTGAATTAGTTTTGTCGGTTCTGTGGAAGATGGCGCGGGATAAGCTGTACCGCGCTCGGATGGCGGCGGAGCTTTGAAAAAGTGATATTAAGCTCGTGGTTGTTAGAAACTGAAGTCAAGTTTGGTCTAACAAAGCTGTAGTACGTAGCGAAACGGAGGGAAGAGATTTTCGTACCGTTTCGTTCCGCTGCGATGACGTGGATAAACGTATAGCAACGTGCGTACCGAGCTCCGGATCCTCGAATTTTCGAGTCGACTGCAATCTCGGACAAAGCGCAGCTCCCTGTCATTTACAGATCTGACGCGAGTTCAACAAACTCTCAGCTCGCAATGAGAGATTTCACAGACCTGAACGCTGATATCCTTGAAACTTTTTCCGGTAAAAATTTACCCAACGTCAAAGTTTATTTCCGCAGTGAAGTAAAAGTAGTTCCAGTTTCTGATTAAATCACAAAGTTTGGCCGAAATTCCTTCAAGGAAATCATGGTTTGGCTTCTAGTATAACTGAGAAGCGAAGTCCTCGCTGTATCGCGCGGAAAGTCAGCGAAAGTTGATATCATTTGACGAATGTGGTCGAAATGAAATGCTAAATTGACGCGTTAAAATTCCACAATTTCCCAGCGATGCGATACCTGGAAGAAAGTTCGGAAGTATATTCCGGAAGGTTGAGAGTGATCAGATCGAATTTTTGCATCGAGTGATTGCTCATACCGCTACTGGGATTTCTTGGTTTCCGATTTTGTTAAAAATGAGCAGTCAATGAGAAACGTCATCCAAAGAGAGAAAATAACGGTTGTATAGGCTCCCGATAAGGCAGGTCTGCGATGAAAAGAGTTTTTTCAATACTCTCACGCGAGCCGCACAGATTTTGATATTTACTTGTTCCAAATTTAATCTCCATTTTAACGCGTCGCGTCACAATTTTTTTTTAAGTACGTATCGTTTTTGTAATATTCGATATAAAAATAATACTGAACTGACCGTATGATTCCTTGATATTTTATAAATTTGAGCATTACTTTCATCTTACGTTGAGTGTCAATATAAAGATACGTCGTATTTCTTTATAATGACACAGGCACGCTAATTTATTTCCATTTGGATAAAATGATTAGGAAGGAAAAATTGAAATGTATGATTTCGTTTGAGTAATCACAGACTTTTGCGATCCACGCGACGTGACGTGGTGTGTTACTTCCGTACATAGTTTTGGATTACGCTTGAAATTACTATTACAAATATCAACGCTCCGGTAACACGTCTCTACAAAAATTATTTCGCAGCCTGTGTAATTGATAATTATTATACATCGGCAGCAAATTGTTGCCAGGCGAAACGTTTCGTTACGTTCAGAAGCGCGATTTCCCTGGTGTGGGGGAAAACGGAGAACGACGACGAGAGCTTGCGAAAGCACAAATATCCAATAGGGAGGCTCGCGTCCTCGCGAATGGTGCAATACACTTGATTTATTTTGCATCCAACGGTAGGATATTTCAGAAAAAATAGTCATACTTTGGGACCTCCGTTTGCAAGCTTACGTTGACGAAAATTCACGTTGTATTCTTTATACGCGGTGATATATTTGCGCCGGAAATCCTAGCTCGGTATGACCAATCGTGGCGAAGAAGAATGTAATGCTCGTTTCAGGGTAGATCTGCACTTCCCAAGCAACCTTCGAGCAACTGATGCGCCCGAATATCTCTCCCAACTATTTCCAGCTCCGGAAAGTTGTGTTGCTCAACTCTGTACCCGGCATCGTTTTGTTCCCGGAAAATCCTTCTTTCCAACTTGCTATCAATTCGCGGAGAACGTATCGACGGCCCTGACGAATAATACGATCAAGAACGTCGGCACAAAAAGTACTGATACAACCGAAAACGAGCTATTCGCGAATCATAGTAGCCAAACATTTTTCCCTCGAATAAAAGCACCAAACTTAATTCTATCGCGAATAGTAACACCAACAAATTTGATATCTTGTTCTACCCAATAAATATTTTCAGACTCGAAAAGAATTTTCAACCAAAATACATCTCACAAACTACACGCGTCTACAAATTTTCGTATTAAGATATATCTTTACTAAAACTCACGTTGAAATAATAAATTTAAAAAAAATATTCTTTCTAAGCATAACATAAATTGAGCAATATATTAATTAGTATTGAGCATAATAATTTTTCCCCACGACGTACTAGAAGTATGAAAACAAAAGTTGTTCATCAATCAAAAATGTGCACGGTGCTATTATTCGCGTATAGACGAAAATCGGTGCTATTATTTGCTAGGGTCGTCGATATGCTTTGTCCTTGACGAAAAAGCAAGCGAAGAGAGTAACGCGTGACCCATAAAAACGGCAAAAGTCGGGCAGGTACCAAGAAAATAATTTCTCACCGTTTCTTTTTCCGAATTCTCGCGGTGGTTCGACGAATAACTTCGAGGTTCCGCGGTTCTTCGTCTGCTTCTTTGAATTTCCGTCTCTGTACGTTGTTCTAGTAGTGAAAAATGATTTTAACCGAGCAACGTCTATTTCTCGTTGTTGTTGGCAAAGGAGATATTCGCTCGCATCAATTTCCGTGTCGGACGATCGACGACTGTAAAAATGAAATTGATCCGTTGCGGCTCCGCCAAATGACCTTGAATCGCGATAAGGCGGGCGACCCGTTAGTAGCAGAAGTCGTCGATTACGTCCGACGACTCGACATCCTCTCTCTCTCTCATTTTCTTCCGAAAACAAACGTTCTCTACGCTCGATAATAATCACTCCCGCGGGGACAGGCAAATACACGCACCACGCTCGCACTTTCGCTCGAAATTCAGTTATAAAATATATGAAATTTCGGCGACACAAATTTGCGGAGGTATGGGAAAAAAGGATTAGTATTTCCTGAAATTTTCACTCAGTTTCTCGGATCCTTGTCGATTCCGGAGAAATTTTCGACGCGGTATCACGAGGATCGCGAGGATGAAATGAGCGGCTGATATTTTGGTACCGTCGACGATCAACGACAAGTGAAAACGAATTTGGAACTTCGATCGTCGCGTGCGACAAGCGAGCAAACGGTGCGTCTACCGAAACTGTGTTCGTACTACTGCAAATGAAAAGCTGTTGCGCGACAAACTACTCGCTAAATCTGCGTTCCCGCAGCTAAAATAGTACGTAGAGGTGAGAAAATGTCGTGATGGAAAGTCGAAGTGATCGGTTCGGAGTTTGGACTTTTTATCACAAAATTCCATCGTCTATTACTTCGACGTTGCGTAGTGCAGAAATTATTCTACGGCGATCGAACGAGAGCAAAGTCGTGTTTTGTCCGGGGCTCCGGAATTTGGCTAACGTTTTCCACGTTAATTTTACGATCAACGATTTTATTTATTCGTTCTATATTACGCAAACCGAATCGACGAGGAAATCTCTCAGCCCGGTTTGATCGCTCGTCTTTTTTTTCTTCTTTTGTCAACGATATCCGCGTTTTCCTTTTCACAACTAGGCAACGTTTGACGCGGCACCTGAATTCAACTTCGCTTTCTCCAACTCGCATTGTTAAGTATATGTTGGTCGTTGTTCAGCGACAGTTGAGAAAAAACGAAATACGAAAGCTCGTAGCAAGGTGAATCTGGTGAAAAAGTCGAAAGCTCGAGCCTATGCGTACATGTAATACATACATCATGATGAAGCGGGAAGACGACGAGTGTTCGCAGACAAAAGTAGAGGAAGCATTGAGAGACTCGTACGGTGTGGACACTGAAATACATCGTTACTTACGCGAAGCTGTGACCCAGAAGTGCCCAAGACCCCTCGTCTCTAATTATCTCGGCAATGCTCCTCAAGTAGTTGACGACAAGTCGTCCGAGGCTCGCAGAAGTGACTATTTTACACAATTTTTTTTCAGCAAAAGTTTATTCAATTTTATACAACAAATGATATAAAGTTATTATGCTACGTTTTAACTTCATTTCACTGAAAGGGCATGGTGAAAGTACTCCCGTGGAATATTCAATCGCTACTTTCAGGTTAAGATGGTACTAATAAAATACAAAGATCCTGCAGATTTCAGATTTTTAACTCGACGTGTTTTCGATAAAATCAAAAAATGCTGAAAAATGGACGAACATTTTTTATTCAGGAATACAATAGTGGATTTTGATGAAATCTTAGTAGGTTGTAGAGTTGTATTAAAGCTGTCTCAGGACGATGTAACAGCCATGTAGGATTTCATTATCCAAGGGGAAAAAATATTTTTTTCAAAAATATTTTTTTGCAATGTGATATGATTTTGACAAAATTATGAAATTATTTTTTTCCGAAACTTCATATCTTTTCATACAAACACATATTTTTTTCAATCGGTTCGAAGTGGTGCGCTATACCAAGAAAAAAAACACTTTTTACTATGAATTTTTTTTTTCAATGATAATTTTTTTAGATTGGCATGCGGAAATGAGCATATACACGATCAGACTCACAGACTCGTACACACAGGGATTGATAATCAGCGCATGCGCGATGCAACCTCACGCGCAGATCACAGGCACATTTCCATCCCCACTCCTATCCATCCCTGCACAGCTGCGCTGTGCCATGACCACTTCAGGTACTAAAAACTTGGACAACATGAGAACCATCCCGCACTGTAGATAATTGGCTACGTTGCAAGACTTGTATGTACGAACGTGGCAGCGAGCAGCAGCAGCGGTTGGGTAACTTACTAGATATTACTAGCAATCTTACGAGTAATATCTAGTCACATCTAGTAGCTTACTCGTAATATCTAGTGCGCTCCTAAGCTACTGCTGCTGCTCACCGTCCATTCAAATGACAGCTTTGGTGTGCGTGTATGAGCCTGTGAGTTTGATTATGTATATGCTTATCCACGCATACCTATCGGAAAGATGCCATCCTACGGGTGTATCAAAAACTGCAAAAGTAGTGACGCGACTTTTTTGAACATGTAAAAATAAATGAACAGGAAATTATGAAAAAAATCTCGATGTTTTTTATTTAATGTGGTGAAAATTAATATTATACGTTTGAATTTTTTTCCGTGTATTTCTCAAATAGCTCACACTCTTGTAAAGTCAAGCCTTGAAAATATCTATTATATGTCCGAAGTAGTTGTGAATTATTTTTTTTTTTTTTAATTGATAGTAAAGAGTGTTTTTTTGTTATGGCGCACCAGTCCGAATCAATTGAAAAAAAAAAGATGTATTTATGTAAAAAGGTATGAAGTTTCTGAAAAAAATAATTTCATAATTTTGTCAAAATCGTGACGCAAAATATTTTTTTCAAATTTTTTTTTTTTTCACTGGATAATGAAACTCTACATGGCTGTTACATCATCTGAGATAGTTTTGATATAACCCTACAACATACTAAATTCCCGAGTAAAAAATGTTTGTCGATTTTTCAGTATTTTTTTATTTTCTCGAAAACGCGTTGAGTTGAAAATCTGAAATCTTCGGGATCTTAGTATTTTATTAGCACCATTATAACCCCAAAGCAGCGATTGGACATTCTTTGGGACACCTTCGAGGGCGCCATGCCCTTGCACAAAAAGATATCCATAATTGATCAAATTATCGCCATGTTTGTTGGTCCCCGTCATGCTTTCCGGTGACCATCCTAACATTTTACTGGATCATATAAAATTCGTTAAACAAGAACATCATTTGTTTAATAGTTAATCTAGTACCCGATCGAAGTTTTGCTGTTGTTGTTAGAACTATAAAAATGGCGGACATTGATCGTTAACTCGTCAGTTCTCGAGGCATTTCGCCCTATTCAGTTGGTTATAAAATACGTACATTTTAATAAAAAAAATCTGTTGATCCGACACTTGATTTCCTATTGATCAAATGATTTTTCTCTTGTTTCATTGATTTCAGATAAACCAGTAAAATGTTACGACGCTCACCGTAAAGCGTGACGGGGTCTAACAAATATGCCGATAGGTTGATCTATGATAGGCATTTTTTCTCTCTCGAAATTTTGGTGAAATAAAGTGGAAACATAATATACAAACTTTGTATCATTTGTTTCATAAAATAAATGAAACTATACTGCCAAAAAAATTGTTTTTAACTGTCTGACTACACCTAAGTCGTCGGCATTTCTGGGTACGACATACGCTGACAACTTCTGGAACCGGACACACCGACGCAATAGGCAATTCTGCAAATACCGTTTCTTGTTCTCTATCGACAGCAAAGTTGTCAGCGCACGAGAACACACGCGTTACAGGATGACGAACCATTTGGAAAATTCATGTCCAAACGCAGACGCGTGGCACAACGAGAAGCAACATCGCAACAGGGTGCAGGAAAGAGGATTTTCTGTTCCAGCACTATTTCGACGTGCGACTATTTTTACATAATTCGACGATTCGTTGTTCGGACAAAATACTTTTGTCCCGAGGATGAAAATAAAGGACACGGACGAGGAACTGTGACATTTTTCGTCCATCCGAATTTTTCCGTCGAGTGCGCAAGATCGAGGAGAAATTCTGCCAGAAATGCGGGCATCCAGCATCGTGTCTTCATCAGCAGGACCGTAGCACACAGAGCAATGTTAATCGAAACATCCTGTCGATTTTTGTTGTACATGATACGTAGTCTGTTTCTTCCACGCGTACAAAGATCGTTTCAATCGCGTTCCACTCCCGCTTATCCACGAATTCAGAAGAAGGTTACCAGATTTCTAGGGACGGTACACAGATTTTTGTATTTTCTCGTTTGATTAGGTTTTTTATATTGCAAATAATTATTAACAAGTCTGACTGTTTTTTTCATATAAAAAAGCATTTAATTGAGATAATGAAACAGTCATTTACGAGAACTCAACTATTTATTTCGTTGAAAATAATAGTAGTATTAGTAAGTGTTCTTCATTGATCTTCTCTTATGATACGGTTTTTACGATTTTTTTTTTTTTGACAGTGTGTGGTTTCTCGTGCGAATGTTGGACGGCCAATGGGCGATTGACCGAGGCCTTTCAGCCCGGAATTCGTTTTCTTGTTTTTCATATAAATATTCATAATTGGCTGAATTAATGCTAGTGATGTATGCTCATGGTATTGTTTTGTTTATGTTTTTCTAAAACTTGGTGGACGAATTGAGTTGGGTGTTCGTGTTTTGGGGTATTGTTGGGAGGGATAGGAATGCAGAGGGGCGAGGGTTGCATATTTTTTGCCGAGGGTTTGAATCTGTTTTCGATTGGCTCCATTTTTGGTTGTGTGGTACAGGAGGGAGTTGGATGGGTTGTTAAGGTAAAAACAATAATATGCTCTTATAATAAAAATAGGCAAAACTAATTTATTAAGAAACGAAATTCATTTGTTGATTATATTTTGGATCGAATAACTATCGAAAACCGATCTCAACCCTCAACTGGCACAACTCTGCGGTCGAACTTGAAGGGCTCACCGGGTGTTTTCTACCCCGCATGTTCAACGTATTTTGCGCAGCCAGTATTGAATATGTTTGCGCAAAAACATTAACTCACGTAGCTTGAGGTCTGTTTTTCAAAAGTGTAATTGGTCTTATCGCCATCAATTTATTTTTAATCGATGAAAAAAATTGTTGAACAAAACGAAAAAATGAGTCTATTTACTAAAAAAATCATAACTCACGCGATTTCCAATATTTTGATTTGAAAACTCAGGGTTATACTATTGGATTACCAGGAATCGAGAGAAAAATTATGGCAATATTGTTGTTTCCAAAAAAGGTATTTATTTGCAAAATGAAAACTCGATCATTTGGTGAAATAAAAAACCAGTCTTCAACGATCAAATGAATTTATTTTCGCACATGGATGGAAATGCTCATAAAAATTATTGAAAAAATACTAAACTAACATAATTAAAAGTTTTTCCAAAGTTGAAATTATTAGTCTAAATTATATTGTGTAGAGACTATCGCTCGTTTTCCTGCCGAGAACAGCTTCGTCATCCTGCGTTTCTACTAAGTTTTCGGGACACAAACGCAGGAATCTATGAAATAATAAAAAAAAAATCATTTCACTTCGGATAATAAGCTTGCATTGAAAATTGAACAAAAATCCCTAATTTTGCTGGCACCGTTTCCTTAAATCACTCTTTTGCTTACTTTCTACTCCGAGCTTCATTTTCGTATCTTTCGTCCGTTTCCTGCGCGGAGATATCTAATCGTATTTTTTACCCAACGTGCCGGTCGAGGGTTAAAATATTCGTTTAACACATCGCTCCCGCAGCCGTTTTGATCAAATAATACGCAAATTACACCAAACGAAAGGAGACAGTGCTATCATTCGTCAAAATCAATGATACTGATGTCCCATCGTCAAATTTTATAAAAACCAATTCATCGGCTCCGATAATTAATTTAACCCCAAAATACAAAAATCCATGTACTAGTCGTGATAATTTACGGTAAACCACTGTACTTCGACTCGAGGGCTTGACAATTTAATCGGGAGTTCTCGTCCGTAGTTCGAGTGGAAAGTTTTCACATTTCGTTGTTCTCCATCGCAAGCGACTGGTGTGCATCGCGAAGACTTTATTGGATCTCGTTTTCGGAGTCTTGAAGAGCTTCGGAAGGTTGTTAACGCGGAGATGTATATAAATCTTGACGTTTTGTTTGCGCGGCAAGCTTCTCATCCTTCTTCCTGATGTTTCCGGCGGCGTTCCTCCTCGTGCCTCGTTGATTTTCCTCCGTTGACGACGTCGTTCGTCGCTATTGAGCGCGGATCGACGTCGGAGGTGCTAGATTCTTCCTCGACGACTGCTCACAGGGTCGATAATCGAACGATAACTCGACGATTGTTGTAACGTACATCCGTTAGCGAGAAAAGAATCTCGTCAGGCCTCCGCGCCTCGATATCGTATTTCTCTATCTCACGCGCGATCTTTTCAATTTTCTTTCCCATCGGTGTAACCGCGAGTCCAGTTTCGTCGTGTTGCGTTCTCCTTTATCGAGCCCCGAAAGGCGAACCATTTTCGACCACTTGCTCGGAAGCGATTCGATTGGACGCGTTCGATTTGTGTTTTTCCGACGACGAATCCTACCGAATTCAACTTTTCTGATTCGTATTAATATTTTTCGTGCGTCTCGATCGATTCCTCTGGAAATCGTCAGTAACTGGTCGTTCGCGAAGATATGCCAATAAAGAGTGATTTATTCACGTGCGAAAGTTCATGATTCGAGTTGTCGGTGTGTGGTAAGATGGACGGGGTGAAATTCGTGGAAACGCGAATGAATAAATCGAGAAATTTGCAATCATTCGGTAATCTTTGAAACTCGCGTCGAATCGCTTTGAAATTATTTTAATCGTCGCGCGGATGAATCGTCCACGAAACTTGTTTACACAGAAAAACATAATATTTCCATTCCAATCGGTAGTATTGATTGCGAGAGACGAGTCTCAAAATTTCAGTCCCTCGGAAATTTTATCTCGGATATAACAATCGAGACAAAATTGTTGTTTCTCCCTTTTTTAATGTCGTTCAAATATAAGTTCGCGTTACTGATAATACGAAACTGTGTTACTTTATCACTACACGCAGAGTTTGTTGGAATAACACTAATTTTGTGTGCAACAAAGTCGTTAACCGAAATTTGTCTGCTAAACTTGTTGTGTGACGGAAATTGTCTATCGTGTAATACGCATGATTGCTTACATAATTGTAACACGGTGTGTAGTTATCACTATCCATACTACTCTTCGCGTTTATTATTTATCAACGGCAACAAAATGGCTAAAGATCGTGAAAATTAAGAATTTTCATGCGTTTGAAATTTGAAAAAAAAGAGGCAATGAGTCGCGAGTTGAAAATTGTGACAATTCTTCGGTTGTAATTTGTAATAATTTTACGTTAGTTAATAATAAATAACAGTCAGAAGGAGAAGATAAATGATGCAAATGAGTTAATTATTCGAAAGGGCTTCGGGTTAAATGAACGAAATCAGGAAGTAGTCGCAAGATCTGATATAATATCAGAGGAAACAGAAAATTGATATAAACTAAAACTAACGGACGATCGCCACCTTTAACGCACTCACACATACATCATAAATCGAGAACTCTCCAATGCACATTTATTTATACCGGTTTTAAAATACTAGTGTTTGTGAAAGCGATTAGAACAGGGGTAATGTCGAATATGTGATATCTTAATTTGGTAAAATTCTTCGTGAAGGCGATTTGCTCGGCGTCGACAGCCTTTCGAGTCGAAGGTGACAAAATGAATATTGGTGATGATTCGCTTACGTTTATCCACTCCGAAAATCGTTGGCTCACTTTGCGCCGCCTTCTTGTCATGCCACCCGTCGTAGTAACAATAGATAATTCGGTTCACCTCGTGTTGGCGAAAATGGTAGACGATCAGGAAGAAAATCTTCTCCGCTCCAAATTGACGATAAATGTTGCCGGTGACACGGACGGACGCAAAGGAGCCCGAATTCCACTCGTTCGCCGGTTTTGTCGTGGGCGAAAACGGCGCACAAAATCCAAACGCTTCACGCGCACGTCGCCTAGGGATTTCCTTGGCGGGCAAACTCAAATGCGATATTTACTTGAGCGTGAATCATTACAAATTATACAGGTGTCCGGTGAAAAAGTTTTTAAATACTCTCGAATGTAAACTTCATTTCAACTCGTCACGTCACATTTTTGTTTGCTTTCGACTTATATAAATACGTACTGCTTGTAAAAAATTTAATGTGAAAATATTCATATTATTTTGCAATATTTCATGAATCTCAGCATTGCTTTGATGTTCAGCGATTGGTCTCCTTTTAACGTTTGTAGGACAGATATTGGTATAGAAGTTGCTGGGGTCGATAAATACGCTCTTTAAATATATCTGAAGGAAAATTGTCATTCGTTTCACTCAATTTTACTTGACAAAAAAGTCAGCTGTTAAAAAAGTACGCACGTGACTTCCGTTGTCGATTTCCCTGCAATAAATCATTCGGAACATGGAAATAAAATATTATCAGATAAAGTATAACTGCGGGTTTGGCTCGATAAAATTTTCACCATATTTTTCATTGCAGAAATCAGTGAAAAAAAAACACTAATTTTTTGTCAAAAAAGGTCCACTTTTCCGGTAATTATGCATAGAAATTAATAATCGTAGTTCGAGCCGAAGCCACAGTTATGCTTTACCTAAAAATATTTGATTTTCATGTTTCGGATGATTTGTTGCAGAGAAATCGACAACGTAAGTCACATGTTTGCTGTTTCGAGATTTGCCTCGGCCTACCTTTTTTGTAGATAAATATTTGGTGAAATGAATGGAAAATAAATGTTTAAATGTATTTCAAGAGCGTATCTATTGAACTCAGGGCCGAATTAAGGATGTGGGGGGCCCTGGGCCGAGATACGCGCGAGGACCCCTTTTTGAAGACGTCATTATATACAGTTCATAAGAAAAAAAAATTTATATTTTTTCTTTCAGCCTTATCGTTAGTTATACATGTATGAGGGGGCTCTTCTTTGCACGTCTATTTTACTATTTTCAGTCCCAACTGAACCTTTTGTTAGAAATTTCCAAAAGGAGACTCCCTGAAAATTTGAGCTCTTAGTATTAACATTAGGTACTTTTCTAGAGCGTGGAAAGATTTCCTATTCAAAAAACACGTAAACTTTGATTTCTTTCTTCAAATTTTTATGCTATGATTATTGTACCAAAGCGCGATTTACACAAGATTAAATGCTCTACAAAAATGCCCATCAGGGCGGAGCTGTAATATACACTTTTAAGATTGTATGGGTCACTAAATATGATTTTTGTATAATTTTTTTTTTTTTGACGTTATTTCATGAATGAGCGATTTAACATAAAAAATGTAGACAATCTTATGAAAAACTCAATTTACTAGAAAAAAAATACTATGAACTGAATCGCCAAGATTGATGTTTTTCGAGATATAGAGCGTTGACTTTTTTTGTAACATGAAATTTTTGAGGATATCGAGTCAAGCTTTTTATAAGAAAATTCATGCTACGAAAAAGTCAGCGCTCTATATCTCCAGAAATATCAATCCTACCGATTCAGTTTGCTCGACCATTCTTGTAGCAAATTGAATTTCCTACAAGTTTGTTGATCACATTTTTTGTGTAGATCAAGTCATTCAAGAAATAACGTCAAAAAACTCAGAATTTCATACAAAAATCAGATTTACTGATCCGGACAATCTTACAAGTGCAGATCACAGCTACATCGCATTGAGGACTTTTGTAGTGCAGATAATCCTGAGTAAATCGCGCTCTGGTATAACCTGATAGCATGAAATGCCGCAGAATTATAGTCATTTGGAGAACAAATATCAAAATTTACGTGTATTTTGAATGGGAAATCTTTCCATGCTCTGGGAAAGTACATAATGTTGATATTAAGAGCTCAAATTTTCATGGAATTTCTCTTCGGAAATTTATAACAAAACTTTCAGTTGAGACAGAAAATAAAAAAAAGTCTCCAAAATAAAAGCACCCTATTATACATATAATCAGAAGTCGCATTTCATCAGTAATACTGTAATGAATACTTCGAATTTCATACACGTTTACTATGTATAAAAGTCTGTAATGAAATGAGACTACTGAAACGACTATTTCTTGTGAGACTTTCGTGCTGCTAATACTGCAATAATACCTATCGTCAAAATCTGATTCGCGCAACATTTTTTTCGTTCTTCCCTCATCTTATGGAGGCCCTCAAAATGTGGGGGCCCCAGGCCGCTACCCATCGGCCTTGCCCTCAATCCGGCCCTGATTGAACCGACCGACTTTTACATTAATATAAAACTGTTTGAGTTGCGTTGGGTTAGAAGGCACGCGCTGCTTTACCGCAGACATTTTCTTTTGCCAAGGATACGTTGTATTTATTTATTTTCACACAAACGTGGTATTTTATTTCAATTTGACTAGAATAGTTCGGAAAAAGAAGTAACACGTGTCTTTCATTTCAGCAATCGCAAGCTTTTCATTCAGACATATCGATACCTGTATCTACTAAATGCGACGTGGTGTATAACTTCCGTACGTAGTTTTGGATCACGCTCGAGGCCACTTTTACAGACATCAACACTTTAGTAAAACATCTTTGTAAAAACATATTTCGCAGACCTCTGTTATCATAACGAGTCTGGTTGCTTGCTCATAGAAGTTGTACATTTTCACGAACAACGCTGTCTACTAGCTGCTGTCCACTCGCGTCATTTTTTATTCAGACCTCCTGCTATTGTCCGCGCGTAAGCGGCGTAATCATCGTCTGTCTGTTAATCCACCGAAATGCTCGACTTTCAACGCCGCGTATAACAAAAGCTTCGGTCCTCCGAGCTACGCGAGAAAAATGAGTCACAATAAGTAATGACGCGTGCCTCGAGCGTTTTTAATTTGTCGAGTTCTCTTCGAGTTGTACCGAAATGATCAACTTTGGTTGCTCCCTTCGCGCGTTTGTTACCAGTTACCCGTTTGTTGAACCTTACTTGTTGCTTTTTGACGGATCGAAGAAAAACACTCGATTCCAAAGAGCATCGTCTTCCTTCAGAGTTTTGGACGACGACACGAACGTTTACAAAAGAACGTGGGATGAGATTTTCGTAAAGTTGATTAAAAAAAAATGAAAAACAAACTCTTTGATTACTTCGACTAATAAATAGTACGATTCCCTTGCCCCGGGGTTTTTATTCATAAGCGAACTTTATTTCGGATCGAATAGTTCTTCCAAATTTATTCCAGCAGCGTTATTTCCTTAATCGTATTATGCTGTTCCACATTTTTCTATAAGTATATCGGAATTTCCCAAAATTGTACGACTATTTTTCGTGCTCATCCCGTATGAACGCTCTTTTTTCCACGCTTTTTTTGCAATTTCTTTTTATTTTAGCAAACTAAACGAACATACAGCTGCGAAATTTTCATCCCATATATTCTCACATTTCGACCACGTTGTACCTACAATTTCCCACTTCGCCCACATATTTCCCACTACGTTTGGTTGCAATTTATGCAGTAACAAAAAAAAACAACGATTTTTTTAACCAGCTTCACGGGATGATGGCTTTAGAATCATACCTGTCGAACTTGAAGAAATTCTAGTAGCTACGATCATACAAAATCTCGGTGCATTGCAAATAATATAGTTCTCCGATTTTCATAATTCTGGAAAAGTACGAAAAGCGGCAGTTGATCAAAAACTCAATTACAAGGCTTGATCGTATTCTCCGTATTCATTAAACGGGATGCTGGAAAAATCGTTTCTGTGGAAAACGATATCTACGAGGAACTCTGCTCCCCTCGTTTACTTATTGGAAGGCGAGGGATGATAATTCAAGTAAGAACCTCCCGAAGTAAAGTTTCACCTTCTTTATCACATCCTCTTGTCTACATAATTCGGAGCGGAGCAAGATAAACCACTCAAAAAATGTAATTTCGTTTTCCTCTCGTTTCCTCTGTTTTTCAATCTCCAAAGATCAACTTTTGTTGCTATTTTCACTCTCTCTTTCTCCCCCTCTCTCTCTTTCTCGAAAGAGGTCTAACTTTGCCTTGCATTTGCTACTTCGCGCTGATTTTTTTTTTCACGTCCATTTTGGTTGGACTTGAATCTCGTTTGCTACGTTTAATTGAAAATTGGATCGAATCGAGTTTAGAGTTCGCTCCGTCCCTTGACAGTTTCTCTATTGTAATATCTGTTGTCTTTTCAACATTTCAGGTCGCTTAGGGATGCTGATTTATTCGAGGTTAAAATTATTTATCATCCTCGCGGCTGAAAACCTTTGACACCCTCGAGAAAATATATTCGCATTAAAATACGAATAAAATTCGAAACTTTGCTCTCGCCTTTCGTTCGAGATATTTCCTTCGGCATTATCTGAAACTCGAGGGTGAAGAGCGGCTTTGAAGTCTTGTTCGCGGATCGAGAATACGAAGGCTGTGAGGCGAGAGGGAGACGTTAACGGGGAAAGGGAGAGAAAGAGTAGCGAGAGATAAAAAACGGTGTCGAAATTTTATGCTCAACAACATTAGCAACTCGAATACTTCGTTAGTTTGCTGTCCCCGCGCGTACGGAAGTATTAGCAAGTATTTCTTCGAGATTCCGACGTTTGGTGATAGCATCAAGAATAATATTATCCTCCCTCTTCGTTTCGTTGTGAGATTATCGCGAAATAAGAGTTTCGCGTGGCTCGAGCATCCCCAAAAATTTGTTCGTACAGTGAAAGAAAATCTCTTCAAATTTTGCTGTTAAATTCTACAAAAAAATAACCGTACTCTACGGTAACCGTTGAATATTTTAACGTCACTCTATCACTAATTTTATATATTCGAAATTATTCATATATTTAACCGTAGTCTACCATAAAATTCGTGAATTGACATTTTTGGTAGACTTGCTTATGATACTCAAAAACGTAATTTTTTATTTTGACAATTACTTTTTAATTGTCATTGTCAACAATACTCACGTTACTAGCAAGTAAACGTACGGAACCCGGATTCACCGATCTCGATAAACCCAGGTTTTTCTTCCAGAATATGGAAAAATATTCGACACGTCTTTTTTTTATGTGCTAAGGCGCAAATTTACGGGTAGCAACCACCCCCAGAAGAGCGAATTTTGACATTCGAGGTAATTCAACTATATATAGGCTAATTACAGTGGATAACAAAAATGTCAAGAAAATTAAAGGCTCTCAAAAATTTGGAAATTCAACTTTCAAACGTCCAACCTTTACTATAAAAAACAACCTTAATCATTAAAAAAACGCCTTATTTTATTTAAAGTATATTTTTTGACAGCTCGTTATAAAATTTTAAGTCTTAAATTTTCTTGTCGTTTTCTCTCATTTTTCTCTCATTTTTCTGTCGCCATCCACTATAATTAGGTTTACTGACCTGAAGTGTCAACATTCACTCTTCTGGGGGTGGTTTCTAGCCTTAACTTTGAGCCCTGGCACATAAAAAATACGCGTCTGATATTTTTCCTTATTCTAAAAGAAAAACCTTGTTTTATCGGAATCCGTACGTTCACTTGTGAGCAGAGCAAGTATTTTTATACTATAAGATAAAGGCCCATCTTCTGAAGACAGCTTTATGATAGAATGCTCGCACAACTCAACCATTTGACAAGATTTTTTTATAATTGTTTAGGCCCTTAATTTGTTAACTTTTGGCAAAATCAGTTGCTGGTGAAAATCCAATTCCGGTAATGATATAATCGATACTTTCTTTACGTCGTCTTCAAAAAAATATGACGAAGCGAATTCATTTTGATTTCACCAGTCAAGAACGATTGCAGCGCTGCTACGACTCCGCCGCATAATACCGGTATTTTCATTCTGTTTACTAGTAGACTATGGTAAAATTTGTTACAACAACAATAAAAACAGTTTTTCCTGTATTTTTTCAGTTTTGACATTGGAAAGAATATGTATGCAGGGACTTGATTAATTTTTTCACGTCTGGCAATTTTCACCGCTTTGATACAGTGAATGTAGATGAAATTTGTGCGGTTTTCCACATCGTATACGCGAATAATTGTGCGAAGTGATTCAACGTAATTTTTTTTTTCGCGTATAGATCTATCAATGTCGAGTCTCGCTGGGGCAAAAAATCATAAAAAAATCGAACCACTTGGCATTCCGTGAAACAGCAGATATTTCGTTCCTTCCATTACGAAGGAACTTTCGCGCGATGGAAAAGCTTCGATCCGTAGGGTTGTATTGGATTCGCCCGAAATATCGCGCTCGGAAACGTCTCGGCCTCTTGGCCAAGGGGAATTGAAAGGGCAGAACTACATCACCGCAGCATCGATAGGAACCTCACAACCCTTTCGAGAGAAATCAACACCGAAAGCTACGCGCGTTCTCCCTCCCTTCCGCGGATCGAAACACAGCACCGAGAGACGTTATTGCCTCCGGTCTTCCCGCGACTCTGCTCTCTCCTGGCGGAATCGGTCCTTGCCTCGCAACTAAAAGCACGTGGGATGCGAACGAAAAGCTGCGGAAAAGCACCCGGAAGCTCGTGGGAAATAGCGAAGTCTTAAACCTGAATTTTGCTCAGCGACGTGATATTTTTTATCACGGATTGTTTACCGTCGCGTGGAATTCGCGGTCGGGGAGTCTCCTGCTCGGGGCTGTAGCTACCTCGCGCCGATCTTAATCCATCCCTGGGGTCGGAGAACCGTCTTTGTTCCACCGCTCCCGAATCTACTCGCTCGAGATCAATTTTCCTCTTGATTCGTCCGAGGGCAAATACTTCTCCGGGTTAACGCGGAGGTGTATCTCTCGATGATGTATCCTCGCCCTGCCTCGCCCTCGTGGAATATGGATTCTCAGAATTTATCACCGTATACAACGAATACGGGACTCGCGCTACCGATAGCGAGTCTTGTTTCTCCCCTCGCTCGGGAAACCTCTCGACTTTTTCTTCCCCTCCTCCGAATTTCTCATTGTTTTGTCCGCAATTTTTCGCGACGAATCGGCACTTTGGAAGAGAGGCCAATAATTGAGGGCGCGGGACCACTGATTGGAAAAAAATAACATCGTGTACCCGACTGAAAATTAAAACCTTTTTGTATTCGTTATTTTCTCATAAAACAATTTATCAATTCATGTACAAGATAAATACAATAAACTTTATATCATTCACTACGGATTATGCGTACATATTACTCTTTTCCTCTTATTTATCATCATTTATAGTCTGTTTTCATTTTTTCTCGTTTCAACTTCCTCTGACAAGTGTAAATTGAAAAAAAAATTATGGAAACCCAGGTAGAAAGTAAGCAACTAAATTGGCTTTTATTAAGCGAGTTCTTCGAGTTTTAGGCTGAAACTAGCTAACTAACCTGGCTAAGTGAAAGCATAGTTGGTAATGCTCAAAATCGCTAATATCAAGCTAACAGATCTAGCTTGCATGGACATTGATAAACTAGCTGATAACAATTTAGAAAATGAAGCGTCCATAGTGAGAATCATCAGTCTTTGAAAAGTTTCACCACCCTGATAATGATACGTAGTACAACTGTGTATCAAGTTCACTAATTTCACCTTAAAAAGATATCAAAAAAGACAACATCGGAAAACATGTTGGAAAATCAAATTTGAGGTTTAACATGGATCATCGTTGTAGGTGATTATTACCTTCGATCTTGTTTGCAATTTATAAAAGTAAGATATTCGTCAATATAATTAGTCTTAAATATCTAATTTGTCGAAATGTAAATCGCTAATTTGTTATAATAAACGAAAGTTTACATTTTTTAGAAAACTATTTTATACCTTACTTCCTGTTGCGAATGCACTCGTGTGAAGCTTGCAACAACGATGGAATGTAAGGCCGCTCTAAGGCATGTACGCAAGACAAAAACGAATCTCAAAATACGCGTGGAAAAAAAGTTAGCAGCGTGATATTTTTGGAGGTTATTGTTACAGCAGAGTCTTGTAATACATTCCATTCTAATAACAACCGAGAATTAAGCTAGTAAATTGAGTCTGGGATGCTAAGCTAAATTAAAGCTAATTTGACGTTCCAAACTGAACCGACTAATGAGACAATATTCTACCTGGGAAGGAACGGCGAGTTTTACTTGAAAAGACTGGGGTCTCACAGACCCCAGCGTGTCAGCTAAGGGTTAAGATCCGTCGGTTAGTTCACCTCCGTTCAGCGATACAACAAACGACTGGCCTTCGGAATAACGACGAGAGGAAGACGTCTTGTATCTGAAATATCGTCTTGTAAAGAGGAAATGTCGGAACGGCATGAATTGCGAACTAGTTTTGAAAGTGGCTTTGGATATTATTGGGCGGTAGTAAACGTAGCTTTCGCTTCGTCTGTATCTCGAGAAGTACACATTCCGTGAAAGCTTATGAATGTACGAGTGTGGAGCGTTGTGGGAGGCGAGGAAGGGGAGAGAGGAGAAGACGGAGATGAACAACGAGTAAAGAGACGAAGGAGCCGATCAGTGCAAGAAATAGAACGAACGGAGCAGTCGTTTTCGAGAGATGGGAATAGAGGTGGCTGCGAGTTTTTGATTACCCAACGGGAGAAATCGCATTACCGCGAACCGTCCAGTCTTACAGGCTTAAATTTAACGCAGAATTCGATAGCTACGCGCGTAACAAAACTCCTGTGAGAATTGCAAGAAAAATTTGTAAAATTCACTATTCATTTCTGTAAGCACATAACTTTTAAATCTACATTTTGAAAGATGTGATTTTCACGTTATAAAAACTGTCAACCTCAAAAAGTAAATTTTAGATCAGGAAAAAATGTGAATTTGACATTCGAGTACGGTGAACAAAAACTTTGATGTAAATATTTCATGGGATGATTATCACGAATAATCGAAGTGTTAAAATATTGATCGTATCACGTCAAATTGATTATTTATCATTAATAGTCATGAAAACAAGCTCAAATATCTGTTTGCCATTTATAAACTCGAAGGTAAATTTTTTCGGCAGACCCCACTGTGGCAGCTATGTTGCACCAGTGAAGCGTCGCAGCTAAGGGTTAAATTTCTGAAAAAATCCTACTCTCCCGTATTTTTTGAACATCGATTCGAAATTTCAGTATCGGTATGCCCGACACAACAGAACGGTGTTGCTGTCTCTTACGTGCCGAAACTTTTTCGCTGGGTTAAGTTAGCAGGTTGAGAATATGAGGCGAGCTACTCGGATTACCGCGTAAAGCTAATCGAGTACCTATCTACCTACCTACCTACTTAGAATGGCCTCTCGAGCGCGGAGGGTTGAATCTCTTTGCTAATTTGCAGTCCTCGAAGGAAGATACTCGAATACCGAGTACGAACGAAAATTGCCAGAAATCTATCCGGAATCGGTTGATCGCGGGGAAAGCGTTGGGTAGAGAAAGGTGGGATCGATAAATTGTTGAACAAAGATGTTCCGTCGTGGTAGCGACGAATGGAATGTCCTACTCGTAACTAATCGATCATGCCAGAGTTTGACGAATTCAGTGCGATAAACCGCTCGGCGTGGATCATCGTGTCTAAACGAGCTTCGAAGTTTCTCTGGATAAGGACTTGCTATAATTGCCTGAATTCCCTGGGTAGTTTCGTATTCGGGAGCTATCAGTTCATAACGCCACTCCACATGTAAATCAGACGAATTTTCGTACTCGATTAGAGCAGGGGCGAGGAATTTTCTCACGTCGCACAGTGAATAATCATCGGAGTCGATTGGTCATAGAATTTACGGACCGCTCAATTTCCCACCGGTTCGCGTAGTGCTGCCGTTTTTTTGATTGTTCGCGAAAAACAGAACTAAAGTAAAGCTGCAAAACGAGGTTGTATAAGAGAAACTGAGGGGAGTTCAAACATGTAGGAAAAATTGCTTAAAAATTCGAAAAACATATTCAAATCTGTTTTTTTTTTGAAATTTGAAACAATTTTTTATTACCACCAAATCATTACTGTTTCAACTCAGCTCTGTTTCAACTTTCCTCGGTCTCCTCTCAAAATAAGCTGTAGCATACGAAACCACCGTCAGTTTGAACTGTTTTGATAGTAAATAATTAAAGAACAACTTCTTGTACCTTACTCATCTCCCCTAAACGGCGAGTTTTCTCATTAAGTTGGGTAAAAGCAAATTGTTTAAGTTAATTAGAACGTAAAGGGTGGCAAAACTTGAGTACTTATGTTTCAGTAACAATTTAGTGTTTTAAGAGCATTTTACAGTAAAATCGTCAGAACGCTATGGAAATACGTGAAAAGAAGCTGAATATACGTTGTTCAGGTCGTTGAATTCGAGCCGGATGTCCGTTTGACCCCATCAGGTCACAGTCAAGAGCATTCCGGTGTGAAAT
Organism: Arge pagana; assembly: GCA_963969455.1. NCBI lineage: Eukaryota > Metazoa > Arthropoda > Insecta > Hymenoptera > Argidae > Arge > Arge pagana. Next base: position 19,619,173 of record OZ018309.1, on the reverse strand, counting down.
GGAGAGAATTCGACGACCTCAAACACGTATAGTCCGCGTATTTTCATGTATTTCCATGGCGTTCTCGCGATTTGACCTTGAAATGCCCTTGAGCGTGACTTAATGGGGTCAAACGGACACCGGATTCGAATTCGGCGCCCTCGGAGACACAAGGTACACCAGGTCTGGTCGGTTTTGCTTGCTTGATTAGCTTCACGGTTGTGTGTTATCAGAGCTGAAATTTAATTGTTTGAATGTCCATAATTTCTTCCCCTACAACATTTTGAAAATGCGTTACGCGAGTGAATACGGGCGCGGAAAATACAATCGAGAGGTAACAGTCCAAAGCTTGGAATACTTAATTGTTTATTTTCTCACCGTCGATAATGATTAATTATTAATTCGGAGCGAATTTGGAAGTTCCGCGTTTCGTAAAACTGGAGAACAATTTGTTTTCACTCAACTCAATAAATGAAACTCGTTGTTTACAGGGAGGAGTAGCTACAAGAAGGTGTTTCTTAATTATTTGTCACCAGAACCGTATAAGCTGGCGGTGTTTTCGTATTTTACAAACTGTTATTATACAACTACGTTTTTACGAACAATCAAAAAAGTGGCGGTACCTACCAGGCGGAAGTATAATTTGTTACGAGCGTTTGACAAAAGAAATTAATACGATCGGTCGAAAACTGAACGGTCAGCAGATTCTCTGAGCAATCGACTCCCGTTATTTTCACCGTGCGTCGAGCGAAAATCGGCGTCACCGGAGAAAGCGGAGCCTCGAGTTTCGGGAGTGGCTGTCGCGAGAAAAGATTCGACTGCGTGTCTCAAATTGACGTGGAATAGACTTTTCCCCGAAGTGGACCGGTAGTCGTTTTCGAGAGAGAAAAAATTCCTAGGAACACAAACGTATCGCAGGGAAAATCGTGCGGAACCAGTGATCGACGTGGGTAAAACCAGCCTCTGGAAACAGATTCGTTGTTCGTTTTAGTCCGGTGTCAATCTTTCCGGAGTATCGATTTGAACTATCGCGAAAAAAGGAGCAGAACTTTTCGACTTCTGCTTACCAAAGCTGATACCGACTCGAAGAGAAATCGCTCGAGAATTCTCCCTCGCGCTGTTATCGAATGTTATCATCGAGCGCGTCGTTGAGGCAGGAACGGAGTACCTTGGTCGACTCGCTACACGTCTCGTCTCTCGGTTCCACGATCTTTTCAAACATTATTCCTCCGGAGAGCGATGCGAAGCGTGATAAAAATCTGACCGTTCGAAATTATCACAACATTCGGTAGAATAATCCAATCAAATAATAGAAATTATCTAAAACTGTAAACAAAAGTAACAAATCACGTTACATTTAGTGTATACAAATACGTCTGGATGGAAGGTCTGTGATTACTGATCTAAAACGATTCATTTTCATTTTTTCTTACAATTATTCTATTAAAACGAAAATAAAATAACATGTCCGTGTCAATGGATGATAAATAAGTACAACGTATCTTTGACAAAAAAAATGTCTGCGGTCAAGCAGGGCACGCATTCTTTTCTGACTTGGACTAGAGAGAGAGAGAGATGGATATATCCTACTTGTTGTGGAGATATCAGAGACAATTAAGATAGAGTCGCGCCGGGAGATAGTGTCAGAAATTTTTTAATTTTTATATGCTTATTAAGGATATTAAAATACACCAGCCATTGGAATTCGAAGTTGATCGACCATCTTTAACTCCAGTATAAATTCGGATCATTAACACGAAGAGTATCCGTTTGTGTCGTGTTTATAGCAGTTTATTAATTCTAATAAAAAAACTAACAGTCAGAAACTGTCCAAAAACTAACTGGGAATTGATGTTTTGGTTGTGATTGTTTGGAAAAAAAATATTCACCATCTCATTGTTGAGATATAACAACACCGAGTTCCACGCCCGCAACCACTGACTTAAACATCGTAACGTCGTACCGAGTACAGTATTATACTCGGTACTATGCTTACCATGCTATTACCGCGCATATGATTCAACACTTTTTCTCAATATTGTCGCGCGACAACTATCTTGAGGCGTTAGGTCTGGTTGGAATTTTTGAAACATCGATTTCTCGTTTACGACAGATTCTTGTAACGTAACCTCTCACAAATATTTTCTGAAAATTTCAAGTCTGTCGAGTTACGAGCGTTCTGATTATTACATTTAATGGAAGTATATATCTGACGTAAAACTTTGAACGCACTTTTCTCGCAACGACTTTGTCAGAATCGGTGACCAAAATATCTCGAAAACGACCAGACTGATCTGCTTAAAATTTCGCAGACATTTTTTGTACACGAGAGAAATATCTAGTTTCCCGAGCCTAAATTGGCGAGTGAAATAAGGCACCAACGTTCGTTTTTGTGTTGAACAAACATTTTAAAATTTAGTAACTGTATCAGCAAACTATTCAAACAAAATAATCTTAGCTAGCCTCTCGTGACTAGCTGAGTAATATTGATTTGAGTGGCCTTGCATTCGAGTTGAAGTAATATCATTTCTTTCGTCGAATTCACCGTTCACGAGAGTTTGTCTTCATCTCAAGATACTTTTGACTATTCCTTGAAAGTCACACTTACTAAAGCACTTATACTTATGAGCAGGTTGTTTAGCCACACTTGAAATTATAAACCCGATTTCATTTGGCCAAACGACTAAAGTCGAATAGTTGAGGTTGATTCTTAATTGAAAATATAGTCAAGATTACTCAAAGGAATTCAACGTCACAAAAGTAGTTATGCGAATCGCCAAAAACTGTGCTTCGCACAGCAGACCAAATAATTACTGTGAATCTTCGAGAAAAGTTGGGAACACGGCTGGAAAAGACTTTTAATATTGCTAAATTCTGGCCGTAGTTATCGTTACTAAATCACAAATGCTCACTGTGCCTCAATTATGGCCACTGTAAAGTTTTAACTGTATCAAAAATGTGATTCTTACACATTGAATTTCCTTCAGTGTACATAAAAGCAGTCCTTAATCGAAGCATTTGTTTTTCGATGCATACTTGCATTGACAATCGTGTTTTCAAAAATCATTATTTCATTGAATCTTTCGATGAAAGATTAGATAATACGATACGCAAACTGAATTCATTCGGGTTCCTGATTTCAAATAATTTGTTCACGAGCACGAGCGGTCGCAATCAGACCATTTTTGCACAGCGATCAGTGCGATTTACTGTATCTCCGTCGTTACCAAATATTTCCCTATGAAAAAATTGTCAAAGAGGCTTGAAATGATACCCTCTACTATGAAAAAAATGTTAAATACCTGCACCTATTTTTAGATGAAAACGCCTCTTTTTTCCGGCTGCGAACTAGATGTAACTCATCGAATAAGTTAATCTGTGCACAGTTACGCGAAGGTAGAGTCACTCGGGGTAATTCTGCTCAGCGGGTGAGTGTGCGCACCCCCTTTATCTCCAAAGGGGTCCATGACACGCGCAGACAATTTAAAGGTATATTAGCGGGAAATTAGTTGACGCCAGGGACGGTGCTGCAAAAATAATTTTTGCAATCACGGCAAAAATTGTCACCCCGTACTGCGGATAGCTACAACGGTGAACGATTTTTTCCTGAGTCAATAATTTATTAAGGTTCATTGTCCAGCATAACTTTCGAAGTTATGTCTGTTCGCGGTGAAGTTATATGTGTATTTATAAGACAAGTTCGTTCGGGGTAAGTGGGTCTTCTCACGTGAAGCAACGATGAATTGGTTCTAAAAAATTTGTTTGTGTGTGTGTGTGTGTGTGTGTGTGTGTGTGTGTGTGTGTGTGTGTGTGTGTGTGTGTGTGTGTGTGATCATTGCCGAGACGATTCCTCGTAGGATTCCTATTGATCAACAATTACGTTATATTTTATTTTGAGTTAATTTCCATGCAACTGTTCTCAATGTGATCGTATATTATTAGCTCAATCTTTTATCACCTATTGATGTGGTCTCTCACGGGACTTTGTTTAATCATTTCAGATTAGCAAGGAAAGAAGTTCCTAGTAAAAAAGATTTACGATGCTGAGATCATTTTCAGTTGGCACGTTTATGACTTTGATTTGAAAATTGCGGACACTTACCCTCCAAGAGTGCTACACTTACCCACAATACCCGGGTAGAAATTATTCCACGGAACATTCATGGCCCACGCTAAATTGGCACATTTGTTTTCCCGGAACTTGCAGAGCAGTCTGGAAGAGCCATTGCGGAGTGTAACACTCTTGTCTTTATGGCCCCCGTTATGAGGGCCTGTCAAGGCCCTCTCAAGGCCCTCTCAAGGCCCTCTCAAGGCCCTCTCAAGGCCCTCTCAAGGCCCTCGCAAGTTGCCCTTGGCGCCATGGCCCAGACGCCACTTTGGGAAGTACCACTTTTTATATTACATCGTTGAATTGAAATATAAAGAGTACACGCTGAGCAATAAATCTCGAGACAATTTCGATTCCATGCGTGAAAAAGTATTTGAGATGAAGAAATTAATGATAATACAACGAAAAATGAAGATTCAACGACTTATTTGGAAAAGGATTAGACCCATTTTTCTCTATCCATTTTTTCTAGTGAGCTAAATATGTGGCAATAATATAACGAACCATCGCTTCTCATTAAAGAATTTCTGTTTGATTGATGTACAATGTAAAATTATTAAATTATCTCTAAGCTTTCGAGAAACTGGGAGTAAAAAAGTGTTTGCCTTGCCTCTTTTAGAGTGTTGAAAATCAACCGACTTCACAATCGTCGAAGGTTTGATTTTTATGAAATGAAGTTGCCACGTCTTTTGTTGCTTTTCAATTTATTTTGATCTCAATCTGCTACTCAATGTATAGGAATTTCGAAGAAATATAATTCTTGAACTAATTAATGAACTTATTGTCTGAAAATCTATTAAAGAGGATATCATATTTTACAAAATTGTGTGTTCTCAATTTACATATTGGGAGGCATGTAACGTGCAAAATATATGTATTCGCGTTTATCCGAGATTTTAAGACGTAAGTTACAGGAAAAACACGCGCATACCGTTACACAACTACCGCGCGTATTCGTGACGATTGAGGCAATTTTGTTTAGACACGAAAATCCGAGGCCCTCTAAACTGCAACTCGGATTCTTAATCGGTCTGCGTTGTCAGAGGTAAATCTTCTATCTGGACATGGATTTCCAGGGCCCATCCATGAAAATCTGAAATTTCGGACTTCGCTAATCAAGGACCTTGCAGCGTTCAGGGCAGTCTGCAATAATTTCTACCCGGCTACGAGTTAAGTGTGCGCATTCTGCATTTTTCTAATGACTCTTTGCCTTTTTTTTTAATTGCGAAGATTTCATACGCTATGTCTCAATTCGATTGTTAGTTGAAGGAATACTTTGTCAAATTATCGTTTAACTTTGAACCAAATTTGAATACTCAAGTGCGACTCTATTGCATGAATTCATAAGATATTGGAGAAAAACTACGATCACTCAACTATTATTTTCGTATTAGATATCTTAGAAGCAGTACGTACTTGCAGAAGTGAAAAACAAAAAAGTGCTATGCTGGAATGGAGTTTATACTTGGAATGAGCATTCGAAAAACTTATTCATCCCAGACCCGTGTAATTAACTCGAAGCACGGGGAACGAGGCTTCGAATGGTTTTCGGTGAAATTCACTGAAAATTCGAGACGGCTATTACGAATTGACGGCAGTCGAGGTTCGAATTTTTTCGGAGCGAAAAGCACCTTTGAATCGAATTTAGTCTCGAAATGATCGTAACGTTGATCGCGCGCAGACAGGTACTGTTTGACGTGGGTACCGGAGCTCGGGAATTAATAGCGAGAGCGAGTGTCTATCTGCGCGCGTCGAATTACCGATGTCGAGACCGATATCAATTTAACTGTAAATTGAATCGAATTTACGACTATCCAAAGACCAACAACTCGTTATTCCTCTCCTCATGCGCGCGAAATCGTCTATAATATCGAAAACTAATATCGAGTTCCCTTCTGATATCGCGACTCGATCGATAGTTCTGAAAATAAATGACCGATCGTAACAGAGTGTTGTTTTTTTTTCGTTCTACAAATTACCACAAAATCATGTTCGTATGGAAATTCGCGACGCGAAAAATTGCAAACGAACGTTCAGGGTAATCTGGCGTGAAGGGTTGCTCGAGGTTTACTGCCGGCATTTGTTTTGTCGCGAGTTCGTCCCTGTAATTTTCAACGACGCGAAACCGCGATTTCAAATCGGGGCGAGCTTTTTTCAAAGACTGCATCGGTCTTTCTTTTCTCAATCCCCGTTCATCCTCGAACTTTGCGGAGACCTGAGTAATACGACGAGGACGTTTCATTCAATTTACTGAAAAGCCGCTCTCGACAAATGACAACGAGCTCCGGTCCGCGGACTTATCGAAAGTCCATTTCAATTTGCTATCTAACGTTTCAGCTTCCACCCAAACTTTACCGGACACGCGGCAAGATGGTACCACATAAAAATAACGAAGCCATTTCCACGAACATAGCCAAAAGCCAAGCCTGATCCCGCGCATTTGGAGGGTACTGTCACGAATGACAAAAAAAAAAAAAGACCGAGAAACGCATCGCGCGTCAATGTCCTTGAGCAATCAGTCTACTCTACGCACTGAAAAAAAATCCATGATTGCGTGAAGTGTAAAAAGTGAGTGGAATATTTAACATTTCAGCGTGTTGATTAGCGTTGTTCCCACGGTCCGTTTTTTGACGTACAAAAATGTTACTCGATACTAAAGTAACACTTTTTAATTAAACACGAATTTCGCGTGAAAAAAGTCGTTAACACAATTTTTTGTGCTAAATTTGACGGAGAATTCTTTACTGTGTAGAGACACGAAAAAAGGCTATTTTTACGAATTGTTTTTGACGGTGATATAATAGATATTAATGAGAGTCATTGGACTCAATAAATACACTCTTAAGATGTGTATAAAGAAAAATTCCAATTCTTTTGACTCCATATCACTTTACAAAAAATCTAGAACTCATTCGCAACACACTTGCTAATAATGACTACCCATCTACCTCTGTCAATAGCCACATCGGCCTACGCTTAAACAGGATAAAATACCGAAACTGTAGAAGCAATTCAAGGCAACATCGAAAATAAACCGTCGACCACATGTCTGTTTGCCGTATATACCACAGATATACGATTCCATGTCAAAGACTTTGAAAAAATACAAAATCAACCCTATTCCTTCTGTAAAAAAGAACCTACGGTCTATCATCAAACGCGAGAAAGATGCAACAGACAAATGGTCGAACTCAGGTGTGGTCTACAGGTTCTCTTGTGAAGATTGTCCAGCGTCCTATATCGGCGAAACTAAGAGACACCTCGGGACACGTATCAGCGAACATACGAAAAATACGTAATACCGAGTCAGTGGTTCGCAAACACCGACAATCGCACCATTGTGACTTCGACTGGGACGATGTAACTATCCTTGATAGAGAACCAGACTGGGAGAACGATTACTATCGGAAATGATACGCAGCAAGTGCGAAAAGAATGCGATTGATAAGAAAGATGATGTTAGGTTTCTCAATAGTACCTATTTCCCAGTACCGCGGAAATTCTAAATGTTGCCTCTCAATGTCACTCGAACTGTGGACACCTCAGGCCACCGAACTCGTACTTCACGTACACTCGCATACCTTCAGCTAGTCAGCTATAAACTCCTGTTTTGTTTCCGTCTCCCATCAGTCTACCAAGCATCGACTCTTGACGGACTTGTCTCCAGTGACGAGTGTCTTGAGAACCGGTTGATTTGTACTAGTCTCTTTGTCTGCATTATTACTATAATCATCATCCGCACCCAATAGTTTTGTTGATGTTGTATTATTTTTATATCCTGATGAAGTCGCCGTTTTTAATAATAACATCTTGGTCTGAATTCTGTGAAACTTGCTTTACCAGAGCAGCCCCCCTCCTATTGGTCCCCCGATCGACATTTCTTCGACTCGGTACCCTACTTTGTCGATTTCTCTGCAACAGAGCACTCGAGACACAGAAATCAAATATTAATCGATAAAGTATAATTTCCGTTGGTTTCGCCGGAAATCGTATTTTTTGTTGCAAAAATCACTGACAAAATCAGTATTCTTCTTTTTTTTCAAAGAGGTCCGCCATTTTGTTAATTACGCGTAAAATACCATGATTGTACAGTTATACTTCATCTATTCATATTCGATTTTCAGTTGATTTGTTGCGGCCAAATCGTCACAGTAAGTCGCTAGTGACATTTTTGAAGAGTTGCCTTTTTTGTAAATGAATATTGAGCTAAGTGAATAGAAAATGTTTTTCAGCAACGTCAAAAAAATTCGCAAAAATATCCTTTTTTTCGAGCGTATAAAGCAGACTGATCCCTTGAGAGCCAGTTATCTGTCTCACCACGATCAATTATCTCCACGATGATCGCATCGATACGTTTCCGCTGTCAAAAAAAGCATCCCTACCAAACATTGCGAATGACGGCATTGCTTCTTCACACGTCGCGTACCGAATTTGTCAGGCGACAGCGACACGTCTCATCCGATTGATCACTCGATTCACAAACTTGTCACTCCATTGTCAAATCAGTGCGGCAGATTCAGTCTGTTTCATATTTCCAACGGCGACAGAAATTCGCGGAGCTGGAAATTCGCTCACCTCGGTTATTACTGGACCGATATTTATTTGTCGTAAAAATATACCGACGGAGCATTTGAAAGTGCGACCGTGAAGTAACAAAATGCCAAGCCTCGGTCCAACGAAGTCGAGAAACGATTTTAATCGCTTCGGGTTCGTTGATAAAAAAATTAGCCAGACGGAACGTAGAAAAGGTAAGTCGATGTTCTTAATTAGCGAACTGGGACGGAGCAATCGTACCGCAGACGCGTGTAGGTACTATGCTTCCGGGTATAATGATCGGTCCAGTAGGAGAGACCGGGGCGGAGTGGCCTACCGGGGCAGATCGGTCTCGATGGTCTAATTTCGTCCAGAGGCGTCGAAATGCACTCGGGCTGACCACTGTTTATTAAAAGAATGTTTGTTATTCTTGAGTAGCGTTGCAACTGTGTGGCACGTCAGCTACGTTGTATACCCATAAGAGCAAGCGAATTCGCTGTTCTATTGCCACTTTCCGGACCGGTTCCACGTAAGGTAACTTTGTCATATTTTTTTTTCCACAATCAACGTTCAATCCACCTAAATCAGGACGTCTTTAGCTATCTTTGTGCAAGATGCAGTTAAAAAAAAATTGTTTACAGTGGTGATCGAAAATGTTCTCCATAAAATTGTATTTGGGGCGGAATGGTCTGAAGATATTATACTGTAATAGTCCGTTCCACTGGGGTCGCCTTTTATTCTTCACTTGACGAATTTTACCGAATGTTTGGTTTTTCTCGTTTGCAGGGGGTACGTCATTGCGTACGGAAAATGGAGAGGCGAAATTGGTCCACGAAATTAAAAAAAAAAAACGGACGTCGAGACACCTTTTCAGGTTATTGATGCAACGAATGAAATATGTTATTTTATGCTATCTTTGTTTGCATATCTTAGTACAAAAATGCTCGAATAAACGGTTCCCAAGTTTCATAAATTTTTTTTTCCATCATTGAGGCTTCAAAAAGTTGCTCCAAACGTTAGGCGGGCCGTTCCGCCCCGGTCTCTCCTCCATCAAGTATGCCGAAACATGAAATGAAATGATTACGTGGCAACGTGGAACGAGGCCTGAAATACGCGACGAAGCAACACATTCGACGGGTTTGTTAGTTTAATTATCCTCCTCGGGGAGTCACTTGGTTATTTCTTTATACTCAGCGAAGAGGGCGAGCGGCATTGTCGGCGCGTAACGGAGTGAGAGAGAGAGAGAGGGAACGAGTGGCTGACAAGGGAGAGAAGAGAGGAAGGACCTACGGATACCTGCATATACCTACCTACCTACCTACCTACCTACCTACCTACCTACCTATCTACCTATCTACCTACCTAGCGTCGCGAGGTTCTGGCATCGCGCCAGGTCGGTACAATCGTGTGCCGCCTTCTGTAAATTATGAGATCGCCGAGGGAGGAGGGCTTAGATGCGATATACCATTTTCCTCGAATCCCTCGTATCTCCTTGTCTCCCTGCATTTTCGACAGAGAAGGAGCTCGCAAATGAAGGAACTGGTAGCGGATAGATCGAGGATACGAGATGTTTGCGAACAAAAATGCCGGACAGACGTGCGATCGGCGATTCACTTCACACCTCGACCGACATCACTACAATTACCGAGGTCTGCTAAATAATTTTTGTACAAAAATATTTTACCAAAACGTTGAGATTTGGAATAGTGGTAATCTAAGACTATGTACGGAAGTAATACACTTGGTCGCATTTAGTAGATACAGGTGACGGTATGTCCGAAGGAAGAATCTGTGATTATTCAAATAAAATCATACATTTTTTTTTTAATTATTCTATGAAAGTTGAAATCGAATAACACGCAGGTGTCGATATAAATAAATACGTCAAGCAGCGCGCGCATTTTTTTTTCGACGTATTCTACATGCTGTGGGGATATCAAAGACAGTTAACCCCTGACAGGAAATGAGTGGGAAATATGCCCTTCCAAAAAGTTTTTACTCCGCGCGCGAACTGTGTACGCATGGAACCTCGGGTTCTTCCTTCCACCCATTTTCAGTCGTAATCGCGTCGGTCCAACTATTAGAAAGCCGTGGAACAGAAATGCTGTGGGTACTTTTAACACTGTCTGCCAATTAAGGTCAGCTGAAAAATTTCACAGCTGTTTTTTTTTTTTTAATTCCACGAGTATTTTATACATCGATGCCCAATGCGTGTACACTGCTGTACGAGAGAGTTCGACTGAAAACCCTATTTTTGTATTTTTTTGCACTCTCTGTGGCAAAAAATTCGGTGAATAAAAATATATTCATACACTTAGATTCATATTTTTCACCGCAGTAAAATCGAAGATACAGAATTTTGAAGAAAAATATAAAAAATCTCTCTTTTTTGAGCTTTAACGTTCATTTTCATTGGTTCAGTCGGACTTAATGACCTTCGTAATGCAACCATTTTGAGCAGAATTGTTCGATCTTCAATTTGAAGAAAAAATCTCGCTAGCTTTATTAGAAGCTGAGATATTTGAAGTCAACTCCCATTGGGTATTTTTTACCCTCATTGCCATAAGAGGTACACGATTTTCATGTTACCTGTAAGGGGTGCAATAGATTAACCCACTCGCGGTTAACGTGAAAGTACTGTTCAAAATTATGAAATATTCAAAAATAATATTGAGTATTTTTTTCGTGCTAAATATTTTTGAAATAACGCGTACTTGTAAAACGGTGAAAAATGAAAAAATCGTGACGTAATATGTGAAAATGGAATTTATACGCGGAACGAGCTAGTCAAAACCTATATGTTCCATGTGAAAATATTAAAAAAAAAATTTCATCGCGGAATTGTGTTATTGATCGCGTTATCTGCATGTATCAGTTTCCAATCGGTTACATAGAACGGCCGTTCTTTTCGATTTTGATGATCATTTTTCTACATTTATCGAACATCGTCCTACTACTATTATAAACGCGAAAGTTTGTATGTATGTATGTATGGATGGATGGATGTTTGTTACTCTGTTACGCAACAACTATTGAACGGATTTTAATGAAATTTTACAGTATTACTGTTTATACATCAGAATAGAGCACAAGCTATAATTTATACCGATATTGAGTTAAGTGACCAAATTCTAACGGTAAGTGTCAAGTAAGTCGGAAAATATCCTGCGATCTGAGAGATATTTCGGCAAGCAGACAGACTTACAGACAAATAGACAGACCGATAGATATACAGACAGACAGACAGACAGACAGATAGATATACAGACAGACAGACAGGCAGATAGACAGACAGACAGACAGACAGACATACAGACACACAGACAGACTCATAGACAGACAGATCGATATACAGACAGACAGACAAGCAGACAGACAGAAAAATAGACAGGCAGACAAACAGACAAACAGACAGACAGACAGATAGATAGACAGACAGACAGACAGACAGACAGATAGGCAGAGAGACAGACAGACAGATAGATTGATAAATAAATCGCAAGGGCAGTCGCCAAGTGTTTATGACATCAATAATAGTTTGATCCCAAAGTCTATCGGGTCGGGTTTATAACGATGTTGAGTTAATTGACCAAATTATAACGGTAAGTGTCAAGTAAGTCGGAAAATATCCGACTCTCCATAAATACAATATAATTGATAATCATTTAAAAATAAATTGCACATTTGTTAGTAATAAATTGATCATTATATCAAAATACATACTTTAATCAAATATACATCCGTACATCTATCCTCACAAACTATAGCGTTTATAATACCTATCAACGAGATCATCATCAAAAATAATTAGTTTCCATTTACATACATTACACAATATACAACAAGGATGTCTCAAAGTAACTCTGTCTGTCTGTTACGCCTTCGCGACTAAACCGTAGAATCATTGTTGATGATTTTTGGCATAAAGATAGATAAGACCTTGGAGAAGAAAACGAGCTACTCGAAGTACTAATCCTGGCAGACGAAGTCGCGGGTACCAGCTTATAAAATGAAAATAAATAAAAAATTAGAAAAAACCTGACCTGAAATTTCACACATTTCATGTGAGAAAAAAAAATTCACGCGGCAACGGCTAGTTAGAAATGACGCGCAGTGCTCGCTATCGAATCGAGGAAATAAGAACATGACTCGACTACCGTGTCGTGAAATTTCGCGAGTGAATTCCAGAAAGAAACACTGCAACGTTCGTCGTACCAGTTGTTTTGTTATTCCTACCCGACGAGAAAATGAACGAAAAATATTTGAGAAGGAAGCCAGAGAAGCGAATATACCAGCCGGATAAATATTTCTCCCATCGCTACGAGCAAGCTGCCTCGTGTCGTGACTTTTTCAAGCTGCGAATGAAAAACGTGCGACGCACGACTCGAATATCGGCAAGTACAACGACTCGCGCCCGATTCGATGTCGTTGAATCTTCGGGGAATATCTGCGAGAGAAATTTGCCGGCTCACCGGTACGCGAGTGTACGGTAAACTCGAAGTGTTCAACTGTTCGCCTCAAATACCTCGGGGAATTACTTTGTAACGCGCGGTAACGAATAATAATTGTATCGATGTAGCTCCGTTAAGATTGAAGTCACTAACAATAAGCTGGCGAGAAGCTTGCGGGAAAAAAATCACGCGCAAGCTCGAATCAATCGGTTGCAGTGGCGATTTCGGGCACACATCAACCCTTTCGGTCACGAATTTTGCCAGCGATCGTTTCTTTAATGAAATTTAGTATTTGAGGGTTTTTGACGGTGCTAATTGATGAATCCGTTATCAAACTTGCAAAATGAACGATCACAGACATCCGTATCTGAGGCATTCTTCCTCAATCCAGCCCCCTATTTTTTCCCATGTCTCTAAAAATTCTAAAAAAATGTATACTCTTCTATGTATTAGATGCGATTTTTTGTAGATCTTATGGAGCTCTTATGCCAAAGTTGCATGTCTACTAAGAAATTGTCGAAAATTCGATAAAACTGCGTCGGGCAGTACAATTTTTTGCATCAAAGTTATAAGTTTTTAGTGCGACCTAAAACGAAAATTTTAGTTCGAATAAAAAGTGTCGAGGATCCATGAAAAAAACTCGATGACAAGGTGAAAAAAAATCCGTTATGATTTATTTTCCCCGAAGCTTACACTGATCCCACTTTCATATTTAACTCAAAAACTTCTATTTGTCACGTAATTTACCTGAAATTTTGTGAAGAAAAAAATTGACGAGACGAAAAGTGTTAGTAGACGTATAATTTCGGCGTCGAAGCTCCGAAAAATCCAAAAGAAATCTCAGAGAGTGCATCCAACGCGTAGAAATGATGGAATTTTTTCCAGAATTTTCAGAGACGTAGAAAACGATGGATGGCTGGATCGATAAAGAATGCCTCATAAATCAAATTGCACAAAAACTCACCGTATATCAACGATTCGATCGGGCATATTGAATCCGCCATTTCGTATTTCCAGAATTCGACAGTCGATGCGTAATTGGCGGTCTCAAAAACGTCTATATAGATATTTTCAGATAGTACTAGCTATTATCTCGACTTGACATGAATTTGTCCTATTTTTTATTAACAACAAATATTTGACATAATTATGCGATATCATTATTTTCTTAACGCTCATTGGATTCTTGGGAAGGCAAGGATCAAAAACCTGCAAGGAAATCGAAACCAAACTGGTCACAACCGTCAGAGGAATCGATAGCGTCTGAGGGGGGCACCGGTGTCCCGCTGTGACCGAGAGGGTTCGCATGATACCTACTTGCGTATTGGGGGGAAGATAAAGCTCACGTGTTTTGTGACGTTTCATTGCTACGAGCAACATCCGGTAACGTGATTTTGTTCGGGGTGACATAAGAGTTTCGTACGATACCGCGCTGAAACGATACACCGAGCTCTCCGTTACGAAACGTGTATTACGCAAGCACCTCGAGTAAGTATTTGGTTAGGAAATATCCGACGGAAAAGCACTCAGATTCACGTTTGGCGACCCGGTGGGACCCAACGAGCCTCTTGACCCGCTCGTCCGACGCAGCAGACACCACCGCGCTGGGCGAAATTGACGAGTCTAGTTTCATATAAAACTGACAAATTACCGCGTCACCGCTCGGTTGATCAACCTAAAAGTCAGTCGCAGTCTCGTAGCGGTATCGTTCCGAGGTTAGACCGTAAAATATACAGGCTCGGCGATACGCGAGTTACGCGCAGCTTCGACGCGATTGAATTTACATTTACACGCCGCGGAATACCCATTCAGATTTGATCCGTTGAAATTCACGAGTCTAGCACGACGAATGTCTAACATTCATCGACTCCGAGACCCGGTGAACGCGGAAGTTATGCGCGAAGTTCGGATGCATTCGAACGAGAACTACGCTTGGCAAAAATTACCGGGACGACGAGATATCTGTAAGTGTCCGTCGTCAGGTATAAGAACTAAACTCGAATGTTGTCAGCGAACTTCGTACAGTTCGCCATTGATACTCGGAAGTTTGGAAATGAATAGAAGCTCCGTGTAGTTGGTGCATTGTGGACTAGTATTCCAGTTCTTACGGACGCGAATTAAATTCGTATTACTCGAGAGCTTGTAGACTCGCATGTCTGCAGCTCGTGGATGTAGAAGTTGTACGAAATTGCAAGTCGTTACTTTCCGAGTTAAGTGAAACCCCTAGTCTAAATTCGATCTCGAATCAGGAATCGCGACTCGTAGCTATAGCTAACTTGATCGAAAATCCACTAGCCTAATTGCTTTTTTTTATCTAGTCATAATTGTGGAAGCTAGTCTAGTTGAAGTGCCGATTATTCATAAGTACCTCTAATAATTGTCTAATAATTTTCATCAAGCTAAAGCTTCCTAATAAAATTTGAAATTTTGTAAACTAATCGCAAAATTTCCAAGTCCCACGCAGTTATAATTCGTATTATAACCAAAAATGTGCCATTTTCATATTAAATTAAGAGTCTCGATCTATGTAAGCTTCCCGAATACCTTCAATTTTTCATAGAAAACTTCTTAATTCACTAATTTATCGAAATAAGTTGATGCAAAACAATTTCCATATTTTACGTTTAACGCCGCGACCTTGTTAATAATTATATGATAATAAATGAATGAATAATTAATAAATCAAATAATCCTTAATAGTCGATGTACGAATGATTATTATTAATGCGCGGAGGAATATGAAGAATTTAGTCCTTTTCCAAATAAAATACGATCGGTTGTAGATGATGGAGTTACAGGAACTTCGCGTACAAAATCTATGGCGTTGTTTGCGTAGCGTGAAAAATTAGGCATTGCAGTTCTTAGTTTTGCATCGATTCAACCGACTTGTACGTAAATCCGGTTTAGTCGCTCGTGCCGAGTTCCAATCTGCGTTCGTTAAGGTACAATCGGATGCCTGCTGTATTCGAAGTTTGCGTATTATCGCCGCGACGGGCAGAGCCAAATAATTTATCGCGAAATATTGGCGACGCGACGACTCTGGCTCCGATCGATACGGTGAGAGCATCCGACAGCTGGCAGGATATATTTGGCGATACAGTCGCGATATTGGCGCATCAATCGATGATGTGTCGTCGCGAGTACGGAGTGGATTTTTTTCCTCCGTTTTTCCCTCAATCCGTCGAAAATGGAGTCGACGACGAGAAGTTGATGAAACGGTGCCCGCTCCAAAAACGCTCCGATTTCAATAGAAATGTAGGCGAAGCCGGTGTAATTAATCTTTTCTCGTTCCCAGGATTTTTTCCGTCCCGTTGAATATCGACGAGAACTTTTCGCGCTTGGTTTCCTCTTCCTCGACGCACATTTCTGTCGCGATGAATTCTCCCAAGAACGGAGACACGAACTTGTTTCTTTGATTCGTGGAGGAGTATCGCGCGGCGCGCAACGCTCGCGCGATCACGATTTCGATTAATACTCGATTAACCTTGAACTCTGCTTTTCTTCGGCAAACTTCTTTCGCCTCGCAGCTTTTCAATCGCCGAAAATACCAAAATTGCAAACTCTTCTGACATTTCTGTCGCTTGGCGAAATTGTTCTCTGACGAAACTCGCAGTGCGAACTCGATTCCGAAGTTATTCGGAGTGACGACGAATTCTGTCACGGGGAAACATCGGGTTGGATTGAAATAGAGTGTCAGGGAAGGATTATTGGAAGGATCTTAATTATCGTTGGATACGAAACTTTGACGTCGCCAAATCGGAGGAGTTATTTTCCAACGAAAACGTCGACTCGCGACACGTCAAATCCAATTTCCTGCTCGTTGTCAATACGAGACTTTCCTCGAACAAGAGAGAAAAGTCCACGACTTTCGGCCATTATTTCTATTTTTGCCACACGGACGCCCAAAAATGCGTACTGTTTTAACGACGACTTCTTCACATTTCAGGAATTTTATTCGTAGCCATGGCACGTTAATTGCGCGCATCGAGATTTATTTGTTGTCTCTCTGACCCTCGAAACGACAGTTACTTCTCGTTCCTACGCGTTCATCGGGATCTATGATATTCTATCCTTACTTCTACAACATCCAACTTCTCTTCGCGTCCATTTTTCGAGCCGCTCGTAGCGTTACCTCGAAAATGGAACAACCTGTCGTTGGAGAAAACATGTAACATCGAAAAGGCGAAATTCACTTTTTCTATTAGAAATAAAACGTGTAGGTACATCGATCTACGATTCTTACAAACATGAGAACGGCGATAGACACAGAGATTAGAGGAACACGTTGATAAAAATGACACACATCTAACAAAAGCGAAGCGTGCGTTTGAGAACGGATCGATCGATTCGTTTTTGAAAAAATGGGAGCAGTAGGCAAAAATGGAAACGATTCCAGCCACGCGCCAATCTTGATCGTTTACTCTACATTTTTCTTCGAATCTCTTCGCAATTCGCTCAATTTTGAGCTGGAAGTGCGAAATTTTTTGTCGGTTTGCTTTTTTTAAAAAGTTTCTTTTTTAGATTGTCCACATATTTTTGAGGAATTTTGAATAATTTTCGCAAACTTATTGAATTTGTTGAAGATTGCAGTAATAGAAGTTTTTGGAATTCGCGACATTTCAGAATTTACAAAATGCGAGTTTCATTTGCAATAATAATGATCATGTCAGAAATCCTTGGTCTTCGGGTGTCGCTTCTTCGGGTTTCTTATTTTCAACATCTCGTAAGCTGCTCGCGACTGGACCAAACAATAATGAATTATACCTCCATCAATCTTCCTTAGATCTTATACTTTGTGGAGGTTAACACGTTCTATCTGGTTTTTGCAACAAAAAAAAATCCTTCACAAATTTATTGATTTCCGCACTGGCAGCTCAAAACTTCGGACATTTTTAAGAGATTAGGGAGAAAAATTATGAGACTACGATCAAAATTGGCGCGCGGTGACATCGTTTTTCCACTTTTGCCCGCTGTGCGACGAGCTGAAAGAAAAGGGTTGGTGGAAATTGCTAGCTGAGTGAAATGAATGTAAATGACGTGTCGCCGACGTTGGTCACTATTTTTGTTGTTGTTGTTGTTCGTAGTGGCCGCCACGTCGGTGATGTAGGCGATGAAAAATGGTGGCGCATATCGCGTCGCGGGAAGTCGAAATTAGCGCGTTGATTACAGAACCCTCGGTAAAAAAGGGATTCTCACGCGTCATCCGAGGGATAAAGGTGGATCTCTTACCTGCCGAAACGGTCGCATACCCCCATTGATCCGTAGAGAGTCAGCGGCGATACCAGCGATACCGTCGCCGGGTTCGCGGAGCTGTCGCAGGGACGCGGCGCTAGTCGCGGCGCCGGCATGCAGAGGGCAGCAACACCCCGAGCAGCAGCACCCCGAGGCCTCGGGCTGTGAACTCTGGCGAATGATGCGAGTACTGGGCGACGTCGTTACCAGCACCGGGGGCGGCGGGGGCGCCGAGGCTTGACACGGGCAGCAATGCTGACCGCTCCTCACGCTTTCCCTTGAGAAACAGAAGGACAGAAAAAAACGAGATAAATAGTTTCCAGGACCGGAAACGTTTTCGGACAACGGAAAAACTGAGAATTACCGTACATTTTCTCGCGAGAACGACTACGGGAAGATTTTTTGCCCGCATCTCTGACGGCTTCGATATATTTCGGCATTTTCGACTTACTCGCACGTGGGAAAGTTTCGTTTTCATTTATCAGAACGTACGTGCGCTTTTTGCGCTTTCGGGCTTTTTGTTTGGTACATTGGTGTTTCAGTTGTGACACCGTATTATTATTATCGATAAGCAGACTGCGGATGTTCATGCGCGATAAATATGCAAAAAACATATGACATCCATGCACGTAAAATATGCAGTTAATTTGGTCTGTTATAATCAGTATTACAGTAAATTACAAAAATTTTGTTTACGTTCAATGGCGTTAGTTGGTCTAGTTCGTCTGTAAAAATTAATTTGTATGCTGAAAACGATCGCTCCGCGGCGCATGATGTTATTGGTGCATATTTAAATTTACTTATACAGCATGGTGTTACATGTTTTGGCACTTCTGCAAGTTCACCGCCTGAAAAACGTAAAATTTGACCTAATTCTGTAAATCCTGTATTTTTTGTTATATGCCATTAACTTGCTTTTGAACTTTCCATTTGATTTGTTCGTCGGACGTATGTTCTTTTGCATTATTCCATGGTAAACCTGTAATTTCCAATTTCCAAATTGTAGCGGACAATGAGCTTAAACGCGCCTGTATGGACATTCAGTTTCGCCGGAGCACGTTTTAACTTCCCGTTTCTCTGATTTCAGAGAAAATAGAGTCATTGTAACCACCTCGGAAATGAGAAGTTGAGTTGTCACTGGATTTCCGCGTTTTGAGGTGCAGAGAATCACTCTCGACTATTTTCAGCGGACGTCTGTATGCATGTATGTCGTGTGTACGTATGTATATGATCAAAATTTTGTCCCAACGATATCTCGAAAACGAGTGTGCGAACTTTGATCAAATTGGGCTCAATCGACGCGGTTTTTCTCAACGTAGAACTGATCAGATTTTGGCGTTGATCGAACAAGTAGTTTTCCCATAATTTGAACAACAACATTCCCAAAAATAAAATACAATTGTTGATATCTTCGAAACGGATTGGCATCAAAATTTGTAACCAAAGATTTTTGGGGTCGCTGATCACGAATCTAAAGTCAGCTTTGGGAAATTCAAAATAGCGAATCCTATAAAATATCAAAAAAATCTACAAATCTAAAAATATTGATTTTGAGAGAAAATAGTAAACATTGGAATTTTGGGTAATTGATAAATTGTAACGATGAATAATATTGATTCGAGCACGAATAACGGGAAGTTCAAAGGCTGACTCGCGGTCAGCTTAAACCCGCTTGTTTTTGAAGTACGGTCTTGTGCGGTCTTAACAGCAGCAGCAGCAGCGGTTCCTTTACAACTTTGAACTACATATTAATATTGAATATAGCAGGCACATCTGATTTTCAAAGATCAACGCTATGTTTTGAAAATAGGGTCTACGGTGACAGACCTTATTTTCAAAATACAAACGCGATACAAACGTTATCGTGTTTATATCGACACATAACCGCGCTCAAAACCATCCGATCATGATAAAATTGCGGGTAAATGTACTAGATTATTATCGCGAGATAGATAATCCAAATGACCCACTTGAAACGAGTCATTTCAGATGATCCACTTGAAATGCGCATGATACGTGCTCATACGCCAAAAATAACACGTACAATATGTTTCTGCATATGCACTTAAAAAAATGCAACACATATGATATATGCAAGATATGCAAACTAAAAAACGCATTTTCGGAATCCCTCAACGCCGAAATAAATTACTATGAGAGTCCGATATTTTAATCTATTTTGTATGAAAATATACATTTGCACGAACATCCGCAGTCTGTCGATAAATCTGCGCCTGTTCGAAAGTAAATGTTATTCGCGTGTTGATTCAACGTCGAATGGAGTGAAAAATTCTGCGATGATTCACTTTTACGTTCGTTTCTTTCTCTCCGTTCGTTTTCAATATTTCCATTCGTGAGTAGAGGGGAAATTTTTCGACAGGATTTCCTCTTCTTCGGATTGCCAAAGAACGATTTTTTTGTTCGATTAGAAATGTGACGGGTTAATTTATGGCTAATGTGAGTAGAACTGTCAATTAAAAACTATCCGCGGAAAATCGGTATAACTCTAATGAAAACAGGAATCGAATAGGAGATGTAAGATCACCGACGACGTCTTTTACACCTGACGCAAGATCTTGGAAAAAATATGTGCAAAATTTCCCAAAACTCAACCAGTTATCGAACCGATAATGAGAAAAATGAAAAACAGGCTCAACAGATAATAACAAGGTCGAAAAAATCACAAAAACCTGGTACGCAAAGTCAAGAAAGGCAGAGACATCTGGAAAATATATAAAAAAAACTCGAGAAGGTCAAAAAACGTCGAAGAAATCGGAATAAGATGAAAAAAACACACAAAAAGTAGAAAATGAAAATATATAAGTATTTATAAATAGTATCATGTCGCAATTTAGTCAAATAAAATTTTGTTGCCGCGTAAAATAGACTCGAGCCTCAATAAAATGAGACATTAGGTTTTTCGATTAGTTTCACTCGACTCAAATTTATTACGCGTGTAATTGATTTTCTGATAATCCGCTCAAAGCATTTTGCTGCAACCCGCTTTTATCGCAGTTTCCCACGTTTTTCTCGTCTTTCTCAAAATCACGTTTTTCTCTCGCGTCTCCTCGATTCCAATCTCGTAAATTCTACGGTTACAAAATTGACCCCGGATAATTGTCTACCGAGCTCTTACCACGATTATAGATTTGGCAGCTGTTGCCTATCGGCGGGGCTCGTTCTCTCGAATTAAGGAGGATAGTCTGATATCAAAACCTTCGCGAAGCTTGGAACCGTTCGCCGCGTTGGCCGAGTCGATTATCAATTTAATTTCACATCGACCGCTGGTCGATCCGCGTCGCGATGAATTTGTTGCTTCGTAGACTCCTGTTCCAAAATTCACTCGCATCTCGTCGTCGAGCCACGAGTGTTTCGAGGACGAATATTCTCGAATCATAGTCACGGTCATTTTATTCCAATGTTCGCAGACCGAAAAGGGATTGCCACTCGGTAATGCGAACATTCTTATCTCTCCGGCAATTTATGATCGTTGACATAAACGTCACTTCGATATTCGCATTTTTATCTCAAGGATCGTTAAAAACAATTCGTACAATTCTTACAATGCCGTAAATTCTTTTTCATAAACATATTTTTTACCAACAGTTGGGAGGCTTGCTACTTGTTTACGAAAATCTATTCTATTTTTTGCTTTCTCAACCCTCCGTAGTCACGCTACCAATTAATATCACCGTAGTCGCACATGGTCAATTTGACCCAGTCAGTTTTCTAGAAACGACTGTGAACAAACTATCACTCCAAAATATCTAGAAAAATTACAGAATATGCTCAATGCCTGCCAAAATATATACGTAAAATTGATTCTTGAAAAAGAAATTCGCAACTTGCTAAGAAAAATCACGAAGAGGCAAAACTGCAAAAAATACGCTTTTTCGCTTAAAAAATCATAAATCTGTTAGTTTTTAATATTTTCAAGTTGAAGTTGGGCGTTATGCTCTTGAAAAATGCTTTGTTTGGAAAAAAATAGTGAGACAGCACGCGTTCCAAATGATCGATTCAAACGACTAGCCTAAAGCGGGTAGGGGTTCGCATGCTGTCGCATCCCGCGCGAGTGTAATGTGCGCGTATGCCGTGATTACCCGACGCTCCCGAGTTTCAATCGGTGCGCAACGAGTATCGGTGCGGTGTGATACGGC
This sequence comes from Arge pagana, assembly GCA_963969455.1. Taxonomy (NCBI): domain Eukaryota; kingdom Metazoa; phylum Arthropoda; class Insecta; order Hymenoptera; family Argidae; genus Arge; species Arge pagana. Next base: position 19,596,713 of record OZ018309.1, on the reverse strand, counting down.
GTAACTAGGCGCAGTATAAAAAAATTAGGGAATTTAAAAAAGAACCGAAGATTTTTAGCTTTTACTGTTAACCTACTCGCTTTAGGGCACTCTCTCCTATAGTACGGGGTTTATACCTTAGGTAAACGGCCGGAAGTCCCATTCACACGGGGAAATATTCGAGATATCAAAGCCTAAGGTTGGCGCGTGGGTCAAATTGACCCAGTGTGACTACGGAGGGTTAGAAACGCCTTCGTATTTTTTTTCGCATTTTTCGCGTCGCTCTCTTCGAACTTCGCGAACCAGAAGGAAGAGCCAAAGCGAAAACGAAAAACGAGAAACTTTTTTTTGGTGTTGCCAACGATTTCCAGGATGAATAGTCCAAATTCGAAGAACGATGGTCTGGCGAGAAGTTCCGGGGCAACAGGTTGAATTATCCCAATCTTGCGCGACGTTCTCAGAAGTTTCTCTCCGGAATCTTCTTCGTTTCGTTTTATTCTTCGCGGTATCACGCGAAATGTTCGGGACGGTTTTACGCAACAAATTAAGAAGATAATTTCCATGTAACGAAAAATTATCGCGAAGATCTCGTGCGGGATAGAAACGACGAGAAAACTGGAATAACCCGCTTGGACTTCATTTACGAAATGGATGGGCGACTGCGTTATGATCGATAATTTACGCCGCGACCGAACCCACCGAAATATTCGACCAGCAAGCGAATCGAGGCTCGTTACTTATTCACCTCGCATTTTCGAGCAATCGCGCCTCCGACAGACGGAAAAAACCGGCGAGAAACAGATTACAACTCGCCTATGGGCGAAGTCGTTGTATTCGCCGCGAATTCAAATTGGATCACCAAAAGGGAAAAAAGTCTGATTATCTAAAAAAATCCTCGAATTCACATTTTTTGCGGAGAATCCATAATTTAAGCCGCGAGTTTTATGATCCAGAAAAAAACGCGGGGAACATCGAATTGCGGAGGGAAAAATATTCAGCGATCCGCGTTAAATGCGTCACGGTTGGCCGACCGAAGATTGACTCGCACTACTGACGGAGGATCGCTTTACGGACCGCGCTCTCGCATAATTCGTTTCACACTCAGCACAATCTGCTGAATTTCAAACTTCGCATATTTCTTCGTCGGGGGAATTCATCTTTCATTAACTCCCACCAAAAAAGAATAACGATCTCACCTTAACCTCCGTAGAAAAGCTCGAACTTTTAATTTTCTTTGCGGTCTAAAAGCGTTTCTCGGTTTTCCCTCTTCTAATCAAACGATTCTACTTGAATTTGTCCTATTCAGTCTTTCGTTCATCAAGTCACAATTCGTCTCACTCATTTAGATAATAATAACGCGGAAAAAGCAACAACAAAAAAATTTCGAATTTTTTCGGAAAAAAATTTTTTGGTTCCAATTTCGAGGCCGACATTTTTTTTTGTTACGAACGTCTTCAGCGTAGCAACACTAGTGAATTTGAGGCTCTGGAGTCCTAATTTCAAATGTACCATTTAAGGGGGTATTCTGGTCTAAAAAATTGGAAAAATCAACTATTTTTTTGCATATTTTCAAAGCTTAGAACTCAAAAATATGCTCTTACAATGATTTTTCAAAATTCGAATTATTTTGGGAGATACAGCGGATTTTGTGACGTGGCACCTAAACCGGCCGAGCGGAGTGATCACACAATGAACGGCAGATGTTTTCCAGAAATTCTTTTGTAACCGACTTGAGCCCATTTATACCAGCTTATCATCTGATGATTTATTAGAACGATGTTTAGGATCCGAAACACAAAATAATAATGAATCCCTCAATTCATTGTTATGGACTTTTGCTCCAAAGCATATTCACGCTGGAACCCAAACTATAGAAATTGCAAATTATTTAGCCGTTGCTATTTTTAATGAAGGCTTTTTAAAGATTTTAAATATAATGGCACTCATGAGCATCATCGTTGGTACTGAAGCTCACACATTTGCTGTTAGACGTAACGAGCTGAGGATTAATCGCTCTGAACTACAAGCTTCTGCTGCTTGAAAAGCAGGTAGAACAGCTCGTTTAGAAGAAAGAACTTCACAAAATCTCGATTTTGAGAAAGAAGAACGTCCAATGAACGGATATGGGATCGCCGATTAATCCAAAGTGAGTATTAAATATTATTATCCGAGTTATTCTACTGGAAATCTTTCTCAAACTTCAAACGCGTTTTTCTCAAAACTCCTTTTGTTGAGGTGGTTGACACGATATCTCAAGTTCTATCTGACCGATTCCTTTGAAATTTTGTGAAAATCTTTTTTATACATCTCTTCATCACTTGGACTATGGATTTTGAAAATTTTCAATTTGAAGTATTTTTAAAAAATTCGTAAAGGTCGAAAAACAGGGCTGAAATTTTATTTTTTTTCAAGTGGACGCCATTTTGCGAATTTTCTTTTTTTTCGGCCATAGTTCAAAATATAGCGACATCTTTACTAATTAAGAATTTTTTTTGTTTGTTCGATTTAGATCACTACAAGGGTTGGAATCATGTCGACCAGGGAGCACCGTTTGACTGGCAACCCCCACTTCACCGGCCTGTCTCTGGATGAATTTTGGACTTTTTTTTTAAAAAAAATTTATATAGGGTAATGTAACCGATTGTGGGCCATCACCGGTTGTGGGCCACCCCTTGTATCTTTTGACGTTTACCAAATATGGTGGATCTGAGTATGAGGTTTTAAGGCAGTTAACAGTCGGTAGTATTGGTGCAAATACCGAAGTGAAAGGACGCATTTGATCCGCAGCAACACCGAAACGAAAATGATCGACGAAAAAATTCACAATAAAGTAATTTCTGAAGATGTTGTGAGTGTTACAAAGTGAAGTGAAACATTGCAAAGAGGTAAGTGTTATGCATTTTCATGCAGTATTCGCGGTCAATTTTTCCATTTTATATCGAGTTTGCTCAAAAATTTTCGCCACGAGAATTTTGCCGGTCATTTAAGTGATGACTGCCGTTACCGGTTATGGGCCACCCTTTGTAACCGGTTGTGGGCCACCAATAATCGATAATTATGGATTATTTTTGTTAACTTTTCCAGATAATCGAAAATTATCGATAGAATGTTTCGAGCGATATTTCCACCCCTCATGCAAATTGTTATTAAAGGCGTCAAAATTCAAAAAATTTCACACGGGACTTCATTATTTATTATCGTAGCGTTTGTTATTTATGCGTATTTTTGGTGCATTTTTACGCATTATTAGCTATGTCTACCCTGATGAAAAAAAAAAGAACCGAAGGAAGCTGATTTTACTGCGATTGTACAAGCCATTAAGGATTGTTTAATCGAAAAGCCGCCCGTCAGCGAGGCTGTTAGAGTCTACAATGTTCCTCGTACCAATTTGCAGCGGTATCTGAAGAAAGTTAGTGACAAATTTAACGACATTTCTGCCGTACAAGATGGCGAATTGATAGAATACCTCTGTAAATGCAGCCAACGAACACCTTCAAATCTGGTTAGGTTGTTTTTTTTAATTTCCACTAACACATCAGACTTTTTCAATGTTTTTTTTTCTAATTTTTCAACAGATTTTTAACCAGGATCAAGAACAGGATCTCGTCCAATACACTTTGAAATGCGCTGCTATGACAAAGAGCTATTTTACATGCAAAAATTGTGAAACTGATGAGGATGATGATTAATTTGAAGAAGTGCCATGTTCCAGATGTTTTTTTGCCAGTAGAGGCTTCATTGATGAATAAATTTTAATATTACATATTTCTTTTGTGGTTTTTTTTTACAATTTCACATTTGTAGTGGATTTTCCGGGGTGGCCCACAATCGGTTACAAAATGTTTTCTGCCAAAAAAGAGCTCTTAACAAAATTTGTGAGAGAAAAATTACTTTTGGAAAATTTGAAGAATTTTTTTTTTTTTTAGTTATCTACTGCCTCTAGCTTCCCATGGGTATCAAAAAATCCGGAAAATTTGTACTTGAAAGCAAGTTACAGGCAAAAAACGAAACCCGGCCCACAACCGGTTACATTCCCCTACATTAAAAATCAATAAATATTGTATAAAAAATGGATAGTAAAAATGTTTTTAATTTTTTTCATCCTATTTTGAAAAATACCCAAAAAGTAGTGCTCTAGACCAGAATACCCCCTTAAATGGGTATTATTCGTCCGAATAACGATGGAATGTTGCTCACCTCGATACGCTGCGAGCCATGTACATCGCCGACGACGGCGCCAGAGATTCTCTTCGGTCGCATCGGCACCTGTTGTATCCTTGATGCATACCCGCGTGTCGAGCCCTGCAGGATACTCCACCCGTCATTACGGATGTGCATTGAGGATCCCCGTCCACTCTGCAATGAGGTTCGATATCCGGTATGGACGGATCGTCCATGGTTCCGCTCTCCTCGGACCCGCCGAGTCCCGAGACCGAAAGCTGGGGCGACGCGACCAAAAAAGTGGCCCGATCCTGTCGCGTGAGGACAGGCTTGACCTGGGGCGGCGTGGCCACCACGACGGGTGGCGGTGGCCCCCGGCTAAGAAGAGCAGCAGTTTCATCGCTGCTCCCATACTCCGCGCCCGCGCCACCCTCCTGAGACCCGGTGTTCCCGTTCGAGCTCATACCCGCTGGAGTCTCGCCCGGCGCGTTGCTCTCGCGTCACGTGATCATTTCCTGAAACACGAAATGGACGGGGACGATAACATCGAGCGAAACGAGTCGAAGGAAAAAAACCTGGTCGAATGGTTCCGAATAATCGGTTTGGTTGCGGCAAAAAACAAACGAGGGTCGTAGAGCGACGATGTTCCACCCTTTTCGTGCTCCTCGCTCGTGTATGATTACTAAATACTTCTTAAATATTACTCGGACGACGCGAGGCGGCGGCTTAAGATCGTCGACCATTTAATCGTATTTCGTCGCTTTCCTTTTTCTGACGGTTATGACGGGGAGTAACGGAAGACGTACGTTTCAGGCTCCCTCGATAGAGGTTTGCCAAACTCGCCGAGCACAAAAAGTTGGCGCATATTTTTCACCACCAGGCTGTTCATTATAACTATGGGGCATTTTCCCAGCTACGTAGGAGAAAGAGAGGAGCTAGTCGGTTCGCATTAGCAGAGACCCGTCCAAAGCTGGATAACTGTATATAGTAGTTGTAACTGAAATTCTATTTCGAATTTCCCGCGCTACTGCAGCGCCACATCGCGGTAGCGGGTAACTTCTCTGTTCGTAGCTACAGCCAATGCGTGTACTCTCGTTAAAACAACGAGCAGTTTTGCACTTAGTATTTTTATTTCATCTATTCTCAGTTGAACATTGCTGAACATTCGACGACGTCGAAATGGGTATATCTTATCACCTACTACATTAGTACAAATACTGGTCCAAAAATCAATTATCGCAAGCCTGTATCTGAAAATTTGATTCAGGGGCAAAATCGTACGAGGTGAAATCGTTTTATGCTTTGCTCCAAACCTGACAATTTTGTTGAAACAATTTTTTGTTTTCCACGTGTATGCCAATATACCTGCATTAGAATGGCCCACCATGGTATATTCATGTTGTTAGTTAGAAAATGATTCCTCTCATAAATCCTAGTGTTATTCCACCTTTGACCTCATTCAGTTGGAGTTATAAGCCTGTAGCTTTAAGGTTCCGGTTTTACCCCAGCCTCCGCTGTTGGGAATTCAACGTTCAACGAAATTTCAACGGGAATCGATAAGGCAAGGTAAAGAAAGTTCTCAGCTAGACGTACCCTATTCGAGAATAGAATTGTTTCCATGTTTAAGCCCGAGAGTTTTGTAGTCGTCTCGGTGAAGTAAATAAGCTTCGTTGCATCCTAGACGGAGGATTGTCAACGATTGCATTTCGTTCGTGCGGATATTGCACACGACCGTCGATCTCGGGAGATCGGGAAAGATGAGCGCGGAAAAATCTTACTGGAAGTGTATCAATAACCGGAGAACTGTTTGCGTTCACTCGCTAGTTTCAACGAAAGCTACGTGCTGTATACTCGGCAAGATGCAGCTTGCAATAACAATCCACAACGGTGACGGATTTTCCAACTTTGCGTGAAAATTTCGCAGAAATGTCTTTTCACCAGGATAATGTTCTGAAAAATTATTCTCTACCAAGCGTGCACGGATTTTATGTAAGCTCCGTTCATCGTGTATAGATATTTAGACCTTGTTCGAATGATTTTAGAAAAGTTGTGTTCATCCAGCCCCGATCTCACCCTGATGACACAGGTCTGCGAAATAATTTTATTATGGAAATGTTCAATCGAAGTGCAAATATTCGTATTGTTGGTGCAAAACGTGATACAAAATCATATACATGAGTCAGGCACCACGTCTCATTTATCAGGTACAGGTGACGGTATATCTAGCTGAAAAGTTTGTGATTACTGAAATGAAATCACGCGTTTCATTTTTTTGTTGAATTATATTCTATTTGAATAAAAATAAAATAACACGTCTGTGTAAATGTACTGGTATGAATTCCAGCGAATCATCATCGAATGAGAGAATCAATTTTTTACGAATTTCGCTTCGTAGTTCATTTCATAACTACTTTTCGTATTCGATTTATGTTCTTCTTGAATTTCGTTTCCAATCGATTGGGTACATTTTTGCCACGATTTTTACGAAACGCTTCTTATAGTTAGTTTCCTGGTCTTGCTGCGTGTGGCTTATCTTCGTAGTCGAACGGTGTCACGTACGATTACCTCCAATTTGGAGAACTTTGGCAATGGTTATTAATTTCAGCTTAGCTGAATTGTCAGGTAATAGCTGTAACATTCGGTAATTCCTCACGGCTAACCGCTTGGCAAACGATCCGACGCTTTTTCTCGAGATAAGGTCGAGCACTTTAGTCGACTCGAGTGGTTCTCCGCGCAGATAACGCGACGCGACGTGCTGTTCGAGCATCGCGTCGGACTGGAACTGTTCTACCAAGTTCATCAAAATTCCGCTCGTTCATGTTAATTCGCCGCTCCCTCGTCTCACCGTTCGTCGGCCCTTCGATTAAAGCCCAACGCGCGCTTTCGAGCTCGGACACATAGCATTCGGCGTGAAGAAGTAGCAAAAAATCCACCGAAGAATTGCGCGTTCGTCCGATTCGAAGTAAACCCTCGACGCTTCTTCTTCCTCCCTTTCGCGACGATCGGCGAAACGAGAAGGCCTTCCAATTACCGGATGTCCCGGAGACGTTAGTAGCAAACAATCAAGCAATGCGACAGATGCAAATTACGCGCGTGTGGGGCGAGGACCTCGCGCATGGCCAATTTCGCCGATCCCTTTCCTCCATCGTCTACCCCGATTCACCGTCCGAAGGGGTTCTGAATAATCATAAGGATGTGTATTTCCTTCGTTGACTCAACCTCGTTACTCTGTTGTACGCGCGGCACTCCTGCTGCGCCCCAAAGCCTCTTTTTCGAGACCAACCCTCCGCATTGCCAACACCGTTCATACCAGGAGCACAGTCGAGCAACGAGCACTACCCTTTAGCTAAGCTGACGCAACGCATGAGCCCCGGATAGGAAGGGTGCTATTCTTCTTCTTCTTCTTCTTCTTCTTTCCTCTCTGGTATTATCCCATCTGTGGGTCACTATCTCATCCGGGACCTACGGGCTACGGACAGAATTCTACCCACCAGGATCCTGGTCGTAATGAATATAAAAGGGTCCCAAAAACCAGTCACTCGAACGCCACGAGTCTGGTTATTCTGGAGCACTCGCTGCGGGAAAAAACCGAGTCAACCTACACCTTCGGTCGAGGTACACGTCTGGGACTCTGGACCACGAGGTTTACACTCCCGACCCCCACGATACTCAATTTTATCAGAGGCTCCGAAACTAATGTTCGATAACTTGGAGGAATGAAAATCTCGAAAGCTGATGATTTTAAAGAGGCTTTATCGTTTCTCGCTTGAAAATTGTTTCCGAACCTAACGGCATGAAATTTTGTGCACGCGAAGTTCAACTCTATGTTCAGGTTGTGGAAAAATTTCACAACGATTCACCGACTACAAATCAAGATATTTGATGTGAAAAAATCGATTTTTTCACTTACTGACAGGAGGATTTGGCAACCCCGCGTAAAAAAATGAGACGTGTATAGATTTGAATTTGAATTTGCTGACATTTTTGAACAGCGTACGCATTCGCCAAACGACGGCCCCAATCATACAAAGTCTTTTTTCATGAAAATCATTTTTTTCATCGATTAAACGTCTCCAACTCGGTAAAATTATTATCAAAAAAGGGAAATGATCATTTTTATTTATATTCCGTAATCGAAATCTACGGAATAACAATATTAATTGAGCCTGGCTGCCGGAAAATAATATCTCGTTATTCGTGCAGTCAATTTTATGGGATTACATGTGTTAAATTGGTTATCTCAAACCTTTGCAAATTCAAGCTTTCTCATCACTGCTGACGGCTTCACCAAAATAACAAGAAATAACTACGGATATCTAGAAACTGTTAACTTTCTATGATCATGTTGGCACTGAACAGTCCCGCAGCCTACCAAAACTCAGCTCGATCCTGAAGCATCTAGTGTCAACGTCCTGCCCTGGACTGCCTCAGCGACTGTGCTATCCCCACACTTCGAGAGGAAAAGCGTTGCTGCTATCATGTAGATAGAGATACTCAAGGTCTCGAGGTGGCCGGTGAGGCGGACTGTTTTCGATTCGTGTCGCCATATGTTTCAGCATCGATTTGGCTGTTACTTTTCATGCATAAGCGAACGAGCATTATATTCTTCACATCAATGGAATAAACGTATAACAGTGAAATGAGGTTCGTCGCTTTTTGTGTTTTGCAAGTATTTAATTATTCAATAATGATTCAAATTTGAAATATGATTCTCCACTGAATTTTGTACAATTTTTCCTAATGACCGTTTCATAATTTATTGAAAACTGGATTTTCTGTATTTCTACCACGGCTATTCGTAAACTTTTCTTTCATCACATTTGTATTTGATAATCACGGACAACGAACTCGTACAATAAGGGATATAATAAATCTTGAACTATTTTCTAGACTTTCTAAGCTCATATGCAAAGCTTATAGATTTTTCTACAAGCGAGTCCAAAGATTCTTATTTATTCATAACTTTTTATGCATAATCGTTGAACTCAGTATTTAAATTTCGAAGATAATTATAAAAATCTCACCAGAAATCATTATTATGGTAAGTGAAAATGCTAATATTGTTTTTTCCTGTTTTTTTAATCAGTCGAAAGCCGACTTCTTGTACTATTCGTATCATTCTGGAGTTGAACCACAACATTTGAAAAGATGAATAACAAAAATGGATTGAATTGCAACAATTCATTCGGAATCTCATGATTCATTCTCGCGCGCCTGATGACGACTTCCGTTCTGCTAAAACATATGGCACGTTCATGTTTTTCATCATCTTCAGATTTTTTTCAAGTTTTTGTCTCTTTTCAGCCTGTTTATCAGCTTTTTCTGAATTTTCCAATCCGCTGATTATTTCTGAACCTGTTTTTTTATTTTGTCGTCATAGTTTGAATGTAACTTTTCCAAAGATGCAGGTATACCACGATCGCGCATCAGTCATAATAAATTTCATAGGTGATCTTTTATTTATGTTTTTATTAGAGTTATACCGTTTTTTTGCGGATCGTCTCAATTGTACAGCTTCGTCGCGTATCGGAAGTTGCTGATTCATAGTTTGATAGAGGAGAACGGGGCAAAATGATACTGCGGGGTAAAATGGATCGCGGGGCACAACGAGCCCCCGGGGCAAAATGCGACAATTCGTCCAACCGGTCCACTAACACGAGAGTCTCTCGTGTCAGAAGTCGAAGGGGACAGCAGTCGTCGCCGAGCGAGGGATTACTGCTGTTGACGAATTGGCCAAGAGGTTGTACTCTCAAGTACAGCAACTACCCCTTTGGTCTCTCAGTGTTACTATCCGTAGGATCATTTCCCTTCCCCATCCTCAACGCCGATCTTCATCTTTAACTACCCGAAGCACCGTGTGCGGCCACGCCCACCTCCGTCTCCAATTACCCGGAGGACCGTGTGCAGCCACGCCCCTCTTCATTCCTAACTATGCGGAGCACCGTGTACGGGAACGCCTTTCTTCATACATCGCCTTACGGAGAATCGTGTGCGGAGACGCCTCCTCCGCTCCCGATTACGCGGAGTCCCATCACGACTGACCACCCGGCTCGAATCGGCTAGCAGGCCGGTGTCACTGGTTTCGAGTGATGCCGCGCAATATTTCTTTATTTGGATTCTTTCAATACTTTGCCGTTCGTTTCCTCCGTTTATTCGTTCATCTTTCAGCACCGAGTCCGCAAGCTCGCTTCCAGAGTATTTTCGATAACATCTTCGACCACTACGAATTTAATCACAATCAAAATTGTACCGCCTCTGAGTCCGTCCATCCGATACGAGTGCACCTCGATCTCGATCGTGTTATTTTTTCTATCGAAAGTGGAAAATTGAAGGGCGAGAGAAACTTCTCACAATGTTATTTCTCAGGTACCTAATTCAATCCCGCGCAACGCGCGAGTCACGGGGATTCGTGAGAAAATTCTTCTCACCCTATATTCGAAAGTTGCGCGACGCTGCTCGCGATGAGATTTATTATCGACAAATGGAGATTCGTGGTACTCGGTAAAATGTGACGCATCTAATTCTGGATATGCGATCGGTGCTGGTCGCGGAATTTTGCCTCTTTATTCATAGAAGCCGACGCAAAAAGCATTTCCGCGCGAGAAAATTCAGGAGACGGAACAGAGGTGTTGGTGCGAGAGCTTTTTAACGATCCCGCGTGAGAGCGGGCAGGTGAGATCGCAGGAGTTATTTGCTATACGAAAATCGTTGAAAATAAGACTGAGGATCGTACGTCGTGTTCGAATATTGGCAAGTTTATTTATGCCCCCTCGTAGCCGTCGGTCCCCGATATTCAATTTATCACTGTCTGCTTCTTTCACTTTCGGCCGGAACTCTCATTCGATTCCTGCTCGTGACGATGAAATCATTCGCGTCATACGAAATACAGAATACTATACACAAGTAGAATATTGCCTTAGTGGGATAAGTTTGAAACGTCAAACTAGCTTCAATTTAGCTCAGCATCCAAGACTCAATTTGCAAGCTCAGTTCTCGGTTGTTATTAGAATGGAGCACAATACAAGACTCCGGTGTGACTATAACCTCTACAAATATCTCGTTGCTAACTTTTTTTCCACGCATATTTTGAGTTTTGTTTCTATCTTGGATACATAGCATAAAACGCCCTTACATTCCATCGTTGCTGCAAGCTCCGTATGCCCAACTAGCTTTAATTTAGCGGAGCATACAAGACTCATTTTGGAAGCTCAGTTCTCGGTCGTTATTAGAATGGAATGCATTAAAAGGCTCTGGTGTAACTATAACCTCCGAAAATATTACGCCGCTAACTTTTTTTCCACGCGTATTTTGAGATTCGTTTTTATCTTGCATACATGCCTTAGAACGGTCTTACATTCCGTCGTTGCTGCAAGCTTCACATGAGTGCATTCGCAACAAGAAGCAAGGTATAAAATAGTTTTCTCAAAAATGTAAACTTTCGTTTATTATAACAAATTAGCAATTTGCATTTCGACAAATTAAATATTTAAAACTAATTATTTTGACGAATATATTACTTTTATAAATTGCAAACAAGATTGAAGGTAATAATCACCAACAACAATGATCCGTGTTGAACCTCAAATTTAATTTCCTAATTTGCTTTCCGATGTTGTCTGTCTTTTACGATATCTATTTAAGGTGAAATTAGTGAACTTGATACACAGTTGTACTACGTATCATTATGGAGGTGGTAGAACTTTTCAAAGATTGAAGATTCTTACTATAGAGGCTTTATTTTCTAAATTGTTATTAGCTAGTTTATCTATGTGAACGCAAGCTAATTCTGTCAGCTTAATATTAGCGATTTTGTGCGTTACCAACCATGCTTGCAATCAGCTAAGTTTGTTAGCTAGTTTCAGGCTAAGACTTGGTGAACTAGCTTAATACAAGCCAATTTCGTTGCTTACTTTCTACCTGGGTTCATACGATTGTTAGCCCGTTGTGGTCACACTACTGAAAAATAACGTGATGGTTAAAATAACGTCCGGGGTCAAGTGGACCTCACGCAGAAGCACCGTTGTCGATTGCTTACTACTTGATTGTAAGATGTCGATTTCAGATTTAATCGAGCTTAGTCCAAGGTCTTTTCTTCAAAATCCAATAGTTTTTTCGTCTTAAATTATTTTCTTATGTCAGAAAAATGCAAAATCAAAAAAATCCAGAAATTTCACTTTTTCTTGAAAAAAACTGTTTATCTTGAATATTGAATTAAACGATTTTGATAAAACTCATGAAATCAAACGTGAATATATCAACATGCTAAATAAAATTGCAAAACTATTTTTTGAGAAAAATTTCTTTATTTTATCCACAATAATGATAGAAAATCACAAAATACATGTAATTAAACTTTGCCTGGCGTCACCCGAACCCTCGGTGACCACAACGAGTTAACCGTTAGACGTCAACTTGCCAGGCAATTTCAACGATGATTTCATTCGAGTTTCGCAACGATGTTATCCTTGTTATCATTCCGCGCCGCTTGCCAATCAATAGATCAGGGTTCGTCGCGGAGGATAAAAGCCTCGTCGCGAATAACATGGTAAACGTAACACTCCAAACGCGATGCTCCAACAATAACGGCGTTATTTTTATTTTTCGGTCGTAACTCGAAAATTGAAGTTGATATTGGAAAATGAGATTTTCTCTTGACACCGATAAAATTTCGAGCGAAATTGCCCATCCGGAAATCCAGCGTTGTGGGGAGAATTACGGTGGGTTGCCAAATTCTTGAGGACAGTACACATATTTTTGTATTTTCTAGATTGACAATTTTTTTTTTGTTGCAAATAGTTGTGAATAATTGATCTTAGGTTTCATATTTTTCATGTGTCCGAGCGTCTTATCGAGATAGTAAAATAATAATTTACGAAAGTCGAGCTATTCATTTCTTCTTTTAAAAAATGTGTTCTTATAATACAAATACGCAAAACGAATTTTTCCCGAAAAGAAATTAGCTTGTTGATTATTTTGGACCGAAAAACTTCCGAAAAACGATTCTAAAATATTTGTTCAACACCTGACCAGAACGGCGTAAATAAATTGCACGAGAACAAATTTGTTAGTTTCAATTTAAAGTAGATAATACACAAATTTGTGTACTGTAGTTACCTAATAATTTATCAAGCCACTATAAATAAGAATCTTCCAAAAAAAAAAACGATCATTGTTCGGAAGGACGAAAAAAGTTTTTCAGCCATTTTTCTGTTTTTGCATCGAGAGATAGAAAATGACAATTCGTGGATTGCATACTATGATAATTACCAAAAACGAGGGGCTGTTGATATGATTTCCAATATCACAGGTTGCTTAATTCACAAATTTAAAATAATCTAAAATATTGAACTATTTTTGGAATTAATTGTTGCTGATGGCTGATACAAATTTAGTCGAGACAATGATATTTGCACGGAAATTTAGGTATAAAGATGCAAATACCATCATCCCGATCCGATTTGTATCAGCAACCAGCAACAATTAATTTCAAAAATTGATCAATACTTCCGATTAATTAATACGCAAATGTCTTCCTAATATGAAAGTGCGTAACGTTGTTTTTTGTCGATTTTTCATCAGGGGAGCGAGGGGCTTGTTGCAACAGCTTTCATGAAAACTAATATATCTTGAGATCCATTGATTACATTGATACTAAACAAAGATGGATGGATGCTGTAACTCTTCCTCTACCAAATCAAGTAAAAATAATACCTTAACTATTGATCATTATTTTGCAATCAATTATTTTCTAGAAGAAGTGCGGTGTTACAACTTACCTTGTGCTTGGGGTAAGTTGTAACGTCTACCGGGGCAAGTAGTAACGACAAAAAGAAAACATCAATAATACCTCTAATTATTTATTCTTTGTTTATTTTTAACAAAATTGACATCTTACTGAAGTAGGTATCACGTAGTTCTTATCAAAAATCAACTTAAATCCACTCTTTGAGTAATCGAAACCTAAAAATTAAGTAATTAACAGTTTTATTCAGTTTCATTATTATTATTTTTTTTAATGTATCTATAAAGAGAAACGTGACATAATCCGAAAGCTTTCCAAATGCTGCATTGTTTTCTAAAACTTCAGCTGCCGCTCACTCGTACGCTTCTTGGCTTTGTGATGCCCGCTCTGACTTTCTTTTATGCACCCTCATTCTAGAAGCAAAGAGAAAAAATAAGTAGGTATCTACGTCATAACTTGGGGGATGTTGTAACACGTTGCAACAAGCCCCGGGATTTTGTTACAACTAACCCCATGGTATGATTTTTAACATTTATCACGATAACTATTTAAACAATTTAGCAATCTTAAAAACTGTTACGCGTTATCAGAGATAGATGAATTTGAATGTAAATAAGATATAGAAAGTTTGAAATTAGTCGATAATAATAAAGCGAACCAAAATTTTACGACGGTACAAAGAAATACGCTAATAAAGCTTAAGATCCTAGTGAAATGAGCCTGTTACTACTTACCCATGTTACAACAAGCCCCTCGCTCCCCTACACTTGTATTTCATCGAAAAAATGTTCAAGTGTGAAAACATATGTGGAACTTCTTAACTCACGTTTTCCCGGTCATGAAATAATTACGAAAATAACAACAACAGCAACAACGAGCAAGTATTTATGCATCGTTAATCGAACAGAACGCGGTGAAGCTGCGAGGCACCCTATTTATCTGGAATACGAAAATACCGAGATCTTCTCGTCGTATGCTGAGAGCTGCAAGGCATTTTTTCTCTTTCATATTTGTCGAGGCGAAAAGTCTGACGGACGGGGAATCGCGAAGATAAAGTTGGCAAGACGTCGCTCTTCGAAAATGAACCGTAACGTTCGCGCGGTGAGCCCGAAGGCATCAGACGAAAACTGTAACGCTAGGATTGCGTAAAAATAGAGATTTGGTCGCTCAGAGTATTTGATCAGGAGTGACAAACACCGTTGCGCGTAAAATATTTTTCTCTCGGGTGAATTGACTCTCCAATACTCGAAGAAATTCACTGTCGGTTCCGAGTGGTTCTCCGCTTTGATCGAACACCTTCGAATAGCCACCTAACGATTTCCTACCACAACAACTTTCCAGGTAATGCATTTGCGTCTAATGAAAACTACTCGGCCAGTTCGTCTCGTAAAAGCTTTATCGGATCCTCGGAGCACTTCCATCAAGTCTTGCGCCGTCGAACGATATCAACGCCGAACCCAAGTGATGCCAGGCAACGACGACATTGAAAATAATTTACAGAATTCTCAAAGCGACGAAGTTTGTCACCACCTGACGCGCAATCGTGGTACCTCGTACCAGTACCTCTGAAAAAGTTACACCCAAAACCGTCGAAAACTCAACCAGTCGTCAGAACGACAAGGAAAAAACTGAAAAAAAACAGACTCGAAGAGTAATAACAAGCTAGAAAAAATAACAAATGGCTTAAAAAAAACACGAAAAACTTGGAAAAGACCTGAAAAAGGTGGTAGAAAAACTCAAGACAGACAAAAAACGTCGAGGAGCTGAGAAAAAGATGGAAAAATTTGGTAAATGAAAGTATGTAAGTATTTATAAACGGTACCATAGTGCTATTTTACGAGAAAGTAATATTTTTTTAATCAAACAAGATTTTTGTACCGCTTAAAATCGACTCAAACTTTGAAAAACCGACAAAACTCGAAATTTTCGTATTTGAATAAATATTAAGTTTTCTAATTAGCTTCGCTGCAGACAGATTTATTACACGTGTAATCGATTTCCTGATAATCCTCTCGAGGCATTTTCCTGCTACTTGATTTTATCGTATTGTTAGTTAGAATGGATGAAAATTTTCAATTCATCGTCGTTCATCGGTTTACTTGTGGCCACTTTCGTCCGTTGAAAAATCTCCCGAAATTTCAGCACTAAATTTCAACTGTGTAAATTTATTCAATATTTGAAGAAGAAAAATAGGCAGTTTTCTTCGGCATATACGTTGAAAACGGAGTACTTAATACATTCGCCATCGCGAAAAACACGGATCGAATAAAAATTCTGAATTGTATACCTAGGGCGCACGTTTTGGCATCTGGGTAGTCGTTTTCGAGCCTTTTCAAGAGTGACGCGCGTGACCCCTCCATTTCTCGTAAGCACGGTTTCAGCCAAACCGCTGAACCGATTTTGATGAAACTTGCAGGAGATCTTTTTTTCACGCCGAAGATGTGCACACTTCAATTTCAACCAGATCCAACTTCCGGTAAAGAAACGGCGTTAGATTTCTTCTTAAATTTTCAAGATACAACATCGAGCTTTGGAATACTGTTTTATGATCGTCAAAGAAAATTGTATGAATTTTTCAGGATATATCTGGCACCTGCATCCGGGTGCAAAATCGTCCAAGTTTTTGTAACGGGTGATTTCAATATAAATGTTTTGGATGTCACGAATTCTCGGACACATCGGTTGATAAAACTCTTCAACGAGTGGAAATCATTCTCTTGAACACCGGAAAGATCCTACTCAACAGTTTATAACACTCAAATAGACTCGTGTCTCTTTTCACAAATGTTGACATCCAGATATTATAAAACCGTGACGAGCGACCATAGAGTAATTTGGTTCGAACTATAAAACCAACGTGAACAGAAGAGGCGAAAACCTCGTACCACTTTGCACTATAGCTCTATAATATCAATATAATACCGTCATGTTTTTCTTCTATGAAACAAAATAAAATAAAAAAAGTGTTTAAAATAGGCGATCATGCCTCACGCAAAAAACCTTTTTGACTGAGACCAGCTAGTTAAAAATTGTATTCCCGTAGCTTGATAGAAAATTTCCGTACTGAATTTCACATCACGCGGTTTCATCGAGGATTAAATTCTCTATGGAATATATTGGATACTTTCTTCCGCAAACGTTCCACATACAAGCATTCTAAAAGCTGTATTTGTGAAAAGAAACAATATAGCAGAGAAGCTATTTTCCTACGGAAAAACTTTATCGTAAAAATTTCTGTAAAAATGTGTATCACCTGAAAAATTGTTCGCAGCGTGAATTTTGTGAAATCAATCGCTTAAGAGTCACGTGTTTTCGCGTTACTGCCTCTCAATCACTAGAAGTCCTCGAAAAATTCCAATGAAATAAATAATTCGAGTCGCACCGTCGAGTGAAGCTATCGGAGTTTAGAGTTATTTAGATATTTGCATGAATGCTATTCAGATGCAAAAAATTCACCTCGCGCGATGCGTTTTTTACAAGCCGCACTCAACGATTTTTTTTTCATTACAAACCCAAGAGAGTTTTCGAACGGGAAGGCGAAACAAGAATCGATCTGAAACGTATCACCGCGTTCGTTTATCCACGCGAGTGTCAAGTGCAACCTGATTAAATTCCTCCGCGTTGGTACGCCGCATCGGAAAAAAAATCTCGCCGAGTAAAGCTCAACGCGTCTAGTTTTCGCGTTTGCATTCGCGTCGCGTTTCCCGACTTTCCATATTCCGGGTCAAGAGGTCGTTGTGATAATTGGAGTGGCTTCGAGGTTCGAGGAAGAAGCTTCGCTGGGAACAGGAAACTGATGCAGCGATGCATTTGTCCGTGGGGAAAGTGTGCGAAACGAGTGCAAAGTTTGAAGAGTGGAGATCGACGAGGCGAAGTCGAATCGACTCCGAATTTTCGGCGATTTCTGTCAACGCATTTGAATACTTGCGCAATAACGAATCGGGCAAACACGCTGGTAATTAGAAGCGCCAACTCGACTGTTTCGTTCGGAATGCCATTTCCAAACAAAAAACGGAAAATTCTTCCCCTCCGATTTATTATTCACGACGAACCGACGAAGCGACGAAACCACGCGTAACGAGCTGATAAATGATCGATTCGTATCGAGCGCGCTCCGACTCTCTGCACGCCGTCTCGATGGGACGGCCCAACGAAAAAAAAAGCTCCCGCACTTTTCAATTGGGTCAGATTTTTTCTCTCTCTCAACATTCACGTTCGTCGCCGAATCGAACGATCACTTTTTCTCCCCGTAATTCGAATCCGTCTCCGGAATTTTCATCTCGCTCGCGTTCGCGTCTAGACATTTTAAGAACACAATTTATTTTCACGGCGGAATTTCATCGACGTCGAAGAATTACGAGGGGAAAAAGTTCACGGGAAATTCTACAAAGCGCTAAACTTTCACGACAATTTTGTCTTTATATTTTATTCTCGTCAATTCCTGCGATTTACAGTCACCCGACGGTTTCTGCCTGGAGCGATTTCTACAACACACCCTCGTACCATTCGGCGCTAGCGTCGATGCCCAAGTACCTACGCGGCCAAAAAAATTCCATCAGCGTCCGAAGTAGACAAATAAATTTTTGTGTACAATATATAACATTGTACCTACATTGTACACTTGCGTGCATCTTTGCGCGTTGATTAGAGTGATTAAAAAAAATGTCTTCCAAACCGGCTCAAAAGCTTCGCGATAGGCATAAAAATAAGTTCCTGAAAATACGAGCTCTTAATGTTAGTATTAGGATAGTCCGCGTCGCACTCTTCTATTCTGCATGAGAACACTTGGATGGAATTGAGCAATCGCGTCTCAACAAACAAACATAAAAAACCGAGATATCAGCTAGTTGTTTTTAATTTAATTTCCTTTCCCACGACAATAAACCTAACAATTTCATTTTTTTCCAAATGTTGCCATTTCCTATAAGTGAGAACAACATGTTATTACGGTATTGGAAAAAAGTATATAACTAATTGAAAAATCAGTCGATTCGTTTTTGCGAAAAGGGAGAATACCAATTCGCATTATGCAATAACATCTCATACTATAATAAAAATGTAACTATTTCGATTAAAATTATAAATTTCGGTTATTTTAAATAAATTTTTTATGATTTCTAATTTTGATTTTGTTTTTTTAATTAAAATTGATTCAACCGAAGTAAAACTAAATGAAAACAAAAGATAGCAAGTGAATAAACAAACAAATGGATAATAATGTTCAAGATTCGTTTATTTCATCTTCTAATTCGGTTGCTCCCATTTGGAAATTCAAGTGTCCATCGTATCCACCTGTTGGAAACGTGCAAATAGAAAGTCGCGTAAGAACCCGGGGACGACACCGGGATGGGGCGCGGACTAATCACGTGGACGATCGGCGATCGTTTCACCGTCGAGAACTGTTGTTTGTGCAGCCGGGTAGTGCACATTAAATCGTTCGCCTCGTCATGACAACTTATAGGAAACGGAGCGGATAAATAAATACGAATGCAACGGATTTAGCTTAAGTAAAATGTTCTTAATATTTCAACGGTTCGAAGGTTTCAGCCAGACCAGACTACGGTCGTGTCGACCCTTGAGAATCCTGGCGCCTGGTCAGGGAGAACTCTGTTCTTTCTCAGCACATGGCGACCGCCTGTATCTGCGTTTTGTTCGTTACTTGACCAGCATATGGTGGCCGCATGTATCTGCGTTTTGTTCGTGACCTGACACGGCGATTGGTTTATGTACCCGTGGTCGTGAGACCGGAGCGACCTGAGTGCCAGTAACGCAACATTCCGACGCAACTCGCAAAATTGGGTAAAAATGCGTGGCTGTTCTCGTGAAAATGAAACTTGTCTTCTCGCATGATATTCTAAGGTTTAGATAAATTATAAGATTGCGATAGACATAAGAGAGGCCTCTCTAAGCTAGGTTTACGTATAAGAAAAGTAAAATGTAAAAGGAGAAGCGACGCGCCTGATTGCGAGTGGATTGACTTATCGATCGCGAAACAACGCCTAGCGCTAATCGAAAACCCCAGAACAGGGTCTGCCTATACGACGAAACCAAGGTCCGGCCCAGGACTCTCGGGGCCCGACGCTCGCCCACATACGTGCACGGACGTGACGACGTTGTAGCGGCCGTATAGCCCCATACAGCTTCATGAGGTTAGCCCTGTGAAGGCTGTCTAACCCCACGGGGAGGTTTACCTCCCAGGGATTGTTGGGTTCAGCGAAACGGAAGGGAAAGTCGGAGGACGGACCCATGGACCGGGTGGGCAGGCGAGCGATAGAGCAAGCGAGAGAGAGGGCTGCGGACGACGGTAGTAGTGAGAGACGGAGAGTCTGGGGTGCGCGCGGCGCTTGAGGCCCAGCTAGAGGGCGAAAAGTCGCGGAAAACGACGCCACGATGGCGGTCGAGGAGTGGGAGGCGCGAGGGTGTAAGTACCCTCGCAGGCCCAAGTAGCGGGAGGCGCGAGGGTGTAAGAACCCTCGCAGGCCCAAGTAGTGGGAGGCGCGAGGGTGTAGAGACCCTCGCAGGCCCAAGCACACGGCAGTACACGGCGAAAAACAGCAAAGGAAACAGGCGAGTCGCTTTTCTTCCTATAATTACGCGGGCCCTCAGCCCTTTCTTTGTCGTATTTCGAAATTGTTAACTGGTACAGAATAAAGAATAATTGTAAACTAAAAGTTAGTCGAGCTATCGAGCGTGCGAGTTTTTTTGTGATCAACCTGATTTTTTCAACCTCATCATAGTTATTTTCCTTACTTCGGCGTTCTAATAAACGCTCAATCAGTCCGAAGTTGATTTGAATTTTGTTACATTTGTTTTCACCCGACCTCACCCTTTACACCACCAACATCTTCTTCTATCGAATCATCACCAATTAAATCATGGTAAAATTTATGGTCAACTTCCGGGATCAAATGCCCGTATGATTTTATATCATTCAATTCGAATTCGAGCCATAGTTTCATCATCGCGCTAAAACGAAGTGAAAATTATTAGTAAACATATCGTTTACGGGTAAACTTTGTCTTCTTTTTATAACGTCAATTTTTTTTGAACGAGACTTTTATTTTTGGCATTATAATCACGAGTATTTATCGCTGTGGTTATAGTGATTTGAACTTGAAAAGACCTTAGTAACACCGAAAACGCGAAGCTAAGGTAAACTATCTCAAAACGTAAATCTGAATAACAGGTATAGTAGGTAATGTAGACACGCCGTTTTTACGAAATGGGATTTTTTAACAACACTATAAACAGTTACGACAATTATTGAATATATTGCACTGCAGCATCGTTTACCGAGTACGTCCAACATAATAATTCGACTTTTTTGAACATGTTGATCAAGATGTTATTACTTAATTCCATTAATTTGTTTTGCTCCGTCTGATTTTCACGACGAGCCAATGGGATGGAATAAAGAAAGTGGTCGTACATATTTTTGTAGAGGATTGAACGCTCTACAAAAAAGGTCTCTTAGTATTTGTCTTTAAATTCATTGATACGATTTATCGTTTGCTGCAGTGTAGCAGCGACTCGACGCCACGATTGTCGTGGATTTCGGGTCGAAATATATTTAAATTTTCTAAGCTAAGCACCTACAAGGCGAAGATGCAGCTTCGCAAGCATGGCCCGTGAACGGCTCCCGCGAGGTCGTATCGCGAGATGCGAAAGGGTTTCAACTTTTTCCGTGCCCGAGAGAGCGAGGCTCGTAGGTGGTTGGGCGTTGTTTCAGTACACCTTGACGACCTGGTAGCCTCCGCGCGTATAATTACATGGTGATCGCGACGTGGTGATGAAAGTTGAAAAAAGCTTCTAGCAGCGGGATACTAATCCGCGCGAAAGGTAATGAAAAAGCAGACGCAACGAACTTGTTTCCGTGGAAAATTCCAAGGACTCTATTATCCGTTCGCGTCCTCCTTTCATACTCTTTGCCATCCGTTATGCCCCCTAATGGTACCTTCTTTCGCGCAAATTGTCGCTTCCCTCAAAAGCTTCGCGAAAGCTTGGATATAGGTATGTATACGTTGGGGTGGGTCACCGCGAGAAACGAACACCTGAATTATGCATGTCTGGAAGATTTTTTGATACTCTTCCATCACCGAACGAAGAACGAGAAACGTGCATAATTTATTCGTAACCTCCAGCAAACATTTTCAACCTCGATCCGCACCGAGAAACCAACCAATAACCAATGAGATCCTGATCTTACAACTAATAATTCATTTACGAGCCCTTTAAGGATGTTCCGGTGGTGCCGTTATATTTTCCTTGCTAAAAGTTTTCCTTCCTATGTACCATCAATTCCAAGAGTTGATCCACTAATACCACGTTTCATTATGTCGGGTTGATTTGTTAAATACGAAAAAAACGCGCTTTCTAAGCAATCTGAAAATGGTATGGACGATGAATACAATTTTGTTTGCCCTTCGCGTAACACTTCAAATCTTTATCGCCATTTTTCATCGAGATATCTCAATCTTTTTGTACATTTCCACAAGACTGCAAGACTGTAGTTTTGTTACCTAATTTTTTCAGCAACGAGCTTCCTACACAGTTCCAAATTTTGATATATTTTTTTTTCTACGAAATCTATCGAATCCCCTTGGATTCGAAACATTTTCATCGTTTTTATCGTGTGACCGAACATTCCCCAACCACGAAACACCACACTGGGTTACGGTAACTCAGTAGCCTCTCAAACCATGCGTCACTTTTAAACCGAATGCTGGGGCTAGGGGGGAAAAAATTTAGGATTCCTACTACTATATCCACCCCAACGCGGCTCTGGTACGTGCACAGTAGTGGGGATAGATCGTCGCCAATTCGACTTCTGGGTGTGTGTCGCCCAGTGCGGTTGTTACCTCCGCATTCTGGACTATACAATTGAATAACATTTCGCTGGCTCTTTTTGACCTGTACACTGCGTTCACGACTTTGAGAGTCAATTTTCAACGTTACAATTTTCATTTGACGCAACACACGTAGACGACGAACGTCGCAGTTTCCAAGTGCGCAGTACTCGTAAGCTGAAGGTTTTCATTTGAAAATCTCCCAAATTCACTTGCCCAAATGAATATATTTCGTAAAACCAATCGAAATCTCATATTTTTTTACTCAAAGTCCGACTCAAGACCTTTCAATTGGTATGCAATTAAACGTTGCTGGCTATTTTTTATTAGAAAACTACGATTAAAGAAAAAAAAAGGGATTTCAGATCTGAGATATGAGTAAAAGAGAAACGGTGGGCGACGTGTGTAGTGTTTACGGATAGATAGCGTGGTGTTTGAGGGATAAAATTAGTTGGGTTGTAAATCTTTCGTACGAGCCAGACGAGTAATTGCCATTATTGTTAACAAACGAATGCAATTAATGCGAATAAACTGAAATTCTAGCTAACGATGCGCTGAAAATGTATCCTCTTAAATTGTCCGACTTTTTCTCAACGCAATAATAGTGATAGGCAAGCGCAACTATTATATCGTTGAGCTTGCGGAATTTCATGGATTATGCCGCGCGGCAACGATATTCGTATCTCGCTGACAAGACTTATTTGTAGCGTATCGCGTGAGAGCTTATTGAAAATCCTCTACCACGTGTTTTAAATCCTCTCTGGATCAAAAGACAAGGATTATACGGACTTAACGTTATTCGCAACGAACGGATCCACGAACGGCGGAGAAAGCTGGTATTATTTATGACTATGGCGCGAAATATAATATTCGCAGCATTTTTTTACGGTTCAATGGATATTTTTACGTTCAAGTTTTCAGATCGTTCGAAATTCGTGGTGGAAAATGCTAAGAATTACAGTTTATTCGAAGCCATTTTGGAGAGTCGAGAAAAAATTGGAGATATCTTTCGCGTATTCGATTACAAAATAGCCGCAGAAAATATCGGTGCGAAAATTTCCAAAAATTTCTCTGTCGATTTCCGGTATTTTTTATTTGCTTTATTCCGAACTTAATCCCCAAGTTTGCCTGATTGGCCAAAGTTTCTTTCTTTTTTTCCTAATTCGAACATTCTTGTTTTTTCGCAATTTGATTTTTCTATACCAAAGTGAACCTAAATAAATATAATTTTTCTACCAAGGAAACGAAATTCCTCAAAGAATTTGACTTCGAATATTTTTTTTCATGTGAATAAGTATTTTAAAAATATATTAACCGTGTCGAATTCGGAAAAAAAATTGAAAAAAACGTCAGTTTATCGGTCGAACTTCGGAATTAAATTCAGAATGAACGAAAGTTTAAAACATACAAGTCACAAAAAAATAAAGAAGACTTCGAAAAATTTGAGGCTTCTGCCAGAAAAAATTAAATTTCCTCAAGGTTTTGACTTTACGTATTTGTTTACGTCTTTTTTCAAAAAGTACTTTCAAAAACAAAATAAAAAAAAAAACGCCTCGCTAAGTCAATTTTCACAAAGTCACGGCTATTGAAGAAAAAAGGTACTTTATAAGGATTGGGTAAAAAATTGCACAAAATTTCAGAAAGGTTTTTATGGGGTAGAAAGTGGTCAAAAAGTTTCAGCCGAATCGGAAGGGATCGGGGTCAAAAGTGGTCGATTTGGCGCGGAATTCCCCGTACATACCTTTGCTTTTCAGATTCGCGCGTGAAGTGTAGGTAGTTTCTACGGAAATGAAAATAACCCGCGACCTGGAAACAAAGTGTTTGCTCTTACCGGCTCAGTATACCGGGGCGGCGCGGCCCCAGGTAAATCATTATGCATTTACCCAACTTTATCTCGTGCCCACCTCAACGAACGTAATTCGAAATGCTTCGGCAAAAGACGCGCATACGTCGAAGCGATCCTCATCGCATCGTTAACCATTTCGCCAGAGGATCTGCGTCCGTGTGACCCAATGAAATACAATAAACAAATTAGCACTGCTCAGATCAAAAGATGAATACATTTTCATTCCTCAATCATTTCTGATCCAGGATCATGAAAATCCCATCGATTCGTAACGATTCGGTCGTGTTTCTTTCGCCAGGAATAAAATATTTAAAATTCGACGAAACAACACTTACCTAATGGGCAAATATATGAAATCATTAATCAGCCAATTAATTGATCATTCGTTTGTCAAAGAGACTGAAAACACAATAGATGACTCAGATGAGGAGTACTGCAGGACAGTGTAAGTTGCGCATCGCTGTAAAACCCCGATAAATGATTGAAATTTTAAAAACTTAGGATAGAAATTATTTCTTGAAAACCCCTCTATCAAAATGCTCTGATATCATTTTTCTGTAAAATGACCAGAAAAGAAATTATAACGACGAAAAGAAAATGTATTCCTAACTTTTTATCTATTTTCGTCCATAACTTTGTTATTGTTGGTTTAACGACTAAAAGTTATGGAATTAAAGTTGTAGAGAATTTAATTTTCAATGAAAATGATATGCTTATATTTTTTGTGCGATGGATAGTTTGCCAGATATAGCGTAAAAACCGTTCGCACGGCTTATACAAGGTGGCAGCCGCGGGACATCGATTGAGACCCTACACTTTCGAATTTAACTTTACATTAGCTCTCGCTAGGCATCCAAAGAATGAAATTGCGTTCTCAGGCTTTTGCAACCCCAAACGTAACTTTTCAATGGACTATTGGGGGAAAAATCGTAGTCGATTTTTTCCCCAATAGTCCTCGAAGTCCGTTCATCATGATGGAATTTAATATCGAAACCGGGTCAGTGGAAATTTATTTATTCGCGCTTATTTATTCACATTTCAGGGAGTAAATATCGGAAAATAATCCAACGTGTTTGAGTATTTTCAGCGGAGAGCCGTGCCTTTTTTTTAACACGAAAGCGCGACCATGGGCGTCGATACGTATAAGAAAGTGGTAAAAGGTTCGGAGACGTTTTAATTAATTTTTTTCATTTCCAAGCGCGCGGATCCATAATTTCAAGCCAAGTGAGGGGAAATATGGATTTTCGTTATTTTCGCCAAGTCCGCGATGGAATTACTCCGGCTGTATTTGGCGAACACGTGCTCCGATATTTGGCGATTTCTACTTTAATCGAAAGCGTATTTATGGCAGGTAGAACGAGGCGTGAAAAAATCTCATTATCCTGCGCGCCGACAATAATCGAGTCTCGGTTCACGCGCGATTCATGGCTCATTGTTGGCAATTTCCAATGATAAAGCGATATTGCAACAGCTGATCCGATACGCCGCCGGTTTATCATTCGAAATTGCTAAGCTCGGCGTAAATGCGAAATTGTATCATATCTTGTACAAGTACCACGCGCGATTCGACGCCCTCGCGACTGCCGACGCGTATCGAAACTACCCTGAGCGAGAGGAATATACCCGCGAGGGCTGCGAGGGGAGGAAGCGCGGCGAAGAACAACGCGTTGATCCTAGTTTACGGAGATAACCACGGACGCGGAGAGCTGTGCTCGCTCGTCGTTGTCGGCAACGATGAAATCCATTAAAGCTACGCTATTATTTTTAATCGTTCGAATGACAATGCGCGCTGTCGCGTCGTTCATGCTCCGTGAACGTGTATTATATGGGAACGCTCGCGTTATTGGTCGTAACGAGGTTTACGAGACTTGTAAGTGACCTGCCATCCTGTTATTAAGTCTTCTTTTACACATATATACGCTTACCAAACTTTTATACGACGCCGGAGTAGCGATTCCGTTCTCTCTCCTTCGCCACGGATGAGACCTGATCGTTTATATCCAATCGCGAACCCCAACGAGGCAATACCCTCCGCGTCTTCTCGCGCCAGTTCGATACCTTTTCCTCCATTTTTTATTTCGATATCCTCCCAAATCACGTTCGTTTCAATCTATTGTTTCAATTTTCCGCGAGTTATGAAACGCTTCCTTTATTTCGTTAGTTTATCGGACGTTGGTTTATTTTTCGAAATGTTCGCTTCAAACGACCCGTCGTCATTTTTGTTGCTCATCGATGTGAGAAAATGTTCCGGCGAATTCGGGTGCTTAGAAGAATTGCGATAGAGTCGAAAAACGGCTTTCCCCAAAAATTTGAGCCCTGAATTTTAATTTTTAGTACCTTCTCTCTCGATCGTTGAATTTTTCCCGTTTAAATAACATAAATCATCGTTGTTTTTTTTTTTTAAATCGCTAGAGCTCGGTTCGGTTTTATGATTTTTCATCACGATTGGTCGCAATCTATAGTGCATTAGAGACTCTTCAAAAGTGTTCTATAATATTTTTCTGTAACTTGACTCCGTCTCGTCGGTGTCGACCTCGAAAGCGCAACTTTCACGAAAATCGTCACATTTTCTTTGTTATCAGCGTAACGGCGGAAGTTATAATAAAAAAGTTCGGGAACAATTTGTACGAAATTAAATTTCCTATAAAAAATGTTTCATCACATATTTCACTTGAGCGCGTGGTTCGCAAGATACATTCGGTTTAATATACTGAAAATTAAAAAATTCAGTAAATTTCAACTTTTATTGTATTGTTTCTCAAATTTTGGTTATTATCGAATAAGTTAAGGCTTACTTTCGATAAAATTAACTTTATAAGATTGTTCCCCAACTTTTTCATTGCAACTTCAGCCGTTACGCGGATGACAAAGAAAATATGACAATTTTCGCGGAAGTTGGGCTTTCGAGGCCGACACCGACGAGACGATTCCAGTTACGGAGAAATATTAATGGACACTTTTAAAGAGTCTCTAATATACTACAGATCACGACCAACCGCAATGAAAATTCATAAAGTCGAACTGAGCTATACATTTTTTTTTCTAAATCCAATGATTCCCCAAAATAGTCCATTTTTTATCCGACGAATTAGACTACACCTTTAAGCGGCTTCAAGTTTTTTCTACACATTTCTATTCATATTTGCGAGTATATAAATATAAATATAAATGAATAAATATACATTTGTCCGCACGAGCAGGTCAATTTTTTTCTCCACAGATATTACTAACTTTTCCATAGATTTCAGATTAATTGAGACTTAATTAATCATCGATCAATTACACGACTGATCAACTAATCGAGTCAGCGTTGATTTTTCATGGTTCAGACTTGGGACAGTACTGACTTCTCGTTCTCCAAGACTTGAACCATTATTGTTTTTTGCTGTTTTGTTTCTCAAGGCTAGAAAACAACCCTGGTTCTTTTTTCCCCCCAAAGCCAGGCTCCGGAACAACATTCCCAGGATTAGAACAGCAACCGGTTAATGCTCATGCCGAAAACTCGAATACCATTAAATCGATCGCCGATCCTCGCGCGTGGCTTGGGTCAATAGTTCTCAATTCCTACCCAGGGATGATTCGCGAAACGAGTGTATGTTTGCCCCTGTCCCTTTGTCGAACAAGATCATCCTGGTTTCCACGATGTTTTTCTGGAAACATACGAGGACAATGTTTTATTTAAAGAAAACAAAGAATCCTTATAACTCAGTGAGCCGATCTAGTCGTCGTTTTCCAAGCTCCAGGCGGAAGAAGTCGCGGGTAACAGCTAGTTATAAATAAACCTGCATGATCCACGCGCCAAGAAAGCGCGAACCATAATTCGCACGACTGCGGTAGCAAAGTGTCGAGCACGAAATGTTTTCGGCCGACTCGCGGATCCTCGAATTTTATCGAACATCTCGAATTTCTAATTCTACATCTCATCACCGAGATGTTCGCAATTTCCAAGGAATTCTTGACCACGTTTCCAAACAGCGAATTCATAAATCTATCGTTTGATTAAAAACCCTGACGATACTGCGTAAGTTTAACGAAAGAGCTTTCTAACCGAGAACTTACTCTCGCAAAATGAGTCGAAGAACTACATTTCTCCTCGGCTTCGAGCAATTTTCTTTGATCGTATGCAAACGTGCGGCTATTATTAATCAGCCGAAAGATCAATCCAGCGGGAAGTGGGAAAGTATCAGGAGTGGTAGAACAGCTCGATCAAAAACCGACGAGAACTCGAACTAGAGTCGGAAATATTTGATGACCCGGGTAAGCAGAATCTGTCGGTTATACATTTATGCATGCGTCGTTCGAATTTTGAGCGAGGCGGCGACTCGCGGTCACCACAATGCAAACGAATTCCAATCCACGAGTCTCGAATTGTTTTTTCTTTCCCATCGATCCGAGGCTCTCTACGTTGGCATGAAAATAGCCAAGTAAGTCGTTATCCTATATTCGTCGAAGCCCCCGGATTCCCAGCGACTGCTTAGTACGCTTATCGATTTGCCTTCCGGTCGAAAGGTTCGACTGCAACTGTTCCGAATAATACATTCCACCTGTTTCCCTCGAATCCTCGCCTGTCGCACGCGCGTTTGCCTGATGGAGGAGGGAACTTACCTGGAACCGTAGTGTCTCGGTGATTCCGCTTTTCGCAGATACGTTCTCCTCGTTGTCTTCCTTTTTTTTGTGTTAAAAGTTTATTTATTAAAAACCAAATCTTATCATAATACATTCTTGAGGAAAAATAAACTAAATAAAAAACCTCTTGTGTCTAATATTTTAAAGGAGACTCTGGCTGGTGTCAACAGCACTCGGTTCCTTATACAATCTTTTTATATAGTAGTTTAATCTTTGTTAATATAAAGATAGTTCTGTATTTTTATCTTTTTGGCTCTGATTGATGAGCTGTGTGGGAGAAAAATGTTTTGATAAAAACCCTAGCTTTAGTCATAATAATAAACTTAATACTAACTTAAAACTAAATTGTATACACATATTTACATATTTACAAAAGGAAAGAGTTATTATAATGATTATAATATTAAGTCATAGATATTTAAAGTTAATTATAAGATGAAGGTGGATATACTTATAATTATGGTTTCATTGCTCTCGTTGTCTTCCTCGTATGGTCGCGTGACGCGTCGTTAGCTGCCACGCCGACTGTTTGTGACTCGCTTTGATCAACGGAGAGCGTTTGGCGTTTCTCCGGAACGTTTGACATCGTATCGATTCGGAAATATAATTATTTATTTACAGGAGACCGAGTAACCTGATTTCTGGCTCTCGGCTGCAAAACGGAGAACCTTACGAGAGGAGATAAATGAAACGAACGAGACGTGTTGTCCACTTTTTCTAACGACCCACCGATTGGAACTTTCGAATAACGAGAATTGTCTTCAAGCGGATTCGAATTAACCGTAATAACCTGGAGAAAATCGTATCAACGGAAAAGCAAGGATGAATAATAAACATCGGACTGGAAAATCCAATTATTTTAATTGGGCTAACGATCGTTATGGCCTTCATTCCCGTAAGTAGCGACCCGGAGCGGTCAACGCAACTTTCGCGATCACGCACCGCTAATAACCAACAAATTCCGACCAATCAACTTTCACGATCGAGGGAATTTCATTCTCACCGCAAACTCTTCGAAATTCATCAACATTAGACGCAGATTTTTCACATTTTAACGGTATAAGCGCGCGAAAATCTGCGACGAATGGTCGTGCAATTTCACAGGCACTACACGCGCTTCATTTTTCAACGCGTGCCCGGATGAAGGGCTCGAGGGGTTGGGCCACTCGGAGGCTGAAAAAATAGGCTTTTTCGAGATTTTTGCGCAATAAATCGAGATTACAAAAACGGGTGGTTATCATACATATCAGTTACCGTTTACAGTAATTTGTTTGAAGCGATTGATTTCAAAATGGCGGCTGTGCAGCGTTTTCGCGTTGATGTCTCCGTTTTTTCAGGGTCCACGGTCGGACTAACAGCGCCTGTAATTTTTTAATTCTAATGCATGTTTTTCGATCGTATGTAAACAACTGTAATGGGACTACGAAGGATCTTTGCGATGTATGGATTTTTGACCAAATGGCGCGCTTCCAAAGTGGATAGCGACAAATTCGCTTAAAGAATCACCAGATACTTGTTAATAACAAATGAACTGTGCAATATAACAAAAATATTACGTACTCCCATAGACAATGCAATTTTCAAGATACAGTCTAAATTTCGAAAAGATTGTTCGAAAATTCTAGGGTGGCCTAACCCCTGAAGTTAGTAGTCTGGTAACTTGCACTGTTGTTTGCGGAATTATTTCTAGAGGATAATAAAATTCAATCGGTTCGATTCTTTTATATGTTATTATTATTGGTATCTGAAAGTGTAGACATTTTTTTTTAATTTTCTCGTAATTGTATTTGAACACTAGAGTGAGCTTAACAAAAAAGGTAGGTGGCTTGCCGCGGGGGTCTCGCCGACTGAGGACATCTGAAACGAAAAAATCAAACAGATTATTACTCTGTAAGCATGTCATTTTGGTTGGAACTAGAATTTACCGATTTAGTTAAAACATAACGAAATGGCGAACTTCGAGAAAAGTGACTTTTTTCAGTGGAAATTTGGCTGTAAAATGAAAAATTAGAGACGCAAAAAAAGATCCCAGTCCCACCGAGAGCTCCTGATGTACAAAAAAAACATATCTAAATTTCAGTCAAATTCGTCGAATATAATTTTTTTTATTACCCCTGCAACCGAAAAAACATTTTCTAAGAAAAACGCGTTTAGAGTTTTAACAACAGATTTTTTTTATAGAAAGATCATACTTACAGCAATCATCCAGGACTTCTGGTATCGCGTCTCTTTCCTTTCCCATTCAGTTTCACGTTTCCAGAAGACGTTCATGCCCAAAATAATGAACGTATGTGGCGAGCTGGATGTTGTTCGCACTGTGTAAAAATTCAGTCAGGGAAAGATGGATTCGAATGTTGTTATACTTTTACGACCGTCGCGAAAAGGACTGGATCGTGAATTTTTAGAGTGGTCTTGAGATGATCAAAATTGAACTCGCTTTATAGTCGTGGCATAATTTCAACGCTCATAGCTTCGGAGTGTCAGGGAATCAACGAATAAAACGTTATATATCTAACTTGGGTAGAGTTTTTCGGCGAAGAACTACGCAGCTACAGAAAAAAAAATGTTTTTGACTTTGAAGGTCAAACTATGTTTACCATACGGTTCTGGGTGCGCTGAGTTCGAACCTGACCGCCCCACAAATCCTTAAACCTGTTACCTCGTAACCCTATAAGCCCATAATCTAATAACCTGAAAACGCCGTAGTCTGAACGAATAAACACTAAAGCGTTTTGACCGAAATAAAAAACCAATCAGTTAAGCCCTATCACCCCATAATTCCTCGACCCCATACCCTCCCAATCCCGTAATCCATAGCTCCATAATCTCAGGCTCCTACCAATAAGGCCTTTGTGCGTTCGTTCTCTCGCGCTATTCGCAGGCTGTTTGTCGTTGTGTTTCAGACAAATCGTATCTTTTGACCTTGGATTCGGATTCAGTGGGCCCAAAAACATAGTTTAATAGTAACCATACTCTGACCCCAGAATTGATGAAAAGAAATTTTGTGTGGCCGTGTTATTTGAGATCAGTTGTATGAAATATGAATAGTACGTATACAACGATGATGCAATGTTTCAATTTACTTCCAAAGTCCAGGCTTGCATCGTTCCGATTTGGAATTTTCCCATGTCATAATTTCTACACTGCTCCGTTTGCAATGTAATCGAACTGCGGTGCGCTATCCGTTGACAGAGAGTTGGCGAGGGGAAATACGAAATGCCGCGGTGCTCTCGATAACATCGAGAGTAATTGATAATACTTTCAGCGACGCCATCGAGAAAAGTAGTTCTCCCAACAACTTTTCCATCTAGTAGATAACAATTTTCTAGTTGTAGCCACGTGATCTATTTTCAGAATGTATTTCGTGATAATTGCATAAAAGTGGTATCACTACTTATCTCACCACGAAGTGAGATTGGCTATGCCTCGTTCCACGTTCAACGCCGCATTGTTTCAAAAAACAAATGGCAATTGGAGGGATCGTTTTTGGGTACGAACGGAGTGCCTTGTACATTCGATATCGCAAAAAACGCCGCATTGAATAGAAATTCTGAAATCATATAGGGAACACGTTTCGGCACCTGGGTAGTCGTTTTCGAGCATTGCCAAGAGTCACGCGCGTGACCCCTCCATTTCTCGTAAGCCCGGTTTCAGCCAAACCGCTGAACCGATTTTGACGAAACTTGTGGGGGATCTTTTTTTCACCCCGAGGATGTGCACATTCCATGTTCGACCCTCGACTTCCGGTATGAAAACGGTGGTGGCTATCTTCGTCAATTTTCAAGATACAACATCGAGCTTGGGAATACAGTTTTATGATCGCCAAAGAAAATTTTATGAATTTTTCAACATGAGCTTTTTAGCTAATAAGACCGGCTAGTTGAGTTTATGTCCGAATATGACTCAGCAACTTCCAATATGCTGCACATATATGTTGACGGTGAAGCGAGAAACGTGTATTGAGCTTTCAAAACGGTGTAACTCTAATTGAAGCAGAAACAAGATAAAACACGTAAGATTGTTGCCGAAGTTTGTTACAACTGATGCGCATTTATGGTTCCAGTATTTTTGAAAAAGTTACAGCCAAAACTCAACCAAAAGAAGAATGCAAACGACACCAATAGTGTACCACTAATAATATAGTGTATTCAAAATCGGGGCAACTATCCGGGTTTTACTTTATTTCATACGATTCATCTTGGTCGTCGACGCTACCAACGCGTTCGTCGCTGCTGAATACTACATTTCTCTCGAATGTTCGAGAAGTTTTTTCACGCTTGATCGATGACCCAACGATTCGGAAGTGCGAAATCATACACCGATAACCTTTGAATTGGAGTTTCTCGTTTTCCGTTCCCAGTGGAATTTTCGGATATCGAAGCCGAAGGCTCGATGTAACTTCTCGAGAGGATTCGCACGGCTGTCCAAAAGTCGAGGAGGCCGCTTCGCACCGTTATAAATCGACTTTTACAAATTTGAGAGTTCTCCGGCGATTCATCGCGCCATAGATCCCTGTTGGCCACCTTCGGGGAGCAGTTTTCGACTTCTTTCATCGTTCGTAGGAGAAATTTAATGCACTTCTCTAGTCACGCAAATTGAGAAGAGGATAAATATTCATGGGAGACAAAGACCTTCGAACACCCAGATGCGAATTAGATGAGAAAGCGATGTAGGCTTCCATCGACCTAATAGAATCGGAGCTTTTCAATTCAGCCCGAGACCCTTGTTCGCAAACCTTCGAATATATTAGCAAAGTCGTCGACTTTGCGGTGCTCGTAGATTCCGATGAACAGTATTATTGGCGCGAAATCCTGCGATCAATTTCCACGACGTTGCGCGTCGCTCGGAACATTGAAAATTCCTAATCAATTCCGTCAATTATGCAAGCTCTAAGGTTTCACGAACCATGAATCGGATCGTCTCGCTGTAAATCTCAAATCCTTTTATTTTACCTCCGCGAAACCCTTTCCTCTCGCATCGCTAACTTATTCGCGCTCACGACCGTTTCGGAATCAAACCAACGGATATCCGATCTGATTTCTCCACGATGAGACGATCACTATCCGTGTCCTCCGAGTATCCAGTATTTTGCCAACAGCTTAACATTCCAACGATAACGAAACGATTTTATTACAACGTTCGAATCATTTTCTATCGCTATCAAAATCATATCACTCTTCGAGGCATACAATTCTAAGTAAAATAAAAATCCTAAGAGCGCAACCTTTTTTTCTTGGAAAAAATTAAACAAACATTTATTTCGATTATTTAACACGAATCATTACTCAAAATAGAAAGAAATATACCATTCAAATGAGTTATTTTTGTTTCGATAATGTCTTCAAAATCATCTTACATTTCGACTTAATTGTTTCCGCTTCATGTCATGTTAGAAGGCAAAAAACTTTCTATAATTAGCAAATATTAAATTTATGAGCTTATGAATTGAAAAAAAAAATTAAAAGAATCTACAATTTATAGTATTGTTTTCAATAACTTGCAAGGCGAGATGGTAAAATCTCACAACTTCACTGCTGAAAATTAGTATAGAACATCAAATAACATGTTCTATTTATTATGAAAAAATTTATTCATACGCAATTATTTACTTAAGGTTTGATCATAGCACTGTCAATAGAATGAAAAACTCTAATAAGTAAGATATCAAGCTTTATGATTATGGGTAAGTTGAGCTTTTCGAGGTGGGTTAAAATTAGGGGTGGGTGAATATTCCCGTCGATTTGACTCGAATACTTCGTTTCAAATTATTTAAAGAAATGTAATATTCGGAAAATAATAAAATCCTTTGAGGAAAAGAAACACAGCATTATGTTTTCTATGTAAACTCTATTAGATAAAGTTTATTGTAATACTATACCTTGCCACCAGGTAGCGTATGCCCATTTGACGGATCCCAGTACATCACAATTTTGTACGCCATAAACTGGTCCAGTTAGCAGTTTTTCTGGCCAGTAACTCCACACATAAACTGACCAATCGCCATAAAAACTGGCCAGTCCTGGCCGTAAACTGGTGAAAATTTCTCACAGGGCCTAGTTAAAATACACCCCACCATGCATCAGAGGCTACACTAAAGGTAGGACAGTCCTCAACCCATCTAATGACAAAGAGTCAAAAAACTCTCCACGAACAATCTGTTCACCGGTATTCACAACGCTCTAGGCTAGACCGTAACGAAGATGAAATATCATCAAAATGTGTCCGGGGAAACAATTCATCTGCAAAGCAGACACCTTCGTAGTGATCATTTGCATCGGGCATGAAAATCGTTTCGTATCCAGGTCAGTTTGTATAGATTGTTCTCTCTGTGGACTGCATTCTTTTATCTCGTTACAATTTCGGCCGAAGCGAGATATGAAAACGGTTCAACACGCAACGATTTACTCTGAATATTCATGTCTGATCTTTATGAATAAATGTATACAAATCTTATCTCGTATCGCTACCGGCACGTCAGTTGAGAATTTGATACCCGGTGAAATACTACGGAAGTATGTTGAGATCGAGATAATCGGTAGTAATCAACGACCGCGAGAGTGGCGAAGAAACGAGTGTCAGATCTCAGTCCATTTATATCCATTGTTATTGGAAAGACGGATCGGAGAAGCCTAGAAAATGTATTCTCGATCGATGTCTATGAATTAATTGGGAATTACTGATTATCGGTATTCTAGTTTCCTCGGAATCGACATCACCGCTACTTTACGAAAATACTCGCGCGATTACATTTAAATCGGAGTAACACGCCCGAGAAAATAATACCTCGAAGTATACCAGAGCAACGAAAAATTATTGCGGTTGGTAAGTTTTTGCATCTTCTGTTTAGAAACATCAGTTTTCCCGACGAATGATAATTACAGAAAACTTCCTGTCTATAACTCGAAGAAGGTGATTTAAAAATAAGCCAGACAAACGTGGGAAACTAAGATAAAAAGCTTCGAGAAAGGTATGCTTCAGGACATCAATCACACGTGTAACAAATCAGACTCGCGTGAAATCAATTGAAAAACCTGATGTTTATTGAGAAATGAAAATTTCGAGTTATATCGTTTTTCCAATGATCGAATCGATTTTATATGGTAAAGAAATTTTATTTGACAAAACCATTCGTACAATAGTATTATGCTACTGTTTATAAATACCTTTATACAACGCAGGCATGATTTGCGCGTTTTTTATGCTTGTGTCTTTACTCAATGTACTATTATTTATTCATTTGCTTAATTGTTTTCTGTTTTTTTTTCATCTTTTTCTGATTTCATCGACTTTTTGTTTTTCTTTCTTGAATTTTTTTCCATCTCTTCGGATGTCTTTGTCTCATTTGCGCCTGGTCACCACCTTTTTTTATTTGTCCTTGAGCTTGTTTTTCAGTTTCGGCGTTATCGTTTCGTTTTTCGAAATTGTGGATGTAACTTTTTCAAAGATGGTGTTTACCAGGATCACGCGTCAGTTGTAACAAATGATCCGTAATCAGCGATCTTATTGTATTTCTGTTTTAATCAGAGTTGTACCGTTTTTCCGCAGATCATCTCAAATTCGCAGCTTCAATATAAATAGGCTTCTCGTTATACCGTGAACATTAACTCCAAAGCGTTATAAACGTGGTTATACCGCTATCTCGTCCATCCACTCCCCTGCGGATACAATTCCTTGCTCGAATATGATATTTTCAGCAACAGTTTCACAGGAACACCAGACGATAGTTGACAAGTGTGCGCACAACAGCGCATCCGACGACGTTATCGTAAATTTCAATTTATCCCGAGTTTGACAAGTTCCGTTTGTTTTATGATTCAGAGAGCGCGAAATGTACCAAACGTTGCCTCGTCAGCGAAGCGAGACCACCGCACTTATGTTTATGCTTCTCAAGACCCGAACACCCTCTTTATTTCCATGGAGAGCATCCAAGCGATTTTCACCACCCGAGTTGATCTTCTTGGTTTCGAGGGGGAAATCGATAGGCGCAGTATTTTTTTTAACTGGAGTGTTCAGGTATAGAGCAATTCGCGTCAACTTTGTTTTTTCGAATAGGACTCCCTATTTTTTCACGCATTTCGTATTTGTTGCTGGTAGAACGTCAGGGGGTCCTATTTGAAAAAACGAAGTTCATCTGCGTTTGCCCTGCACCTGAACACTTCGGGTGTAAAAATAACTGGGCCAATCGATTTCCCCCTCGAAACAAAGGGGATCAACTCGGTGATCAAAATCATTTAGATGCTCTCCACGGGAAGAAAAAGGGTGTTCGAATTTTAAAAAGACAGCCTGCTTGTGCTTATAAAATTTTTCGAGACTGATTTGCGGAGTGGATGTTTGTGAATTGATTTTTTTTATAACGTTTCGAGAATAATTTTATTTTTATAGTTCATAAAAAAAGGCTCTGCGGAGTAAAATCAAAAGACGCGTGATTATTTTTTTCAGTTTGTTTATACAAATGAATAACTACTAAGAAAACAGTGAAAAAATTACATTCATAGTTTTTTTTCAAATTCCTGTTCAAATGAGTGTTTTTTATTTTCACTTCGGAACGCCGAGTGAGCGGAGTAAAAATTCACTCCGGATTCACTCTCGATCCTTTACAGTGTGCGCGGCTAGGATGTAGAAAAATTATATTCGCGTGTACAATCGTGCGTATTTCCAAGCTCGGCATGCTGCTTGCGGATGGCAAGTTTATTCGTTCCTTCGGAGCTACGAAAAGTTCTTCGCAAAGTTATGACTTATCCCGAAGTTGGAAGCGAAACGGCGTTCTCCTTCTTCTTTTGTAGAAATATACCTGGTCGAATAGCCGAAGCGTGGAAGATGGAATAACGAACGGTTTTTTATCACCTTGGAACTGCGAGCAGAGCTGTGCTAACGTCTTTCCAACGTTATACCGGTAAGACGAGTTGAATAAATTATGGTTTGAAAAAAACTACAAAAAAACACGCTTCAATAGCAATCCAACTTTCAAGAATAGAAAATATCTTTCAATTATAAGCAGTTTATATTTAATTGTAAAAAAGCGTGGGGTCCTTTTTACTATATTTTTATAATAGCGCCCAATAAACTATTTATATCGTAATTGAGAATTATTTTCTATTTAATAATTTGGATTTCCATTAAAGCATGTTTTTTTTTGTATTTTTCAAACTATAATTTATTTTCTTATTCTATCGTTTTTCAAAAATTGTTATTCTGATTTTTTTTTTCTTCAATTTTCTTGTTGTCTTAAATTATTTTAGTGTTTGTCCTTGATACGTGTACAAATGCTCAAATTAATCGCACACGTTCGAAACGAGCGAAGGATACGGGGAAAAAAACACAGAGTGGGAAGAGTAATGATATTTTCTTCCAAGTCCGTTTTCCAGACTCGTGAATTTTGCAAAATTGTCGTAAAACGCCGAATAATAAATCGTCACTGTGAGAGGCGTCGACATCTGCGAGTCTCTCGGTCTCTTCGGTTCACATTGTGAATATTTACCACGTTCTTCTTTGTCTTTTCGGTGGCAAACAAAGAAATTCCGGTGCCTGTGGTCGGAGCTTTTCACAATAAGTTTTCGATCTTATCAAAACTATATAATCACTCGAAAAGTCAGGTGTGTCACTTTTTTTCAAAAAGTGATTTGTAAAAGAAATGTGTCAAAGCGAAACGAGTGATTATTGTTCAATTTTCAATGTAAGCTAATTACTAATTACGAATTACCAAATAATTCGCTAATTACGAATCTGAAGTCAGATTTGGAAACTTCCAAATGGCGAATCCTATAAGGTATTAAAGAATTTGCAAATCTCAAAATGTTAAGTTTAAAAAAAAATGGTACACATATGGATTATGAATATTTAATAGATTGCAATGATTAATAATATCGATTCGAGCACTAGTAACGCGAAGTTCATAGGCTGACTCGCTATCAGCCTAAGCCCACTCCTTTCTTTTACCAAAAAATCGAGTTTAGATTTTGCAAAATAAATATATTCTTTGGAAGCACTAAATTTCTGCCCCGAAGTATAGTATCCGAGTAGTATGATCTTACATTTTTCGGTCACAATATTGAAAATTACGCGAATCTTGAAGTGAAAACTTCAATTTTTGGGGGAAGAGTTTCCAATAAATTTTTGCACTAACTTAAAATGAATGAATGGATCTAAGACTAATTACATTTCAAAAAACATACCTCGAGCCGCATTAAATAATTAATTTATACAAAAATATATGATACTGGCTGCAGAAAACACATTTGAACACGTGGGATGGAGAACACCCGTGGTGCCTTTCATGTTCTGGCGTTGTGTTCTAGCGCCTTTATGTTTTGTGTGTCAGTTGAGAGTTAAGAAATCGGATCGCGAGCTCACGTTTATCACGCCGCATTTCTACTTCTCATGGTTCCCAGAAATCGTGATTCTTAAGAGATGATCGTTTCCGTGAAAAAGCACGGATCGTCAGAAGTGACGGTGGCAAATGGAGGAGAGCTTTGGGTGCGATTCCCGAATAACACAAATAGAAACGTCCCGCATTTGTGGTGGGCAGTCGTGTGGCGAGAAAAAAATGGCGTAACATCGTTAGCACGGTGGGAGCGTGATGGAAAGGGGATTCGGTACGAAATTGGTGCCCCGAGGCCGACTCCTTTCAAATTCAGTCGTGATATGCGGCGTTTTCCACAACTAGAAACTGGGAAATACGTCCGAGTTTTTTTCCGGTGCGTTTTTTCGTGTCTTCTGTTTGTTTTTTCGCGACTCTTTGACGAATCACTCCCGTATAAACGGAGCCGTTGAAACGAAGGTTCGGAATAAAAGGTACGCGGAATGAAAATTACGTTCGCAAAGAGTTGGCCGGTACGCGAGGGAATTAAGAACCGAGTAGGTAGTGCTCTTGAGAGGAACGAGTGAGTTACGGTCTTGAAACTGTGCGAAGTCGCTGGAGATTTTCCCTTCGTCCTTTGCGCAGAAAATTCCTCGTCCTTCCCGCGGTAGTTTCTCGCCATTCTTCAGTCTCGGAATTCTTAGATCCTCGCGAGTCGTGCCATAAATATTCGAAGCGATTCGTATCGACCCCGCGAAGAGTCTTCGCGCGTCACGACCGCGAATTTTATTTTCGCCAAAAATTTTGTAACCGAGTTTCGTGAATTGATCAAGCTAATCGTGTAGTTTTCAAATACATCTCAATCAAAACACTTGCTTCTTACCAATATTTTCTTATTTAGCTGAATATTTAACATATTTTTATATGAAAGATGTAAGAACTCACTTTCAGTATCAATTGTTATATGATTATCGTGAATTTGATTTTAATCCGTCTTAAATACGTGAAAATTCACAACTCATTGCGTGAATTTTTTCGTATTCACAATTTATTTGTGAATGTATTTGTATTCACAGATTTTGATGTGATTTTCTTTCACTTACAGGTTTTCATGCGAATTTTCACATTTTTTGTGAACAATCACAATGTTTCCAGTGAATGTATGCTTATTTAGAGGAAAATTTGTGAATACAATTGTATTCATATTCGCATCAAAATCACGATGTGAATAAATTCGTATTCGCATTTGTAAATAGAATTACTGCCACCTAATTAGCTTCGCACATCAGTTTCCCACTACTTTTATCAATTCTGTGACAATGGATACACAGTGGCTTTCTGGGGGAGAGAGGACACGTGTACCTTCGGCATGTCTCAATCAATCCTTGAATTCTATCGTGATCGGTTGTCATACGCTGAATCGAATTTGAGAGTGACAATATATTATTTTTTTATACCTTTGTATAAGTACACCGCCGTCCAAAAGTTTCCGGAAACAGTGTACTAGAGCGATAACACGAGTTTTCCTAAGTAGCGGTCGAACGAGTGACATCCATGAAATGTTTACACAATCTTCCTTATACTTACACCATTCCGAAGCTCACTAAGTTCACAGAACATTGTTATTCCAATACTCTGCCAAATGTACTCGAAACGTGTAGTCGAGTTTCGTCCATAAAGGTTTTTCAAAGCGTCAATTCTACGCGCTTCTGTATTCAGCACTCATATCAAAGTGAATTACGTTTTCCGTATAATTGATCGCAGCTTACTGCGCATTTCACGATGTCGCACTCATGTCCCGAAACTTTTGGCCGACATTGTACATATAAGGATATAAATTTTTGTTACATTCATATTGTTCATATGTGGATTTTAATTCGGCAAACCTCCTCCTACACCCTTGTATTTTTGATCTAAACTGATTATTTATTTATCTCGCATCATTTTATCGAGTATTATCTTATAGAGCCCCCCCCCCCCCCCACCAGGGTCTGCGACCGTAGACCCGTTCCCCTCCTCGTTCTCACCCCACACCTCGTTACTCGCTCTACCTAGAATTTGTTGATTTTCAAAAATGCTCTATATCCAATATTCTTGCGGGTGAAGTTACATGCGTGGCTGATCTTGGTCGCGTACTTTACGACTCCGATGAAAGAAAGTAACATTCGATCCACGATCGTAAGATTTTACGCCTTCGAAGGAATTGCGAATCCACGGAGGAATCGCAATTCCTCCTCAGTCCGTAAAATCGCACTTTACGGCCTTGGATTGAAAAATACCATTTCAGTTGCCGGTAAGCGAGCGTGTGTCTAGGAGAGCATTTCGAAAAAATCCCGTCTGAAAATCGATTGATAAGAAAAAATCAGTTGTCAGAAAAAAATTTCGTCTCCATCACATCGTTCGGAGCATTTTGAAAATATCGCCCAATTCCGCCAAGCTGATCCATAGCACCCCGTCTGAAAACTGTTGCACTGATAACATAAGTTGCCTGTAGGCAACCTATCTATATATATATAGATATAGACAAAATTGTTATCAGACGGATCGAATTAGCAGCTAACCTATCAGCCTACTTTGAGATAGAGAAAAATCTTCTAACGCCTGTACTTATACGTGCTTTTTACGGTCTCCGTTACAAACAACTGCATTGTCTACACCGAATTTCACGAGACACGTGTTTTTTATTTTCTCCTGTGGCGCCTAGCTGAAGTTAGGGTCAAAAATGAGTCTTTTCGAAAACGAAAATTCTCGGTTTCATTCAAATAGTCGTCGTTTGGCCCTAACTTATCCGATCGAGTCGATTTCTTTCGAATGACAGGAACTTAATCAGCTCCCATGTAATTTTTCGGGTTCTGATTAAGTTTGAAATTCATTGATATATTTGGGTAAAACTCAAGAAAGTCATTTTTTTCAAATTAAATAGCTCCAAAACACCAACTCCGATTTGCGCGAATTTTGGATATGTTATTGTAGGCCAGGTAAGCTATCTTCCTACCAAACAGCAATATGCCATCTTGCTCGGTGCTAGAAATATGGCCGCGTGAAGAAAATGTTGATTTTCATACGTTTAAGCCCATGTAGACTATGTATAACATTATATCCAAATTTCATCGGTAATTTCAATACAGGTAACATACTTTTCCAAACAGGACTAAGTAGAAATATGTAATAAGAGGAGACATTAGGCAAGTGAAATATGCTACACGTTCATTTAGACGGAATCAACAGCCAGACCGGTGACGTCAGAAATATTTCGCCAGACACACATTGTGAATATACAGGGAGAGAAAAAACTAGTAATAATTGGCATGTTCACATAGTAACCAGACTCATTTTATATAAAATCGCAAATAATACTATGTTGAAAAGGACGCGTTACAATTGTTCTGGTAACGGTTGCTACGTAATGGGGGAAGTTACTCTGTCAAACGACTTTTCTGCTCGAAAATCTGGGGAACATAGTAAGGAAGCCTTGTGGATATTACTATTTTGTTCTCTCCGTGTGGGGAAATGATTTATTTTCGCAGGTTTTTTTTCAAATTCTGAACCATGATAGAACTGCAAGACGGCATAACTTATTCACGAATAAGTCTCAAATACGGTTGTATAGAAAATAAAAAAAAAATTGTTCTGAAGTAAAAAAGTGTCGAAGATCTATAAAAAAAATTGGTATCGATGACAAGTTAAAAAAAATACGTCGCGATTTATTTTCTCTGAAGCTTGCTCTTGCCCCACTGTCAAGTTCAATTGAAAAACTTCTACTTGATACATAATTGAACCTGAAATTTTTTCAGGAAAAAAAGTGTGGAAATAAATTTTTTTTGTAGACACGTAACTTCGGCGTCGAAGCTCTAAAGAATCAAACAAAAATCACAGAGCGTAGAAACGTGCAGAATTTTTTCAGAGTTCTCCGAGACATAAATAACAATGGGTGGCTGGATCGAGGAAGAATGCCTCATTTATGAGATAGATTCCGCGATTGGCGGAATATTAGCGTCGAATTCAGGCAAGCGAGAAGCACAGAAAATCGGATTATGAATTCAAGGTGGTGATGTAGCAAACTGGGCGACGCGGGGTCAAGTGTTCCGAATTTTCGAGATTCCGGGTCCCCCGAGGACTCGCAAGACTAATTTTGTTAATTAAAACGGACGGTGAGTACGTCGTCGGAGTTGAGGGTTCCCTCGCGCAAATTGCAGAGGTACGATGCCGGGACATTGTTTATTCCGTAGGCAACTGCTCGTTATTTTTCCCACGTATGTCGACCTTGTTCTTCGTTTGCGTATGCCACGCCACATTAATTCCAACAACAGTTGTCACTAACTTTTCGAAAGCTATTGTTCTCCTTCGCATTGGTCGTTAGCACCGTCGTTGGATTACGACCCCGCATTCTTCCTTCTACCGCAATCATTTTCAAGACAATACTCGTTTGTTTCTTTCGACGAACACTTTAAATACGACTCCGTGACAATACATTCGCGATCACGATGCGAGACAATATTGCTCTCCGAGGGTCAGTGGATTGAACAAAAAATATACATATACAAATCGAAACGCATCAGTTAGTAGGTTGTGTATGCTGCTGTGATTCAAGGTTGGCGCATTGTTCCTTGATCAGAGTTGTGCAAATAGTAACGTAAAAGTAA
This sequence comes from Arge pagana, assembly GCA_963969455.1. Taxonomy (NCBI): domain Eukaryota; kingdom Metazoa; phylum Arthropoda; class Insecta; order Hymenoptera; family Argidae; genus Arge; species Arge pagana. The sequence continues at coordinate 19,552,573 of OZ018309.1, read as the reverse complement.
TGCATCGCCCATTACTTTGAACAATGCGTTTCGGATAACTTTTCCATTACGAATGAAAAAAGTAATATGTAATGGACGAGTGTTCCATTACAAATGAAACAAAGTAACGCGTAATGGATGAGTGTTCCATTCTAAGTAAAGGAAATAATGTGTAATGAACGAGTGCTCCATTACAAATTAAAAAGTAATGTGCATTTGATACATGTGCCATTACAAATTACAATGGAAAAAAGGTAATTTGGATTGGACATTGCAAATAGAAATGTTTCCGTGCTCGCGTAACGATTCGTGTGCAATAAAAGCATGCAAATTAGAAACCTGCACATCGCTACCTCGTTATTTTATTTCGCGCAGATCGTTACGCGAGCACGGCAATTTTTCTATTCGTAGTGACATATTCTGCATCACAAATTACTTTTTTTTCATTCGTAATTTGTAATGGATCACTCATCAATTGCACGTTACTTTTTCAAATTTGTAATGGAGCACTCATTCATTAGAAATTACTTTTGTAAATTACTTTTGTAATTTGTAATAGAACACTTATCCATTCTGCATTATGCAGTGTAACGTGTAATTAATGCAGTAATGCATCATTCACAACTCTGGGTATGATGCAGCGAATTGTTGTCGTTCATAGCGGTACGTGTTCTTTATTTTCTCAAAATTAATTACGAGTAAACGAATTATTTCATAATTTAAAATAAACACGTTATTTGATGTCTCATACTAATTTCGCAACTATGAAATGTTGGGATTATATGTATCACGCCATGCAAGTTATTAAAAATAATACAGTATATTGTAAATTCTTTCAATTTCTTATCGGTCAAACCGACTCCTGATTTATATTCAGCGACCCAAAAACAAAACGTATATGGACTGATTCCTGGGTTTTGACGTTTTTTCTGCATGCCTGTGTTATCGATGGCGCCGTTGTCGAAATAACAGACGATGGGATCGATGGAACGATAAGATGATTTGGGTTTCAGGTATCTCTTCATTTCAAATAATTCCATTCCCGTAGATCGTACACGTAATGATGGTCCGAGTAGCAGCCAGATATTCAAACGATTTAAATAAGCTTAGCTTGATACGGTTGAAAATCCGGTTGGGATGAATGATGAGATCATTTTATCGTTCTGACAAATACCGCGGTAATGTCTATAAAATTTGGGAAAATCTCGACTGTTCGTATCACAAGTTCCGCAATTTTTACCTGGAAAGGGTAAAAAGCTCGAGCGACGGACCTCCATAATCTCGGTTGAGACTTGCAAATAGGCGGGAGCGACCTCACTATTTATTCGTTAGTTAACACTCGTACGTAGAGAGAGCAGAGTTACGGAACAGCACAGAGCTGTGTTTCAGCACAACACTAAATATGTACGCCCTCGACTGGTTATAAAACGATACGCGACATAGTCCAGCCAATATGCCCAAATATTTGCCCTGAAATATCAAAAATTCCGATCAGCTTTTTCTTCTATTCGTTGCAGGGGCGGTCACTGGTAGTGTAAATTCGAAATGGCAAACAAATCATGCAGTTGCGTATATTCGTTATTTTGAATTTTCCGAAAAAAATGGTCTTGCTTCAATACCCCGGCCATTTCGAATTTAAACGAAAAGTTGTCAGAAAAATTTTTTGTAGAAAATTCAATTTTCTACTACTTTGTTCTCTGCAACTTTTCTTCTGAGATCGATATTGTTTCAACAAAAATAGTCTGAATTTCATGTTACGTAGACATTCAGTTATCGAAGGCTCCACGAACAAGTATTTGGACGGTTCTCTTTTTCTTCGCCGTTGGCGTAATATCGATCTTAGATCAAAAGTTGTGGAAAACAAAGTTGTAGAAAATTGAATTTTCCACAAATTTGGTTTCTACAACTTTTCGTTAAAATCCGAAATGGCCGAGGTATTCGAGAAAGAATATTTTTCTCATAAAATTCAAAATAGCGAATATGCGCAGCCGCATGATTTGATCGCCATTTTGAATTTACAGTGTCCCACTCGTAGAATCAAAAAACAAAAGCTGACCGGAATTTTTGCAACATCAAAAGTACGTATTGACTGGACTAACGAGAAATTTAAAATGACGAGCTCTATGCGATTTACTAGGAACGAGTCGGTCCACGCGAAAACAGTACAACGCATGGCCTCCGAACTCCCAACATAAAATGGATATTTTCCTCTTGATATTTTGTATAACGTATTCTCGTTTCGAAGAGGAAAGGAATCATGCGTGGGTGTCGTTAACACCGATGCATCGCGTCGGATACAAACGCGAGAAGGGAAAAAAATCAGCCAAGACAAAGCAGAAACGATCCTTTGATCCGTTGGATGAGACGATGAAGCTCGAATAACTCGCGGAATGGAGGAAACTTTCCACAAATACGAAGACGCCGCACGCAAGCTTCGGGGGGAGTAACGATATCCTCAATGCAATTACATTCCGAGGAAAACGTAATTGGATTCAGGATGTGAGATTTCACGTAATTTTTGCTATATTGATTCACGTTGTATCAAATCAGCGCTGTTTCGAAGCAGATCCGTAGATTTTATGGAATACGATGCGAATACGATGCGATTAGACGAACCGAGTTAATAGAATGTGCGATCATTCGAACGATTTCGATGGAATATCGGAACGCGATTACTCGGGGCTACTACGCGAGCAGAACGGATGTAACGTTTCGATGATGAGTCAAGTAAAACCATTTTGCGGTCGTATCGATGGTCCGTCGGATTGTTAGCTGCGCGCATGGCATTCCAGTTTCGAGCAGGAATCCATCATGAGAAAACGAAGCAAAATCACGAGCTGCTCCCAATCACATCTAATTTGAGGAGGAGGGTTATGTTTTCCGAGGGTATACATTAGGGAGTGCCAAAAAAAATCGATCGAAAATTTTTTTAGCCCTCCGCCCAAAATATCGTTGTGTGTGTCCACAAAAAACACCTGTACAAAGAACAGCTCGGAATTTAAATGTTTAGAGTCCCTCCATCGAACCCAAATTTGTCCCATTTAAATAACACAGGAAAGTAGAGTTTCTACATTATTTCCGCCGGAAAACTACAATATTTTTTTTCTCTAGAAAATCAATCAATGGGCCGTATCTAGCATGAAATTTCAGCTAAAACATTTCATTGAGCTGAATTTTTATAATTAAAATAACGCATTTCTGCAAAGTCGTAACATTTAAATTTTAATGATATAAAATTAAATTTTTTAATAATAAACGTTCAGCTTAATGACATTTTTTGAGTATGCATGTATGTAGTCAGGTAGGTCTAATTTTTTGGCACGCCCTTTAACTTAAACCGGTTGACAGATTTCAACTTGTACGGCTTCGTGAGATCTGTCCCAGTTGTAAGAGTGACATAGTGTATATTATTTCAATTTGGTATTTGCGAGAAAAAACGAATCAACACTAAAAAGTGTGAGAAAGCATGAACTATTAAAAAAACAAAAATCCCAACTGCGTTAAGGATCACTAACTGGAAAAGCGAAAAACAATACCTATTTATAGAACTTTGCAAATGCAATATGTAAATAATTCATCGTGCGATGTCATTTGTTTGAATGTTAAACGAATAATAAATAAAATGTATACTATAATATAAATAGATCTTGAATGTTATGAGAGGTATTGCCGGCAGGAATAAGCTAATCGTGCAATCAGTGCCCGTGTGGGAAAAAACTATTAAGGCTCTCGGTAGTTCTTCGAAAATTCTAATGGTTCGAGAGGATATTCAATGGTTCAGTCGGTAATGACTATGGAGTAACTATTGGACCCGTGTAGTCACTAGGAACTACAAGAAACGTTCGTTAATTGTTCCAGTAATCCTTGGAGTGGAAAAGAATGAAACTATTGGCTCAATTTCAACTACCGAAGACGTTCACTATTGGTTCCGGTGATCCTTTCAGTAGTGAACAGAAATCATTGAATCACTATCGCGGAGTAATTGTCTTAAGCTATTGAGGATATTCACTACATTAGTATCTTTCTAAGTTTTTGTAATTCGATCCCAACAAACACGTGTACGTCGGATAAACGTATATCTAACGTGTCAGCAATGTAGAAAGTTGGCATGTACGTGGAAAAATTATACGTTGTCCCCGCACCGCGCTTAATTAACACGTCTTGTACACAACGAAAACAAGAACAGAACCGATTTTTTAACCTTTACCATTTTGTAATTAGTTTTCACTAATAACATTTCTGATGGTATGTGTGATAACCCATTATTATGTTAGAAAAAAAATATATAGCTGACATCCCAGAATAAAGTCGAACGTGATTCTGGCAGAAAAATCGCGGATATTATGATCAAAAATTGACGTCATAAAGCGCGTGTGCTTTACGTAGAATGAATGTAATCATAGGTTATATAGGTATATTAAGGGAGTATTCTAGCTCAGAGGACCAAATTTTAGGCGTTTTTCAAAACGCTGTGAATAGAAAATGGTAAAGATTTTCAGTATCGGGTTTTTTATTAGATGTTTATTTATGTTTGAAGATCACAACAAAATTTAGTGAAAAAAAAAGTCAAAGTTCAAAAAAGTACAGTCCCGCAAAGTAGAGACTCAAAAAAAAGCTGCCCTCTCGTTGACACGATCTTGGTGATTTCTCAAACAGTAGGGATGTAGTTTTCGATTGACGGAAGCAATTTGCAAAAGACAATCGCAAATTGGCGGCCATGTAAAAGAAAAGTATTTTTTCCCCTCAATTTTTCAACTTTGGAAATTTTAAAGAAATAATAGATATTTGTTTTCGTAAAAGCTCTCGTGAAATAATAGCGACATATATTAAGGAAGCTCTGTACCAAATTTGAAGTGAATCGATCAACTAAAATTTGAGATGTCACGTCAACCGTTCCGAAAAACATAGTTCAGGAGAAACGCGTTCAAGTGTCGCTTCGAGCAGTGTAAGTAATTTTATATAATGTTTCATACTTACATTCATTAATCAGCGACTCCTGTACCGTATAATATCCCTTCCTCTTTATCGGGATCAACATTATTTTTTTAAAATTCTAGTCTAGAATACCCCCAAAGGGAACAAATTCCTGTATCTCTATAATGACGGTATTTAATAAAGCCACGGTTCTCAAGTGAACCCGTTTGAATTGCAACCAAATATGTTTTATTTCTGTGCTTCGTTATTCAAACAAATAACATTCCGTGATGAGTTATTTTATACATTGCAATTGCAAATTTCTGTTGACAGATATTGGGGATATACCACGGAACTTGTTTTTCGCTTTTTCGATCAGTATTTCTCAACGCAGTCGGGGTCGCTGGTTTCTAGTAATATGTTTTTTCCAAGTACTCTCCATCCGTACGAATGATGCTCGACTTCCTGTAAAACTTCCTACGCTCTCCGAACGAGCGAATGATGGATCGACGGTGTTGATAGAGCGTGAGAAGCTTTGAAGTATAATCACGATTCGAGACGAGGAGAGGCACGAAAATGTAATTAAAACTCGTCGTTGCTCCGACAGTCGGAGCCGATTATTGTCCCACTTCTTTATTTCATCTCCGCACAATACGAGATATATCTCGACGGCGATCGATTTATCGGAAAATGGAGACGTTCGTCGTGAACCAGACGGCATCGGGACACCGGGTAATCCCGGACGCTAGTTGATTTAATAGCCATGCAGTACTTCCCTGTAACGAATCCTCTTGAATTGGAGTAACTAGCAGGTAAATTTTGCAGGGACGAAGTTCTATCATTTCTAGTCTGCTTCATCGTTCGTCGTTCGTTAAACGCGTCATTTTCCACTTCACTAATCTTAGTCAACTCTACCGTCCCGCGAAATTCGCCGATGCGATTCAAGTTGCATCATTATCCTGTTAATTCCAGTTAACTATCGTTCTACCATCCAGTTATACGTCAACTTGTTCCGAAGCTACGAATGTTCTGTAATTTTTGTCGTACATTTTTTTGGGTTACTCACGTGAACAAATACATTTTTAGCCTCCAAGCACCTCTTCATATTTTCAATATAGCATTGACTAATTTTAATCTACTCGTTGAACAAGCTAGATAGGAAAAAAGTTGATACAAGAGTTGTTGGATATTGGGGGGCAATTTAACGGTAACTTTGAAACTCAATTTCAAGGTCATTTGAAGGTCAATTTTCTTTTTCCACACAGACACCCATATTTTTGACGACAGAATTAAACTCCTCGCAAACAAACAAGTAAGTCCTGTCTAAGTCATTCTTATCCGAAATAACAAATTTAGAGTGTTACATTCTACTCTTTCCAGGCGATTATCGCGGAATCATTCTCAGGTACAGGAAAAAAATTCGAACCAAAGTGGTAGGATTTGCAGGTGTAAGCGTTATGCAGCAGTTTTGGTTGATCTTGGTGGACGGTTTCAATATTGCATCATGGTTAACTCTGTTTTTTTTCAAAACAACCGCGATAATCACCGGGCAATATGAGGATGTAACATCCTAAATTTTTCGTTTCAGATAAGAATAATTCACACAAGACTCGATGGTTTCCTTGCAAAAATTCAGTTCTGTCATAAGGAAAATGAGTTTTCGTTTAAAAAAACTAAAGTGACCTTTAAATGTCCTTGAAACTGACTTTCAAGGTCACGGTTATCCTGCAAGTTTTTCATTCACTTTTTTTCGACCCATCCTTTCCATAGCACTAATTTGAAAAAATAGATTAGGATGACTCGCGTTGTATGTATTTTTAAAAATATTTTTTACCCAACGACGATCGAATGACCATATTTCATCCCCGCAACGTGGGCAGGAAATAATGAATTTTCAATGAAAGGCATGAAAAACCAAACTTTTATTTACAACTTTTATTCGAGACATTTTTCTCGAAAATTTGTCGTTCGAGATATATTGACCCAAATAGATAACAATCGGACACGCTGTATTATAAATATTTCGACCTAGTTCTCAACCAGAGATAACCATCTTTCCCAACGTAAAATGTGGAGATATCGTCATGTCTGGGGTCTGCATACCACTTTACATCGTCGTAATATTCTTACGCGAATAAGGATATTAGAATGATAGCTTTCCCTGTTTTTCTCCGTTGCATTCAGTAATTTAGTTAATCAATTCGATACAACTTGGCCTTGTATATTCATATAATATATCCATGTTCGAAAAATGCTCCAAATAAATTTCAAATTCGTTTCTTTGCTTCGTCCCTGCGCCCCACCAGGGCTCTGCCCCGGACCCGTTTCCTGGTGTATTATTCCAGATACATTGTTATTTGAATATATTCGAACTGTTATATTCAATAACTTTCATCACCTATATTTCATAATCTGCACCTATATATCGTACCATTGTCGCGTTGCAGGCATAAGAATATATCACAATAATCTATTTGAGGTATTCCAATTACCATGCAGAGAAATGTTATTTCCAGAAATATATTTCGCCAGCGAATTCTGTGGCATGACGTCCGTCAACTGGGTTCGCTAGTTTCACATATTTTTTATCGTTGCATAAGTGTACTTATGAAATGCAATTTAACGATTAAGAAGAGCGATAAGACCTGTATTTTCACCAGTTGAAATTCTTAACAAAGTCCATTATCGGTCGACACGAGAAACGGAACGATTTTTGCGTTTCATACTACCGTGCATTTTATTGGACTATTTGCATTGAAATTGCCGACATCTTACAGATATAAATGAACAGGTGTAAAAAGATCCAGTATTTGTGAGAATATGATTTTCGAAGATTTATTTGAAAAACTATGTTTTTCCTCGATGATAGATCGAGGCGTGACTGATAGCTATTCTTTGGGCATTCACATTCCCAACAGATATTCAGGAAGAACATTCATACATATTTCACGTATATTTGCACCAAACCATTTATCAAGTGATTTTTCTGCCTGGTTGGTAAACAATTAGACAAACGCCATTATCTTCGTTGCGATCGCCAAATGTAAACGGTGAAATTATACATCATCGCGATAGCAGTCCGATCTCGTGGCTGATCCGTGACAGTCCGGAGGATTTTGGAACAGGCGTACGGTACTAAACATCTGTGACGTACCTGACAGTTGTCACGAATGTTCGGTAGTACCAGTGAATTTTGAAATACATACAGCCCACGAAAATGAATAGAATCGAGAGCGGATCGTAATAACAGAGATGCGATATACTACTATTCTAGCCAGTGCGGAACACACGAAGAGACTGCGATTGATGTTTTCAACCATTTATACCCTCGACGACTGTTGAACAGGACAAGATCGATGTCACGCGACCGTAAATCATTACTATTCCGCTGTAGATTCACGAAAATATAACTATCCCGCGAGCTGGAAAATACGCTCGAGACGACCAGGTAACAAGGATAACGACAAGAATTGAAGGGATGTGCGCAATCACGATGTAACTAAAAAAACGTGATTTTGAGAAAAACGCGAAAAATGTTGGAAACTAAGATGAAATTGGATTGCAGCAGAATGCTTTTAGAGGATTATCCAGATATCGGTTACCGTGTGATAAATCTGACGTGGGTGAAATTAATTAAAAAATTTGATGTTTATTGAAAAATCTACACGTCGAGGCTATTTTCTGCGGGAAAAAAAAACTTACTTGACAAAATTATTACTTGCTCGTACAATAGTGGTATGATACCGTTTATAAAAAGGTACTTATATCTTCTCATTTGCTAGTTTTTCTTCTGTATTTATTCATCTTTTTCTGATATTTTTGACGTTTTTATTATTTTTTGAGCCTATTTTTTATTCTTGTCATGATCGGTATAACTTTTTCAAATATATCGTAATACGGAGATTGTGCATCAGTTGTAAGAAATTTCATTGGTGATCTCACATCTTCTGTTTTATACCTGTTTTGTTGATTAGGTTTATACCAGATTTTGGCAGATTGTCTCAATTTTACAGCTCGAATATGGATTTCCTGCTATATCGTCAACGTATCATGTATCGAAAATAGCTGATTCGTACACCGAGAAAATTTTCTGGTAAATACTATCATCAAAATATTGTAGACAGCCCTAATAGATTTCAATTATAACGAATACTATTTTTAATTATTATAAATTCGAGATGAATAGTAAAATTCACCACCGGTATATCGATTTTCATTATCCGTTATGTTACCATAAGATTGTACCCTCGATTATCAACTCTCGTAACATTATGTATCTGAATAATAAGTTTTAAAATTATAATGATGGTGATCATTATCATCGAAGCTTAGCTTATATTATTTTCGGTCCGGTTCTCGCAACGTTCAGCACTGCAATCTCAATTTTATGCATATACTCGAAAGTACACTTTTTCGATCATATTTTGTGGGCAGACAGTGACTATTTTACGCTTGGGGCGGAACATACAGCCCTAGGGCGGAAAAGTGTTATTTTCGTCCGATGAGTTCATGATCATAGTTCCGAAATTTTTCGTTAAATCAACAACGTTAGCGACGGTGAGCTCTTTTCGGGCTCTGTTATACTCCGGCATCAAGCGCGCAAAGAAGTTGAGCGAGAAATGGCATACGTGAGATCTCTCGTATTTCTCAGTGAACGGCAATTTACTGTATCGATAATGAAAAACTATTTTACATGAATAAATATGAAATTAAATCCAAATATTTCCTATTGTTATTTATTTATTTTTTCATTTTTTTTTCATCATATTTTCTTTTCAGCAGGGTCTTTGCCTTCCGCCCTACCGCAGCCTCCTACGTCCTACTCTTTCCCTGACACCACCATCCCACATTTTCAATCCCTTGATTATTAAAGGATTATTAAGGTATTAAAGTTTAATACTCTTATCAAAGTCTCAATAATTGTATGCGCTCAAAAGCTATCTGTCAGTGCAGTTCGGACCCCTCAACGTCCCTTGGCTCGCCTCGAGCCGCTCGGGTTGCTTCGGCACGGGGTGCAACTAACTCTCGCTGTAATCGCCTACTTTCCGCCCTAGATATACAATCTACTATTTCAGTGCTCAATGAAAAAGTTCGGTGTTTATGTTTTCTGTATAGTATTTATTATAAGATTGGTAGTCGACTACTTTCGAAGGTAAATCTAACCATGTAGTTTGGAAATCGTGTGATCGTTCCATTTCAAGAATTATCATCTCATGATGGTACCAACTGTAATATGCAAATTATTATATCAATAATCTTGACTCTCACAAATTTACTTATCATCCAAGATAGTAAAATTTGCAAAACAATTGTTGTACAAAACATAAATTCGCAAGCATTGTAAGTCCAGTTGTACCCTTATTCCACCCTTCTCCTCCGTTTTAGAGGGATCGACGAGCAAGAAGAGCATTAAAATGATACCTTCGGTCTTCGCGCCAACTGATTTCTCGACTTCTGTCGAGTATACACGAGCACATCTGTACTTTAAGGTTCGGTATGGTCCACTGCGATCGATTGGACGTGACCTCGACGGCTTACGACGGATAGAGCACGTAACAAAGCGGAAAAGCTCGCCTCAACGGGGCTTTTCACACGCGTCTTTCTCCGATTTCCTCCGATACCTCGACTTCTTTCGCGAAACGTTCTCACTTGGTTCGATTTTGGGCTAAATTTTGAAAATCTGACAACGACATACGATTTCACAGATTCTGACGTCTCGTGGAAAAGTCTGGCATGAAAGAACACCGTCTGAATTCTCCCGTTAGACAAGCATCGCGCGCTACAGCTTTACATCCGTTGAAGATATCATCTTAAAGCTTCAGGATTTGCGTGGTCTCGAGTACGCGGCGAGGACATCGTGGTACAACATTATACATCTTCCTGGAAGTATTCTTGTGTGGACGGCTGAGAAGAGGATCGGAGTATGAATCGTGTCACGGATTAGCATGTCGTCAGCGATGAGGGAAAAGCAACGGAATTAGCATTACGAAGAAGACTGATGCGAATACGAGATACGCGCGCGTAACTTAATGCTCGAGATGTTTCGGTACAGATACAAGCATCGGGCGCTTATACTCTACTGAATAGAAGAGAGTGGCTACGAAAGTTCGAAACATTCTTCGTTACCGCGCAAATAAGCATTCCGTTCAACGACTTTCTTATACATGATGTATCTTCCTTCCTTCGACCTTCCACGATCCTACCTCGCTCTGACGTTTTTAACGACGCTTCTGACGACGAAGCCGCAGCTTTTTTACTCCCTCGCGTGTCTACGCCAAGCTTTTCGAGCAATATTCACCAAATCTGGTTATCCTTTCGACACGCGCCGATTACAGAATTCGAGAATTTAGTGACAACATGCCCTAGAATATGTGTTCAAACGACGACAGTGATCGAGCCAAGTCCAATATGCAAGATATTTTGACAATATCCAAATATATAGTTTTGAGAGAAACGTCATCGAATGAATCGTGTCTTCGACATCTATTTCAAAGTTTGCTTCTCCGTTCCAATTTCGACTTCACTTCTTCCATCCATTACATATTGACGTTTCAATGTTCTCAGTTATGAAAACAAAATAAAACCAACAATGCATTAATTTTCTTGTGGAGTAATTATTGCGGCCGGATAACTATCTCGATGATGTATTGATTATTAAAAAAGAATTCTACGACAAGAACTTAGCGATCCACATGTGGGCATTCCGCGCCAACTCGACCACTTTTACCCCGACCCTCGATCGGGTCAATATCAAAAACACGTTTCAGAATTTTCTTCAATTTTTTTTAACCCAACCTAAAAAAACGACTCCTTTATTTTTTAAATAGCTACAACTTTTTTAAAAATCGACGCATTGGGACTTTTTTTAAAAATTCGTTATAGATTGTACTTTTCGAAAAAAATAGAGTAATAAATAATTGATTCATTTACAACATTTCTTGTAAGATATTCGGAAAAAATGAGAATTTTAGGATGAGTGTCATATTCGAGTGTTGATTTTTTTTTCTTATAATAAATTTTAGCATTTTCAGCAAATTCTGTGAAATTTTCAGAGTGGCACTTTGTTTTAACGTTTCTTTTTGGCGCTTGAAATTTTTTTTTAATGGTGATTATGAATCGTAAGAAAAATATCTGTGAAATGCCACTCTGAAAATTTCACAGAAATTGCAGAAAATGCTAAAGTGCATAATAAAAAAAATCAAAAATCCAATATGACACTCATCCTGAAATTTTTATTTTTCATCGGAGATCTCATGAAAGACCGTTGTAAGTGAATCGATTCTTCATCAGTTTATTTTTTTCGAAAAGTACCTTCGATAAAGACATTTTTTCTAAAAAAAAAACGTCGCAATAAGTCAATTTTTAAAAAAGTTGTAGCTATTTAAAAATCAAAGGAGTCATTTTTTTGTTGGGTAAAAAGATTTGAGAAAATTCAGAAGTATGTTTTCAATCAGATAGAACAAGATAAAAAAGTTCCAGCCAAATCGAAGTGGGTCGGGATCAAAAGTGGTCGATTTGGCATGGAATGCCCCATATACATACAAACTCTCGCGTTTATAATAGTAGTAGGATGATTGAGTGGTATAGAAATTGTTGCTCGGAGTTTCCAATATTTTCCACAAATATTTTCCACTGATCTCCTCGCAATTGGTTATTGAGATAATTGAAATCTGGAGAACCCTAACATGCCTGACCTACCAAACATCAGCAATCCAATGTAATTATACGAAGCAGCACTCGTCTCGCCGTAACTGGTTTCGCAGAAAATCGAAGATAAGACTGGCGCTGCGCGAGTAGATTCGATCTGGATGCATCGTAAACCGATAATTTGACGATTTTTCGTGTGTCTGACGAAAACGTTCATCTCGTAAAAGCTGTGGAAATTCGGTGAATTCCGGCTCGGAAAGCGCACGGTTCCGCGTTTCGCAATGTTCCGTGACTGCTCCTGCTAATTCCGCGTGTTGCGGTCGTTGATCGATGAAAAATATGTGGCGCGATTCGCAAATGCGACGCGTCGATTCTGAAATTCGGCCCTCCGGTTGGTAAACTAGGTCGATGGTGACGAGAAACGATCGGATTTCCTGGACGTAACGCGACATCGTAGTCGGGTAGGTCCGGGGTCAGGGTCTTGTTGTACCTCGACCCGCAAAGTAAATGATACTAAACAATTGAAGCGGTATATCCGAACCGTGTCATTTGATCAATGGGGTACGTTTTCCTCTTTGATACGGTCCGCGGATCGGGGAGTTGATTACGGGACGCGGAGCGGCTCGCTGAACGCCGCGACATCTGTTTGGAGAGAAAATATCGCTTCGTCATACGCGTCGAAAGCGTCCGTCTGAAGATTTGCGGAAATATTTGTCAAAATCAAATACCATCCGCACAACCGTCAACCGAACGAATGAGTGTGATTTTCGCCTCACCAGGGCTTTTTTCCGATCATTCTTCATTTATTTGTTCGTTCGTTTAATCATTCGTTCATCTTCGTCAATCTTCGTCCATTGTTTCTTTCCATTCTCCTCAACATTATGCCGACTGTCATTTTACTGAAATTTCTACTGAAACTTCGATTGTTCATTTATAATTTAAATTGGCAAATTGTTTTTAATACGTTGTACGAATTCGATCTCTCTGGATTCCCCTCGATTTTCGGCTACAATTTTATCACATTATAATTCGAAATAGACTTTGGACTCGAGGTTCAATTCCCTGGGGAATTTCTGCTCCCACGTCCCCGAGGAGCGTCAACTAATTGAACAATTACACCGACACGCAAAAAGTGGTCTGTACATTTGGCTATCCCTATACAGTAAAATGCATTTTGAAGCGTTGAAACCGAATCTGGGTTGGCAAATCTCCGTAGGTGCATGTATTTTGCAAAAATCTCGCGGACGTCTTCTGAGCTGAGCAAGATGGCAGAAAATGTATGAAAGAAAGATCATCCACGCCGTAATATACGGCTCGAGGACACTGCAGGGATAACCGATTTACACTAATAACTAACACAGATTGATTAGATGGCACAGAAATATACCAGAGAAGCATTTGAATTAAATATGTTTCTAGATAATGCAAGACCAACACAGGATTAATTTGATTGAACGGGACTCTAACGGGCATAATTCAGTTATAAATATAAAAAAGATACTCGGTGTCGTCGAGGTTTGGTTGACAATGTTTGTAGACTCAGGTTGCTTGTCCTCGCGTCGTACACAGGTTCTGAAAATTTAAATCTTGACTCGTTGCTCAGATGTACGTAAAAATAAAAGTATATCTCGACGCAGACACTCGATCATAAGAGTAAAATATAACAATATAAGACAATGACAAAGACACAATATAGATGTAGATAAACGACTAGACTAATGCCGGGCGTCCCCGTCCCTACTATCGGATAGTTCGAGCTCGAATGCCGATTGCCGAACTTCACTTAAGAGTGCGGACGCAGGTGGGGTTGCACGACACCTCACATATACATATGCGCATCGTAACGCGTTGGTGTCATGTGACTTGAGATGTTATCAGCGGAACAAATAATGGTGACCTTACCGTGGACAATCAAGCCAATTGTCAACGTCAAATCGAATTCGAATTTGATTTTCAAACGAAAACCCACAACTCTTAACGCATAATCGCATGCAATGTAAGGAAATAAGTTTCTTCTGGAAGAAAATTTGTTGAGCGATCAGTAGGTAGCTCGTTGGATTGGTCGAGGAAACCAGCTTCTAACATGTTTCCTCCAAAAGATATTTCTCTCATCGAGTACGCTTGTGCACTAAAAATATAAGTTTTCAATCGAAAAATCAAATTCGATCTTGGAAATTAATTTCAAGGACACCTAAGATCTTTCAGGAGATAACAGTCTGGGATACTAAAATTGATAATCTCGTATCAGTTACGATTTTAGAGGTTTTTCGCAATTCACTCGAAACTGGGGAGTGAACTCGAATTCGGATTGAGCGCGTTAAGATACTCATAGATTGATGGGTCTGATCAAATGTAGAGATCGCTTTTTTTCGTGTGCCGGTACAATTATTGAAAATGTGAATGGTCACAGTTACGGAATCAACAGTCAATAAATACGATTATACGAACGGCTTTGTGGAACGTTTTGGGCAAGTTAATACAGTCGTAGAGGATAATTTGCGAGAGTTCATTTATTCCGAATAGAATTCCGACTCGGACGACGTTCGAGCGAAGTTTTCGAAAATTTGTTGTTTATCCGAAATCACAACGGATTCGAACATGGCGATTTATGGAAAGCATCGCGAATAGAGTTCGGTGTCTCTACCGTCGAGCACGATATCGATAATCAATGCCTGCCGAGAGCGGGCGTCGCAGGTAAATGAGCTCGCAAACGCACGGGTTGGTAAACGAATGAAATTTCAGCGAACCCTTCGCGTCAAGCGCATTACTATGACAAAAACTGCAACCCTTTCGAACATCTAGAGGACGGAATACGCAACGATCTTCGACTAACTTAGTATACCGTTGAAAACAAGTTCGCGCAAGACTGTTACCGTTCCCATCGATTGATCGATTATCCGACCGCCATTCGCGTTTCTACCTTTGATTGGTCCTTCTGCGACTAACCGAATATATTCAACTCAGTCGACAGTCAAAATATACTAGGCGACAAAATTTCTCATCGAAATTTTACTGGTACCTACTGAAATGCTTGTAGCTTCATCCATTTTTATCGTGGCAAGATATTTTTTTTTTATTGTCAGGTAATTATCTGTATCTTGAGAAGAAATTTATGCAAACAAAATGCATTTCTATGTCTTAACATATTAGTCTACTTCAGAGGCTCGAAAAAAAACCTATTTTCACACTTTTTTTTTGACGTTGCTATGATAGATAATGGTACGAAAGTTTTTGGACTCAATGAATACACTCTTAAAATATATGTAAACTTTTCTTTATATTTATTTTACCAAATATTCATTTTCAAAAGAGGTAGACCAAGGCACCTCTTCAAAAACTACCCAGGTGACTTACTTTGTCGATTTCTCTGCAACAAATCATCCAAAATATACAAATCAAATATTATTAGATGAATTATAAATGTGGCTTCGGCCCGAACTACTTTTTCCCTGAAATAGAAAATAAATAATAAATTGCGTCTAGAAACAAAATTGTGTCAAAAACGCCCGAGAGACACAGTATCTTTGGAATTATCAAACATTAGGACTCTGAAAATCAGCCGGAGCAGGATAAAAATGAAATAGATATTTCCTGTGATTCAGTCATTTCTTTGATTTCCAAGGCTTTGGGGCCACCCTTTCCCTTCGTTCAATCGAGCTGAAATTCGGCACAGATTTTTCTTTCAGGAAATAGCACCGAACAGGGGGAAGGAAGAGGGGTACAAAAGAGCCATCCTAAGAGGTAAGGTAGCCGTATAAATTGACGCACCCTTCTTGCCCATTAGAAAAAGACTGGTTTTTTTATTAATTTTTTTTGTTACCATTTTGAAGTAATTTCTCCAATTCTAGTGAATGTCAATGCCAGGTCGAATGACGAAGCCTCATAGAGGGGAAGGATCCGTATTAAATATTAATTCTCTTATGCAAAGTACGCGCTAATTGGAAATTACAGAAAAACACGAAATATGTTTTTAGGCCTACTCAAAATACCTCGGCATGCTGGAATTGCATCTGCTCAAATGATCGTCCTGTTTACAAACTTTTTGGATAAGAAATAAACATTTGAATAACGGAAAAATTTTGTTACGATCATTTTTCTTCGTAGCGTACAAAAATACACTCTCGGTGAGCAGAATGTCTACGTAACAGTTCCACGCCGAAGCGGCATTCGACGAATAAATCGTGATGTTCGCCCGACACTTGAAAGCAGTTCATTTGCAGTAAAAGTTGTAACAGTTTTCAGTTGCAAGCTCGTAGCTTTGATCGGAATTGTTATTGCAGCCCGGTAGATGTCCGTGGCAGCGAACAGATAACCGTGGAATTGACGGTGTACCGGTAAACCGCTCTTCGAAATTAGCGCTTCTATCGGTACCAAAAACGAGGCGTCGTTAGTCGCCGAACGAATCGCGGGGAACGAAAGTTGTCGAGCATTGCGATCCCGGTTTCCACAACGAAGTTGTGACCGGTTGGCGAGGCAGAAGATTGCCAGATGTGCGAAGCGCGGTAATAAAAACAGGCGGAGACCCGATTTTCAAGCGAAAGTGTGACGTGTCACGCGAAACTCCATCGGTCCGCCTCGTATTTTCCGCGGAAACGTCTGCACGAGTCACGTATGGCTGTAATTTTTGTAACTTTCCTCAATTCCACGCGGCGCGGTACTGGTTTTTGCCGCCTCGTTTTACGTCGGGTGAGAAGAGTGCTGAAAAAAAGAGGAAACGTCAGCAGGATCGGTCGATAAGATGATTGGTGCTTGGCGCGTCTGACCTTACGGTTGAATTTCAGGGCTGCCATAAGGTGAAGTTATATCGGGTGCCAAGAGACATTCCGTTTGCAAAAACCGTTGAGCGCATTCTGATAGATAATTTGAGTTCAGAAAGACTCGAGATATTTGTAAAACGATTATTTCAAATATATTTTTTTATTCCGGAGTACTGAAATTTATTCTATAAAACAAATGATATGAACTTACTGTATCATAATTCAACTTGATTTCACCAAAATTGAGGGGAAAGAAATCCATTGTTGGTAAAATTGTAGCTGTATTCGTGTAGGATGTTTTTTTGACTTTTGCAAAATCTGCATTTATTTATTTGCCGAACAAGTATCCATAGCAGATGAACCGTCTTTCGAGCAGAGTTGGGCATAATTCTATTTATACATAGGAATACAAATTTATTCTCATCGTGATTTTGATGTGAATATGAATACAAATTCATTCTTATTTCACTTATTTGTAAATACGAATACGAATTTATTTGCACTCATATATGCAACTGTATGCACAAATTTTCCTGTAAATACAAATAAATTCACTGAAAACATAGCGATTATTCAGAAAAATGTGAATATTCACTAGGGTGGTCGTCCATATAGTCATTTTGGGATCCGATCCACCCCCCCCCCCCTCGCCCCCGCCCCTCAAGTGATAGGGAGAAAAACAAAAATTTTGAGCCAAATTTGAACTCTCTATCTCAATTATCGAGGTTTACTTTTTTCTATTGATTCAACATTAATTTTGGTTAATTTTTCGTTGATTAATTATTATGGAACTTTCGAAATCATTTGAAAATCTGAAAACCACTCAGGTCTTCCATAGGTCTTCCGATAGGTGACGATTCAACTACTTAGGATAGCTAACATTTCTTTAATAAATTGGTAAAGCAGAATAAGTGCATTTTGCTTCGGTTAAGTTATTCGCGAATATCTCGTCAATAAAGAGAGATAGAGAAATTTTTATAGGAGTCTTTTTTATAGAGCGAGATAGGAGCTACAAAAAAGTTTTTATAAAAACTTCGCCACCTCCTCGCATCTTGAAGATATATACCGATAATTAATCCTGAGGGAAATACACTTTTCCTAGTTCACCAATTCATGATAGGATTATCATTTACCTGGAGCAGATAATTACCGAACTTGATGAGCTCGATAAGAATACTTTTATTTCCCTGGCTTCGATCAATTGATTTATTGAAAGCCTTTAACAAAAGTGGATTTTCGTGAATTAGGAAATCGTTTACGATATTCTACAAGAAGTCGTAATACAAATTGCTTTTGATCTTCATTTCTCAAGAGAATATTATTGTATTGTTCCATCAGACATACGCCCTCTCTGCACGATCATTAACAATTTTTAATTGTCATACTATATTGAGGCCACATTGAAAATTCCCATCCGAACTGCAAAGTAAAGGATCAGCTTCGACAAACTGTTTATTTAACCCAACACGTTCAAAAAAATCACAAATTGCAAAATTACCTTCACCAAATTTTTTAATCAGACTTAAAAATGTAATGCGGGTTGCAGAACAATATCCCGTATTCCTAGAAAAAAGCGGATTAATCGTACATTTCTTTGCAAACGCATCAACAATAATTGTCAAAACTCAGCTGCATAGAAACAAGAAAAAATTAATTCTTCATTATTCGTTATTATGTCAACCATTTATTTGTTCAAATGGTTATCATTCCATACCTGAACCAAACCCAGTTTTCAGTAGCCATAAACAACGTTTTCCAACAGCTACAGCGCTGAGATTGCAAACTCTTATTACAAGGGAAAAAAATCGCGACTAATGATGTTCGGCAACCTCGACGATCTCGAGTCCGAGTCTTTCTCGACTCGATGAAAATACGTCAACGATTTTCCCAAACGAAATGTCTCTCGGCGCCTGCTCTAACCATCTTTCGTACGCGAGTCCCTTCAGGAGCGCGAGAGAGCTTAGAAGTGGTCCGAGAATTAAACCGTGCTGAAACCGGGATACTTTCGGTCGAGTGAAATTTTAAACTGCCGAGGGGTTCGGTACGTAGATCCGGATAAAAGATTCCGACCCACATGCCCGCTGCGGTGGACATTTTTTCAGCACGGGAGGAACCATCGCCGATCGACGTCCGTAGGCTCGAGGGCTCGTCTCCGAACGTGGGAAAATATCAAGGATGGAAAAAGCTTCGTGGTTCCGCGGCCGCGTCTTATAGTTAAGCCATATCAGCGTTGCGTACCTAATTTGATTAAATTTTAGCTGATGCTTCTTTAGGCTTTCGATTACCGCTTCAGCGAAGCTCGATGAATGTTCTCCTCGATTTGAATGAATCCTTCTTTCCGTACATCGGCGAGAAACCGCTTCTCCCGGAAAATTCATCGACAGATTCGTTAATTCTTTCTCCCTTCTTCTTCCCTCTTCGCGAACAAATTCGACCGAGATATTGCCGAAAATGTAGGTACCCGCTAGTTTCTTCGAATCGGAGGCTGTCGTCGGAGTGTTGGCATCGTAACGAGGCGAACGATACCTGGCGTCGCGAAACGAGGCTACGATAGCCGTCGTAAGTCATCGCAAAGCTGCACTTTGTTCGCTTCATCGTAGATCATCGCCCTGTATCTACCGAGAACATTAATCATCGTGGATATCATCGGATGCGACGTTGTATTCGTCGCTTCGGTGTCACCGTTGCGTGATCAGGCCTCGTTTAAGGAGCACCTACATCTAGTTCACGGCAGGAATAAGAGGCATTTTCATGTTTGTTTTTTTGAAGAAGGATACAGTAAACGAAGTGCGCTGCAATCCCCGCGAAAAAGTGACGATTCACCAGCGGTGCATCGTCAAACTTCTTGAAAACTCCATGAAACCTGCCGTTCCGTCCATTCTGCCGATTTTAACTGTGAATATCTCCTCCAAACAACCGCTGACCCCACTTTTTCAGGATTAATTTCGAAGCTTTGAAACTTTTTCTGTAAATTGAGCTTTTTCTGTGAATTGAGCTTTCAATACTTGTTTCGTCCAGTCGGGAAGTATTTTTAACATTTTTCCGATTCTTTAAGGGTAAGAAATTTCGGTAAGGCCGAAATATGTTTCAGAACTTCGTTGACTTAGGGTGAATTTGAAAGGGTATATAGGGTGCTGTTTGAACAAGACCTTATCTCCTTTCTGGATTTTTATCTAATAATCGCTCTCACAGTGACACCTCGTTAAATAGGGGGAGATTGTTACATTTTTTTCGCAGTAACCCTGTGAGAAAATTCACGAAATAAAATGATCAACTGGCCAGTTTCTGACCAATTTAACGCCTCATCGACTGACCAATTTATGGTGTGAAACGTACAGGCAAAAATGGTAAAAGGTGGTCGCCAAGTTTCAGTATCAAGATTCAACTAACATAACAATTATGTTTATAACCCGCGTTTCGTGCGTTATCTGCTCTTGTTATGCTTTGGTATACCTAGCCGTGCAGAGCGAGGTTATAAAGCGAGGTGAATGAAAATTGTGAGGCGAATGACCTCGGCTGATAATCATCCGGTTTGACATTTTTTTGAACTTCATTTTTTTGAAGATTTCTTTTTCAAACTCTAGTATTTCGTTTGTTGTTAGCGTATGGTAGGTTAAAGGAAGGGACTGCAGTAGTTTTAAGACGTATTTCTTTGCTGTTGCATGTGTTGAAGAGAAACAAGTAGCGGAATGTAGCATAATCATAATATTTCACCTGAAAATAAAATTTCTGCGCATTTTATTGTACGTACATCGAATTTTGAGGTACACGAGTTGGGTTAAACGCGAAATCAACTCACTTGGTAGTACGTAATCGTCTTCACGAAAGTGAAGTGAGCGCCCTCTCATTCCTGAATTCGCTTCTTTAATTTTTATTTGATAACAATTAACAGTTAACAATTCGTAATGGACTCACCATTGAATGCGTGTTAATTTTTCCCGTATTCTAATAGCATATTTTGCCACTAGGTGGCGTAAGCTCATTTGACGGATCCCAGTACTAGACCATTTTTTACGACATAAACTGGGCCAGTTAGCGTTTTTTGTGGCCAGTAACCCCGCCGTAAACTGGCCAGTCGCCATAAAAACTGGCCAGTTCTGTCTATAAGCTGGTGAAATTTTCTCACACAGAAAGGATGGCATTTCGAGTATCTTTTACAATTTCTCTTGTTGGGAAATATTTATAAACAACGGAGACACAGTATATTGCACAGACCGCTGTCGAACAAACTCCTTCGCGGTAACCAGTGCTGTTTAGGAACGAATCACTCGAAATAAAAAAACCAACTGAATTTAGTTCTTGTAACGTATTATCTGCTCTTTGATCGAAGAATTCAGAGAAGGAAGTCGAAATTTCGGTGGAAAAAACGCGCTGTTTTCCTTGATGTAAAAAAATTATGCATTGACAGAAAAATGTCTGTGAAATTTGAAGCAGATCTGTTAGTCACTTTCGAGATATTTTGGTCACCCATTCTGGAAAAGTCATTCCGAGAAAAAGGCGTTTGAAGTTTTACGTCAAGTGTATACGCAGATAAATTGTAATACATAAAACGCTCGTAAATCCGCCAATTTTCGACGAAACGACTTGAAATTTTCGGAGAATATTGCGATACCTGCGCAGAATAACCGGCTATCTCAGAGTCCGGTCAAAAAAGGGGATATCTCGAATCCAGTTGAAAAAGCGGCTATCTCACAGCCGAACTTTTTTCGCCGCGAATTAAGTTGGTCGAACTGTCCACCAAAATTTAACTCCCGATGCACTAATTTATCATGCCATTTTGAGTTGCATAGATTGGTAAAATATTCTTAGAATAAAACCAAATCGGCGCTTACGAGGTGGTGAGAAAATATCGTTGTAAATTAGATTACGTGTTATACTATACGTTCAATATACCGGGTGTCCCATTTTAAAGTACCACCCAATTTATCTCGAAGACTACTGCTCCGATCGAAAATTAGTTCGAGTGAAACTTTTACCCTTTAGAAGGAGACGTTCGAAAGAATAATTGTCTTCAGTCTAGAATTTAAAATGTCGGCGTTACGATGGCAGACATGTTTTTCTCAAATAGAAACATAACTTTTTTCTTCCACCAAAAAATTCTTCACATTAAGACTAACAACTTTTGTAGAGCGTTTTTCGAATTAAGTCCGTAATTTTCAAGTTGCAAGCAATTTTTTGATCATTTTAACACTATCCAGGATGTACTAGGAGGAGGTAAAGTCTTAACATCCCATGTGTAAATGTGTGCTTATGTGTGCATGAAATCTCCGCAAAAGCCAGGTCTCTGCGAGACACCCACACCCATATTCGCACCCACACCCACATTCGCACCCACACCCACACCCACACCCACACGCACGTACACATTTACACATGGGATGTTAAAACTCTATCTTCTCATGGTATGTCCTGGATAGTGCTGAAATAGTCGAAAATTGCGTTGTAATTCAAAAATTACAGATCTAATCCGAAAAACGTTCTCACAAAATTTGTTAGTTTTGGCGTGATACATTTTTTTGTGGAAGAAAAAAGTTGTGTTCCCTCTTAAGAATAACACGTCCACTATCGTCACGCCGCCGAATGTCCCCCTTCAAACCATAAATGTTTTACTTCGATCACAGTATCATTCTTTGGGATAGATCAGGTGGTACTTTGCAATGGGACACCACGTATCGTAATACATCGATTAATAATATATTATATCGAATATATATCATAACACGCAATCTAACGCATAACAATGTTTCTTCACCTTCTCGTAAAGGCCGATTTGTTTTCATTCCAATAATATTTTACCCACCCGTACAACTTGAAATGGCATGACGAATTACTGCATCGGGGTTGAAATTTTGCTGGGCAGTGGTAGCAATTTGATTCGCGGCGAAAAAATTTCAACCGGGATCTAGCCACTTTTTCAAGCGGACTCTGGGATAGCCGGTCATACCGCGCAGATATCGATTTGTGAAATGTTATTTTATAAGAATTCGTCGAAAACGAAATCATTTTTTTTTCAAAAATTCCAAGTTATGTAAGCTTCTTGTCAGAGAGGCAAGACTTCGAACGCAATTGCCACGATCTCTCGAATACCTTGGAGACGCGAAAGATTTCGCTTGGAGAATCACGGGTCGAAAATGACCACGTGGAACGCGAGTTGAATGTCTTGTTAAGCAATTTTACGAGAAGAGCGAGTCAATAAGCTAGTACAAATAAACACTTAGGCGAGTGAGCTCTCTTGCTTGCCTGCTTCTAAAAATATCCCGCAAGCTAATGGAACGGATGAGAAAGTCAACCCGTAAATGACACGCATTTTCGGAGAAGGTACTCTCCAAATGCTTGTAGCCAGTTTGCAGCTGATACCGCTCGCCGAATTTCGTATGCGACTACATCTACGCTGTTAGGTGCGAGTGATTTTCCTTATCCGCGAACTACCCCGAATATATTTCACGCCGCGGTGGGGCGGCGAGCAAACCTGGTGGAGCCTGACACCGAACCTTTTCCGACTAAAATATTCCCGGAATATTTGCCTGCTGAGATATCGGATGACCGTAGGCGTGCGGTTATATTACAGCAACAACGTTACGATTTACTCGGCAATATTTCTTCCGCGAGTTGAAGGACAACAGCAGCGCCGGATTAAAACTCGGTGCTGAATGTCGAAGGGGCACCGTTAAGGGCGCGGAAAACCTACATTTTTGCGAAAAGAGGAGAATAACAAATCAAGATCAACCGATGATCAAATATTTATTTTGGCAAACAATTCGGAATAAAGTATAAACTGATTTAAGAGAGCGTGCAGAAAAAACTGAATAAATACTATTTTTTCCAGTGCATATATTTTTCTGGTAGTAGGTATACGAGTCTACGAAAAAAAATAGTTTGAAGCGTAATAAAATTGAATCTTTTATATTTATCGGAAACACTTTTCATAATATTCATCGATCAAAAAATCCCGTGTAGAAATGTGTCCGGCTGCTGGCAGCCCGCGCACGGGATATGCCAAGTTAACCTTACTGGTCAGCCCAGCCGGTTACTAGGCAGTCAAACTTGAATTGTTATTTAGACGGGCAAACCCGTCCAGTGCCCTTTTAGGAATACTGATTCGCACCCAGTTAGCCCTATCAAGCAGTTCCCGCAGGGGACTAGTTGGAAAAGCCCGGGTTTCCTTCTCTTTGTTCTGACTGGTTACAATAAAATAGAAAACAAAACAAAATAGCGACTTCAAAAAAACACCTCGAAACTGAAAGATAAAACATGATTGGTTACTATTAATTAATATACGATAAACTATTGATTATCCAACTAATTATATACTCATTCTTGATTTTTAATCACCTTTTGAAGTAGATGCCTCAAGTAAAGTATGCTCTGCAGGCCGCTGACTGAACAGACACGACTTCAAAAAGTGATTGAAAATTTAGAAATTTCATATAAATAGTTAGGTATTAAAAGCATTTATCCGATAAATTTTAGTGTATATTAGCAAAAAGTAACAAATTATTTTTGTTTTTTAGTTACTAGCTGTTTTTTCGAATTGGGTATTTTTTAATTTTTATTTTCATTTTTCGCTTTTTAATAATAACGTAAGATCTCTTTTATAAATTCAAATCATGGGTCGGCCAACGAAAGATCTCGCTCGTAAGAGAAAAACATACATTTATAAAACATTTTATACAGTATCTATAAAACGATTGAACCGATTTTGATGAAAATTTCCACACTTATTCACAGGTTTCAAATAGTTTTTTTTCAAGGTCAATAACAATTGCGACGAATAGACATCAAGTTTGACAAAAATGAGGTCTTTCTCCGAGGTCCGCGCTTTAGTTTGACCGAATACCGCTAGTCGGCGTGCGCTCTCGCAATCAAAGTTCCCGAGTTTGCAAAATTTTAAAGCACGAATGAATTCGGCGCTTATTACGCTACAAGTCTACACACCTAGGTATTCCACACATTAAAACTCGAGCGATGCGGAGACGGGGGATACTCGTAAGTAATATTTGAAAAGTTAAAATTAAGTCCATATTGTACGATGAATTAGTAATCAAATAATCCTGCTTGGGTAGAATAAGGGATCAGATTTCAAGAACACAGAGGCCAGTCAGTACTTGAAGATATAAAGAATCAGGAACGTGGAAGCGAATATTTTTTTCAAAAATATATATGTTATAAAGAAGAATGTGAAAAATTGAAGATAAGTTTACATCGAAAGATCTAACACCGCATTTATTGAACGGGAAAACCCGAATAGTTCCCGGTTCGCTAACTCTGCTTAGGCTGCCTAGGGGAGCGTTACATGCCCGACTGAGGACCGGGCGGATGGGCTGCTTAGTCCCGGTTTCAAAATCAGTAAAATGGGCAATGCCCAGCTAGTTCCCTATTGCATTTTCTATAAGGGCGATTTCGTAACGTAACGAAGCAGAAATTTGTCGTAACGTAACGAAGCAGAAGAAATCCAGAAGTACGAGGCCCCCAGGACCCCTGGCTCCTGGAGCTGCTGTTCAGCTGGCCTTTTCGCTAATCCGGAACTGGGCAATAGGATGATAGAGGTATTCCGCAATACTCGCGTGTGCTATCAGCAAACACATCTCGACGATCCTTGCGGCGGGCGTCAATTTCGAAAATTCACTCGCGCGTGGCGACACGAGGGTGACGGGAAAATTTTTTCGACGGTTCGTTGTTTTAACCGGAACGTCCCCGTGGGGAACGCGGTATGTTCAATCGATTTTTTCGGTTCTGTAAGTCGCAAACGAATTCGCTCGGTCGAAATCGGGCAATTTGCGCGATTTCTCCGGTTCAGGAATTCGGATGAGTGGTCATATTTTAATTAGCGCTGCCAAATTTTGTAGCGCGGTAAGATCTCCGCGATAAGAACTTTCGCAGAATTCAGCTTCGTTCGCTTGAATCGAGTGAAAAGCGCTGGAAGAACGATTCGTGTAGTCGAAGTATTTTTGCCTCAGCATGAACTAACGTGTAACGTCGTATTCGCGCGATCTTTGCGTGCTACGTTCAAGTTAGAAGTACGCGACTCGATCTCCGTCATCGACTATGCTTTACCCTAAGACTTTCTGAAGAGATGAGCTGAAATGAAATTTTATCGTCGCAGTATAAATATATCAGAGCTTCGTATACCGCGCGTTATGAAAACCACAGAATAACAAGCTTTTTCGTCCGTAGTTATTACATTGCTGGCCTCAATATCAGTTTTAGGTTGCAGACAGCCGCGATGTAGCTGAAACTTTCCACGTAAAGTCTGCTGAAGAACCCAAGAAAATCCTTGTGAGGTTTGCGAGGACGATAGGTAACATTTTCTTCGCTATAAGGACAACCGAACGTCTTCGATAACGTTGACTTTGGAGCAAGAGACTTTGTAAAGGAAATAAATGATTCGATCTTCGCGATATAAGTTATTATATCCAGGTAGGAATTGCCAATATTGGCAACTGACCTGGACCTGGGCCACTCGTTATTTGCCAAGCTTTGGCAGCTAAACATTGGCCCAAGCTTCGATCCAAGGCTGGCCAGTCGATCGATTGTATTATATTCAGAAGCCTCGAAAAATTGAACATTCGCCAATTCTCGGTGCAAGGTTTGACCTGAATTTGATTTTCATGGACGTTTGGGACACTTGGAGGATAATGATAGATTTTTGTGCAACATGAGGATGTTAATCTTTGAAGTACTCCGAATGAATACGCGTTTTCCCGATTTTAATTGCGATATTGGTTTCCGAGAAATGTCAGCTTGAAAACATGTAGTTCAACATGGGCTGTTATGTGAGCACAAATGCTTTTGGACTTAGCAGCAGGTTAGAAATGACAGAGGTGAGTCAAACTTCATGAAATTTAAATAAAATGTGGGTTCAGTATTTCCGTAAGGTGTGAACTACTGTTATAATTTATGATATAGATCAATTGATAAAAACGGCTTATAAACACGGAGTGCAGGATAAGCTTGGGAACGTCGCATTTTTGTACTGACAAATACATAGATGCGGGAATTTTCAAAATACGATTTTAACCTTTTATTGTAAACCTAGTATTGAAATTTTTGAGAATGCAGGAGGGTCTGGCAGTAGTTTATAAGTAATGGTATCTTTGCGCAGGTATTTTTGGAGTGGAACAGTACACAAAAACCAGCGGCAGACGACACAATTCATACTTTCACATAATTTGCGATGTTGCCAAAATCACTCTACTCATCGGTAGAGCAGAAAACTAGTCGGAATAAAAACAGTATCCCAAACATCCTTGGGGGGGGGGGGGGGGGGGGGGGGGGGGGGGGAGCGTTAAACAACCCTATCGACCAAAAAGCCGAGTAAACTTCGAGAGTTTTTTTTCAAAGAAACTAAACAGCCTATCGAAATTCGGTAAGAAGCTCTTTATAATACAAGTACTAAATACTGTTTATGAATTTTACCAAAGCTCTACTTTACTACAGAGCTTTATAGCTGCGTGGCCCAACTCAAAACTGCTGAAATCTCGAAGATAAAAGAATGATAAACAAAAAATTCGATTATGTATGGTAACAGTTTCGGCAGTACGTGGGATTTTCTTTCATATTGCATGATTCAAGTGTTATTAACAATTTTCGTAGGCTTTTTCAAAAAATAAATTCAACAAGCCGCCATTTATGTATAAATAAATTTTGAGAAAAAATTCTACAACGGCAACGATATCGCGAGTGGCAGCGATACCGTCTATCGGTGGTCGATATTTTACCAATGACTCGATTCTGGTATCAAAATTCTGAGATGCTAGCGAGTTCGTGAGTGCCTTTTTCTGGCGGAATAGTTATATCAACGTCACTGATGACGTCACTGACGACGTCAATGACGACGCCAACTTACATTCGATACGTGATAAAGCGGGGGGAATACGAGGTGGAGGTGAAATGAGAGGACATCGCATCGCAAGGACAGCGATAACGGTGAACAGACGATGGCCTAGCGGGCTAATAATCGAAGTTACGTACTCCACTGTGTCGCCGTATCGCGTTTCCACGCTATAGAGGTGTAGACGAGACTGCGGCTAAACCGGAACGTTCAAGTTGCAGTCTTATAACTTCGAACTGGATGAAGTGAGCGAGAAAATAACACTAGGATTTATTAAAGGAATCTATAATCTCACTAACAATATGAACGTATATACATTGCGGGATAAAAGTATTCGTACACTGGGTGCGTTACAGTAAATTGAGGAATATTTTTCAATTTATTGATTTATTCAAACGTGTGCTGTTTTATTTCATGCCTTGTCGCTGAGGTAAACAGAGAATTGGACTAGATATCTTATGTCCCTTGGTTAATATTAAAACTACATAATCCCCATTATAGAAAGAATAAGAATATTCGTAATCTATAAGTTCACGATGCAAAATTGTAAACAAACATGTTTAAACGGGAGAAGACGGCGAAAGCTGTTGCTTACAAAGATTTTCTATCCATATCAAACTTACGGTTAGGCAGAAGGTTCGTTTTGAGATCCTTATTTGCTAATATGGTGAAAAAGGCGAGGAAACGAGTTTAAGTGGAATAAAATTAGTAATAAATTTGTACTTTTAATCAAAACAAGTCTCTTGCAGACAGTGCAACACTGGTGCACAGAAGTCTATCAGCAGTCCAGGGTATAATACATTTTTTTTTAAATATTGGAATGCTGTACAATAACACAGAAGTGGTCGACCATGAACTTTATTTTCACGACATAAACGCAAGATTCTGCGCCAGATAGCAGACAATCCATTGATAAGTGCATAGGAAATTACGTTACAAATCGGAGAATATGATAACAAACTAACAAAAAGTGCATCGCTTTTTTGCACGAGGCACGATCGCCTATTGTTTTCTGTTTTTTACTGTAAGCATGATCTGCCTGCAAGGTTTTATCTCGAGGGTGGGTTGATGCTGTTCAGACCTCTACTTTTAATATGTTTATATGCTTGGCGTACATGGAAACACTTCTTGAGAAATCTGTACTGTAATAAAAAGAGACTTGGATTCTTATTTACGATCTGGCCGCATCCGATCCCAGATTTCATGGCAGGGAGCCGGGATTCGACGTGGCTGCAGGTATGAAAGATTTTTTTTTTGGTGAAATTCACTGGAGCAACTGTGACATTTCCACGCATGTAGCGTGTAGCTCACCTGGTTTTATTTTTTGTCATCATTCAGAATTCGAAAATCGTCGAAAGTTGGTGTGGCTCGAAGCTCTTTCTCACTCCGCGTTCCGGATATGGACGTGACCGTTGCTGAGGTTTTCTTACCGTGCGACTTCACTTTGAAAGGAACAGCTGATAACCTATGGTACAGGCGAGAGCCTTCATTCTTCGAGCTGTACAACGGGACGCATATTCTGCACGAAATAATGCATGGCGAGTCCTGACAAATGCTTTTCTCGAGCTTTCGACTTTGTTCGTACGCATCGTCTAGGTATTCGAAATCGCGTCGGAGAGGTAACAAGATTTTCGCACGGGAAAAGTCTGCACGAAAGCTTGCGGCAGTTGTTCGCTGAACGTTTAAATCTAAAATCACAAATACGCCGGGGAAAGTGGGGCATGGCGACCCCGGGGCCGTAAGCCAGTAATTAATTTTTGCGTCTTTCAACTATTAGATCGGTTTACTATTGTTCCATGTTCAACATGATTTTGGCGGAACTCCCGAAAAAAAATTGTTCGAACCAAATTTTTGAGGGGGGTCGTCGTGCCTCGATCTCCCTTACATCGTATCGCGTTCCGTGGTTCAAAATCACGAGGTTATTTTCCTGGATTGCGAGTTGTGAAGGTGGTAGGACAGACCAGGGCGTGACGAACCCCCCGGGGCACGATGAACCCCTCAAAAATGTGCTAAGACAGAGGGCATAGAGGCACAAGCATGGTGAAATTGCCCCCGAGGAATATTCGATCGCCACTTTGGGGTTATAATGGTACTAATAAAATACTGACGCTCTTTTCCGGCTTATCGTTCCTAGCTCCCGGACAAATGGTCCAAATTCAATTTTTTTTTAGTAGAAATGTTTGTTTTCTCACATACTTTTCAGAAGAACATACAGAAAAATTATTCAAAGTATTTTCATATGCACTTTTCGAGTTTGTATTTAAACGTTGTTCTTGAAACTGTATGTACTCTTCGATTTTATTGATGATTTTCTATTCCAAACTATCAGCTGTTCTACAAATTGGAAAAGCAAGTTGATAGTGGAACTATAATAATTACTATTTGTTTTTCTATTGTTTAAAATTTCGAAAAAAAAATCGGCCATTAACCATTATTAAAACTAGTTTCAAGGAAGAGAAAATAGTGATTATCGTAGGTCCATCATCAACTTGATCTTAAAATTTGTAGAATGAACGAAAGTATGAAATAAAAAAACATCAAAAAAATCGGAGAGTACATATAGTTTCAAAAACAAAATTTGAACGTACAAAATCAAAAATCGCATATGAAAATACTTTGATTATTTTTTTTTGTATTTTGTTCTAAAAAGTGTGTCAGAGAACAAAAATTTCAACAACAAAAAGTTTTAATTTGGACCATTTTTGAAAAGGTTGTGAGCGAAAAACCAAAAAAGACTGTATTTTGAACCGGTGATCAAAAAAATTTCAAACTTCAGCGGCAAGAGTGTTTGGATGGATACTTAACAGTATCAAAAAATGAGAGGAATGAAACGTTCCAATTATTCAAAACGTCCGATATGGCGTGGAATACCCCATACATATATATATATATTTTTTTTTAAGGGAATCCGTCGTTTCCCAAATTTGTGTCGCTGAGTTATCGCAGGCTAATCATGAATTTGTTCGAAATAGAGCGCAACAGCTTACGCGTGGTAGTCAAAAAGCGCGAAAAATACTGTACAAGCTTGAGGCGGCCGTCGTGTCCCGGTCTCTCCTATATCAGTAGTTGAGTTTCGCGCTAAAACTACGGTAGAAGAAGAACTAGAATGAAGAATGGCTTCGTTATGAAGGAGGGCTCACTTCGCGAACATCACGACAGCGATTTACAATGGCCACGTTCATGCTGCGCCCCTTCGCCGTTTTCTCGGCACCTACACTCCGCCGCGTTTGTTTGCTCGTACCATTGGCGTTATACACCCTTCGAAGCTGCGAGTAAAAAAGACATTGTTGAAGGGATGTAGGCATCAGAGAGCTGAACGTGACGAGACCATCTCGTCACAACGCAACAATAAAACGGCAGCCCTCGCCATTTGGTTTTAGTACACGGTAACTTTGTGTACATTTTTGAGCACCGTTCCTCACACTGCGCAGCGAAAGAAGGTGACTGCAGAAAAAAGTGAGGTGTGACAGGCTCCACAAAATGGAGGTGTCAAGATATTTCTCTTATGCAGAATTCAACAGCCGAGATTTCGATTCGTCAAACGCGTATGAATTATTTTGAGCCCGTTGATTTCGCATTTTTCTGTACGGTGTGAAATCTGCCATTTTTTTACCAGATTTTTGTGGAATTTATTGACGCACCTTCCCGTCTGGCTTGATAAATGTTGCATCAACAAACGAAACGAGTCTGAGCAGTTCAAGCAGCAAGGCATCGCTGAGCTAATTCGCTGTAACGTAATCAATGATAATCACGGATCAGCGGATCTATTATTAATATGCGCGTGATCGACGAGAGGCGGCGTGCGATCCGTGGTAGATGGAAAAATCCCTCGGAAATTATAGATCTCGGCACGATTTCGCGTACGTAGAGGAAAACGCGGGGAACAATCGGGCTCCCGTAGTTACTGCCACTCGCGTTATTGTCGACGTTTACTGCCAACGGATTTCCCGTTGTCTCTCGCGAACGTCAACGACTCGCGGGAAACGATCGGTTGCGGTAGAATTGCACTCCCGGAGAAGCGCATTTGTGGAAATTGAACCGGGATGCGGAAACGTTAAGCACCGTCTATTAATCCGTCGCTTTGCCGTATAAACGAACGAAGCTCGGTCAGGTGCGATTGGACAAACCGTTCGATCGTTATCGACAATCGGGCGAGATGATATACGATCGAAGAAATGGGAAGCAGGGTAATCCGCGGGCATAAAATTGTTTTTATACAAGGCGTTCCAAAAGTGTGGAAACTCCTGAATAACTCCGAAGGAATTTTTTTTTTTGAAAAATAATACATACAAAAAATTTAGGGTTTTTCTCAAGCTATTTAACGCTGACCTTGAATTTGTCCTTGCCCATGAGCTTCAAGGTCAAATCAAGGTTAACTTTGATTTTTCAAATGGAAACGCCTATTTTTCTTCAGCTTTCGTATTTTCTAGATAAAAATACGTATGTTTTGTGAGAAACATTTTTCTTGATAACGCTTTGTTCTCTCGCTAGAGTGTACCAAGTGTCAACTTCCCTGTGCGCAATATCTTCAAGGTTATGCAAGATATCAGAAAATATCTCGCGCGAAAATTGTAACGTTTGAGAGGGTCCAATAACGGTGACTTTGCCGTTGGCTTTAAGTCCAAATTCCAAGGCCAACTTGGAATTGTCAACGTCTATGTCGTCTTTTCTGGGTTATGCTCAACGCAGTATCTACCGAATACCCAAATAAAAACCCACATTTCATTCCGAATGATTTGTCGGATTCGTGAAATATGTCAGTTTTGCCATCACAGCGCGATCTAGCAGTGATCGGATAAAATGTCAGACAAAATTCGCGTGTTTTCATCTGGATAGTAAAAAATACGACTTTCCATTCGGAAAATCAGAGTTGACCTTGATTCGACCTCGAAATTCGGACTCAAGGTCAACGGCAAAATCACCATAATTTGACTCTCTCGAAACCTTACAATTTTTGTGCGAAAGAGTTTTTGATATCTCGCATAACTTTGAAGATATTGCCGCCAGGGAAGTTGAGACTTAGCGACCTATAGCGAGAGGCCAAGGCTTCATCCAGAAAAATGTTTTTCACAAAACATA
Source organism: Arge pagana (assembly GCA_963969455.1). Classification (NCBI taxonomy): domain Eukaryota; kingdom Metazoa; phylum Arthropoda; class Insecta; order Hymenoptera; family Argidae; genus Arge; species Arge pagana. The sequence continues at coordinate 19,519,366 of OZ018309.1, read as the reverse complement.
CGTATTTTGCTCTGGAGAATACAAATATTTAATAAAAAAAAGATTTCTATTCAAAAAATTAAAATTAATTTTGATTTGACCTTGAAGATCATGGGCAAGGACAAACTCAAAGTCAGCGTTGGTTAGCTAAGTCAAAATCCTAGAACTTTTTCAATCATCATTTCAAAAAAATTCACTACTTCAAAGTTATTCAGGGATTTCCGTACTTTTGTAACACTCTGTATAGCGCAGGCCTGTTTTGTGCGTTTGATGATGGTTGTGTTTGGTATCTAAAGTAGTTATTTCAATGACGGCGCGGGAACGAAGGTGATGCGCATGCGTGCAGTTCGTGTTTCAAGTCCTAGGAGTCAAAAGTGTACTCTGCACGTGCGCATTAGCTTCCAACTTGAGCAGGGTTTTATCCTAATCCCGCTTCTTTGAATTGTGCACTCCGCATGAAAAACCCTTCAACATGACCTTATTATATAAAATATCGTGTGTACCATGGCGGCAGTGAGCCTTTTACCCTCGCAAGATTTTGCAAAAATCCCGCTCGGTTGTAAAAAGCTTAGTTTGCCTCCATGGTCCACAATAAACTATTTCCACCCGTTTTCGATGTTTTTGTGAAAACATCACAATTATAAAAAGGAAAAGAAGCGCGCAAAATTTGGAATCATCAATTAGCATTGCTAATACAATAAGCTAAATATGGCATTCAATATACATGGAATTAAGTGAAATTGAATTAGTAAAATAATTTTATTGATAACGAATTACTTGCCAGAAATTATAAATTCATTAACAAACTACTTCATGAGTTTTGACTTTTTAGAAATATTATTAGAATGAAATGTAGAAAAAAAACAAGAGCACGATAAAAACTAGATAATAACGCGGATTTCATGGGAAAAAGTAATCCTTACGACTCAAAATAATTTGAAAAAAGTTATTTATCTGGATTAAAGATATAGTGATAAATAATTAAACGCAGTTTTCATTGGTTAGCATGCGTTATGTGGTGTATATATTTTGTCCGCGTATATTATATACACGTGGGAATGTATAGATAAGCTACCGACGAATGTTAGCAGGATGTTGATGGTCGATGATTTTACATCGAACACCAATGGATTGACTTTTAGAGAAAAAAAATTATGTATATCGCGTATTCCTAGACTCGACCGCACGCCCGTCGAATTGCAGTCCTAGCCTCAGCGTTTATCTTCAGCGCGGGCTTGATGATACAATTGGAAAAAGGTCGAATCGAAATTCAATCCTCGAGGCAAGTAGTCCTACGAATTCAAACCACGGCGACTGGAAGTCGTCGCCGTGTAGTATATACCGCTACCTACTTACTCGGAGATCTATTTTCGCTTAAGAAATACGCTCGACCTTGAACCAGACCAGACCGAGTGAGAGAAATCCGATGGATGCGACTACGACGCTGACTACTAGCTTTGGATTTCACACCTTTAATCTCGACCGGATAACGCGCATTCTAACATTTTGCCAGACGACAATCGCTCTGGGATCTCTCACAGCTGCTGTCCAATTAGACGATGTCAGAAGTGTCGTCAGGCAGGCTTCTGGTAAAATTAGCAAAACTCTCGGCTGTTTCAATTCAAGGTGAGCCAGCCTTGGACCGACTCAAGGTTGACCTGACCGAGATGACAGAAGCTTCGTTTTCAGCAATCTACCGTACATTGCGAAGTCATAGTTTCTCAGCGTGGTAAACATCCACATCTTAATACAACGAGGGCCATTTCCAACAAATCAGGGAATGTTTCATTGGTTATTATCGAAACAGCGGAGAAGGCGACGAAAATCGGGAAAACAATCTGTCAAAAGGTGAAAATATGCGGAAGAATCTGTTGAGAAAGGTCCGGTAATGTTTCGTGAGGAAGACGGAACGTATATCGAGTTATATCCCTGAAATCGCCGGTAATTCCCTTTTTTCAGCAGCGCGATAGGGAACGCTTTTTGTTTTTGGCTACGTGATGTGAAATTTCCATACACGTTTCACTCGGATCTCTTTTCACCCGAGTCAGCGGGGAGTGGTCTTTCTGGTACGATTACAAGCTACGTCGTAGAATGCTCTTGCTTGCTAAAAGGAGAGCTTCCCGCGCGAACCTTTCTCGCGCTAACAAGGGAACATCCGGACTCGTGCCCTCTTGAATTTTAATGTAACTTTACGAGTGTTAGCAGAGGGTTCGAAACATTGCGGACGTATTTTTCACCGTGGAAAAAGTGCCCGGACAACGGGTAGAAAATATGCTCTGGAAAACGGGTGACGGGAAACCGATAGGAAACCAACGTTACATTCCCCGCATCAAATTTCAGTTCCAAAAACGAGTGAATCGCCCCTTCAAGGTTCGGTAGTTTCGACCGAATCTTAGGAATCGCCTGACATTTTAGTAAAGTCCTAACACAATCTCCATGAATCGAATCACACATTTTTGAATCGATCCGCCGTCCACTTTGTCAGATATTGTTGAGATTCTACCTTCAGCAAAAGACAGAACTCAAACGGACTGCAGAATGAAAAGTATTTATTGAAGAAAACAAAATATTAAGTGATATAGTTAGTTTAGGCGCTGTTGATGACAGAAAGTGAAACGCAGTTACTTGCCAAGGGTCTGTCACGCTACTGAGAACCGATACCGCCCCGCGAACTTACGAAAAACAAAAGTTGTTTTTCACGCGGTTATCCCTTCTCCAAACACTCACCGTCGTCGGGCGGTCTTCGAGGGAGGGTCAGAAAAACATATGCCATTTATTACCCTACGAGCGTCGCCAAGGTAATTTATGACATAGGAAAGGTTTGGCATTTAGGCATTCAAAATACCATTTCTTCAACAGATATTTACAATTAAAAATGGGTCTTTTTGTACGCGAGGTCTATACTTAACTGTATAGATGCTGAACGGCTCTTAAGCTTAAACAAAAACCACTTATCTACGCAGCACTATTGTGGAAATAATTAGAAAAAAATGGTAATATTTGACCGTTCAGTGTCAAAGACATCGACTGATGAAAAATATTAAGTGCACTCGACACAGAATTGAGATGCGACCAGCCGTGACGAGATGACAACAGTGATCGCTGCAGTGCACAAATGTAAAGGCCGGGAATGTGAAACTTTTAATGAAGATTTCAACGAATATAGACGCTTTTGACGAATGTTGACGTTCCCATGGCGACGTTTCCATGGACGCGAGTAGCGTCACGCTACTATCCTGAAGAATTGCGGAATTGACACGATTGCAGCGCCGCTCTCTGTACTTGTAGGGGACTCCCCATGCACGAGGTGTGAGTGTGCAGGACAGTCGGAGTGTACAAGCTTCGTGAAAAAGTCAAAACCGGCAGCACCGTACAAGCATTACATCTTACCGTTCACTGCGGTCGAGACTTTTGGTTGATACGTGTATACACAGAACTACCTTAAGATCTTGAAGCAAAAGTAGCACGGCGCTCTAACGACGCGAAGATTTATCCGCGGACGTTTTATCCCTGCTTTGCGGCTCGATCCGTTAAACCCGACGGCCTTTCATCGGCTGGCCAGCTGTTTGGCGACCGCAAAATCTCACGTGGCGGTTTATCCCTTTCCACGTAAGCGTATCACGCGGAAAGTCATTTTTTCTCTGTCTTGTTAACACACCGAGCTCTCTTTATCGCCATACGGTATTTCCTTCACGATCGGCGGAAAAAGTTCACTGAAAAGGTACCAAACGCGAGGAAACTTTTCTCCGCCACTATGGTCAACGACAACTACGTATGTATACGTATACGTATACTTACGTGCTGCGGAGTTGTGAAAATATAGAAGCGTCATGCAACTGCTGTAGGCGTGCCAAGATGTGGCTGAATGTTAGAGAAAATTAGTAGCTGTGTCTAGTTTTCCAACTTCGGGTGCGTGGAAGCTTTACGGAATTCGATAATATCTCCTCTTGGTCACGGTAGAACGAGGGACGAATATCAAAAATGCAATTGTCGAAAAATAGTCGAGATAAAAATAGCCCGTGAACGCGATACCCGGACAATATTGAGACGGGTAAAGCGGTCATCTTGTTATTCTTATTTGCTTTTCATCATAACAACGCTCTCACCAAGCATTATACATTGGGCAGTCAATTTGAGATTTTTTTTTATTTCCACAATTTTTCAACACTGTCTTGCATCTTTCGATAGAAACTTCCGGATGAATTCTGAGATTCCTTCGATCACGCTTTGAAAAGACATCAAATTTCCTTTTTTTGCCCATAACTTTTTCGATGAAGAACAAAATTACATTTTTTTCTCAAAAGTTTCGTTTTCTTTAAGCTTAGCAAAGAAAACGATTTTTTTTTTGACAATATTTTTCTACTTGTGATTTTTGGGTAAAAAACATTGAATATTATTTTTCAAAGTGCAACTCAAGGTTAGCCAGAAAAATATGAGGTGCGCGTGAGTAATTGCATAATTGAGGCGATTAGCGGAATAAAGTTATCACTCGATTTACAATGCTTTTGAGTTGACGTTGGAATATGAATGAGTAACCCTGCTATGCGGGGCGGAATGGGGTATGTATGGTGGAGCTCAAGAATTTTTTTCTTTCTGCGCACACATTTTGCAGATTAATATAGAGTCGTCATCCTCGCTGTCCGAGCCGGCATACGAGATACGTGCCCATTTTTTGCTATGTGCACACGAGCACCAGTCCTCGTGGTTTCATCGAAGTTTCCTCGTCCTGCTTTTTCATATTATTTGCCTTGGATTTTTTCCTTTCCCTTTTCCCTCATTTTTCCACCAACATCATTGAATGTCCTCTTTTCAATCCTCTTCAGTTTTATATTTTTTGCCCTTTCAATTCTAGCCACAACCATTTCCAATTCAACTTTATACGGGGATGATGTTAAAATGGCCGTCTTACATCGTCGTTGCATCATTCTTTTCAGTCGTGAGCGAATTTTGATCACAAAAATCCCCGGGATGGAACAGGGTATCATCCCATTCCGCCCCACCCCATTCTGCCTTAATGTACATTGTTGTGAAAAGAGAACATAAAATTGTATCTAGCTAATACTGCCATCGTAGTATTCTGTGAACATTGTAAACGACTGTAACACTCGTGTAATGAGTAATCATATATGTAACAGAAAAAAAAATAACGAGATTCACCTCGATCAAGTATCTATAACACTTACAATTGGGATAGGTTAAAAGAATTGAATACGTAGACCGAGGCAAACAAAACCATACTCACGCACGCTCGATGTATTTCTATCCCGTTTCGCCCCGCCTTCCCATAATTATGAACAGCATCATACCATTATTCTGCGACGAGTAATAATTTTGTAAAATAAAATTTGCCCACCACATCAAATAGACTCGATCTTTGGAAATAAACAAATCTATTTTTCGATAGACATTAGGTTTTCCAAATAATTTCACTCGAGACAGATTTATTACACGCTTAATTGATTTCCTAATAATTCTGTCAAAGCTTTTTGCTGCAACCTGATTTTATCCCCACGCTTATCTCGTTTTTCTCAAAATCGCGTTTGTCGAGTTACACCGCTGTTCCACCCATCCTCCTCAATCGCGAAACGGGGCTCGGAATCGGGGACTAAATTTGATTTGATATTAGTTCGTAGAATGATAGAATCAGAGCGATTCGTCATTCGGTCTGCTGTCGCTCTTCTGCTTTTCCATCTCGCTGCACTATTCGGCGTACTATCAAGATGCTCTGAGATTCGCGTTTTCCTACGGAGCTTATGTTAATTCGTCTCGTTTCATCGTGATGTTCCGTTGACGTCTCATCCCGCATTTCTGTAATTCTCCTTTCGCCGAGAAGTGCAGAATCTCAAGAGATAGCGCGATTCGATTATCATCCAAATTGACTGTTTACCTACTGCAAACTCGCGATATCCAACCAGACTGTGTCCCCGAGTCGAAGTTAAAGATGTGATTTGAGCCTCACGAGCCTCATTTCTTTTGCTGTCAGGCTGGCATTGAAACGCGAAATCGTATTTTCAACCCCATCAACCTAATAATGGGTCTTCGACGTGAAAATCATTACCTTAAATCTGTATTTTGAGCCCGAAAGGCCTATTAACCCATAAGGATTTTCCTGACGGTACCTCATGTAGGCTCGGTAGGCTCATCTTAGTATTCTAGAATCGCGATTTCGGCCTAAGCTTAGTAAAAGCAGACAAACATACCATTTTTAGGCTGAAATGACGATTCTGGTGCACGCCTCATCATAGTATGAAAAATGTGAAATCATCGTTTCAACTCAACTGCCCTCGAAATAAGTTGCTTAGGCTCAAGGTACATCGCTAATTTCGTCCTTTAGGTACGAGAATAGGTAGGCTATGCGGGTTTTGGGCCAATTAGTGTTAGTGCACACACACACACTCACACACTCACACGTATCTGTCCAAAAACACAAAATTCAGGTTAAAAACACAAATTTCACGTTTAAAAACAAATACGCGCGCGCGCGCGTGTGCGTGTGCGTGTGTGTGTGTGCACCAACACTAATTGGTTCAGAACCCGCATAGCCTACCGACTTACGAGTATCGTCGGTGACAGCGTCCTTCGGGAACGGCGCTGACAATGATTTCCGAACGATCGAGAAATATTTACTCGGCCCCTTCTATTCTCTCCATTATCGTTAAGCTCGCGCTTTCGCGGCATCCTCAACCCTCGGCCAGCCTTCTACTCAATAATTCACGCGAAAATTATCAAACTTCCGACAAATTAACGACCGAGAACGTCTCCGAAATAGACTCGAATACTCTAAGAAGCCAAACTTTATCTCACTGCCGTCAAATTTACAGGAAATTTCGGTCACGTCAGACTGTACACGAGAAAAGTTGATAAACGAGGAAAGTACGAAGTCGCAACGAGAAGTTATACTTTTCTTTCGGAAAATGCCACGTAACGCGGGTGGACTGGAACCGTGCGGATGAATTATTATAAGCTGGATCACATTAACGTTGAATAACAGGATATCAGACTTCAATAAATACTTTGAAGTGTAATCATAACAATGATGCGACGTGAAATCGAAGATCAGAAGATGCCGAGTCCGCAATATCACGTGAATTTTCCAGCCTGTCTGTCAATTTTCGATAAGAAGTTGGCAAGAAGGGGATTTCTTCAACCGATGAGATTAGAGATTTAAACTTCCATTCGCATCGTGCGACAAGTTTCGGAGCGGGAGTTTTTTGACCCAAGGACAGTCGTCGCGCCCGAAGTTTCTACGAAGAGCCGATAGCAGATGAAGTATCGAACGATTTGTGTGGAAGCCAGAGACGATGCCAGAAAAATGAGAGGACTTTTGGTAACAACTCGACTCGATTAACGGTTGATTTCAGCGCCTGTATTTTTATTCCCGTGGCATTCTGTCTCATAAGTGTCAAACAGCTGACACTTATGTCAAACGCCGTAAGGTTACATTAGGAAAGTTAACATGGTTGTTAAGTTTTCTGAAATTTTCTGATGTTCCGCGCCACTTTCTCAATTTTTTCTTTCAAAGCACCTTCCTCTGACAAAACAAACACAACAAAAAAGAATTAGCGAAATTCGTGCAGCCGTTCGCGCGTGATGCCGTGACCAAGAGCAATAGGGATTCGTTCTTATATATATATATATATATATATATATATATATATATATATATATATATATATATATATATATATATATATATATATATATATATGCGCGGACTTTTCATTCGAATGTACCTGTATCGACTAAACGTGACTTGGGATTACTTCCGTACATAGTTTTAGGCTTGGTACATTGCCACATCATTTCAAACATCAGCGCTACAGTAAAACATATTCATACAAAAATTATTTCGCAGACCTGTGATAATGTTTACCGAGTCAATTCGATGAGTAAATTTATTGTCGCCAGAGCGATGTTCGAAGCGGACTATGGAATTCGTCGAGAAGTTTGAGGAAGATCGCATTGTCTTACGCGAGGCATGCAAGACGCCCAAAGGTTTTGCGTAGCCCCGACTTTTCGAGGAACGTTCGAAATATCAAATAATTTGAATTGCTCTCGAATTTCGAAGCTCAATGGAGACTCTCAAGGAGATTCAAACAAATTTCTACCACAGTTGCGTTCTCGAAAGTTTCGTTTCCCGAATAAGCCGAGAGGGGAGGGATCACAAATGCAACAGTTTTGTAATGGCTGATATTTCAATATTAGGTATTATGTCAGTTGTACATCAGTAGCCTACCATCGGGTAGACAGTTTTTGGGAGGCTTCCAACTTATAAGAAAAGCATTTTTTTTATCAATTGTTTTATAAAATATAGAAATTAGTTCGTGGATACGAAGACAACTGAGGGATTATATTTGTGAATATTTCCTACTGAATATTTTTCTAACTGATTGTGGTTTCAGTCAACTTTTCGTTTCTTCGCGTGCATTAGAGTTTGAATTACAATATTTATCACGTTTTATTGTTGAATAGTTTTCATTTACTTCGCAAATTAAAAGCGCAAGTATTCGTACCGTAGAGGATAGTTACCCTGGTAGTCCTGTCGACGTAGCTATGAAGTCGAAAGATCGACTCGAAACTTGCACGAATGAGTTTTGGGTATATTTTGGGCTCAAGATTGCGATTTTCGAGTTTGCAGAGTGCAAATCGGCGGGAAATTGTGATAAATCGAGGAAAAACATACAGGAAATTCTGTTAATTTTGAAAAATGTTTCGTATAAAAGTTGTAGATATCAAAGATACATTAAAATTACATCGAAATATACCTTCAAGAGTTGACTTTGACTCAATTTTAACGAAATAACAGCGATTTTCCGAAAACCACGCGCATGACTCGTACCCACGGTCGGTAATGCCCACTGTGGGGCTGCGTTCACGCTTCTCCGTACAAGCATGCTCCGGGAGCGCATATTAGGAAAAGTAAGACAATTTTGTGTCAATAAATAATAAAGATTGATCACTTAAATTGATATAAATTTGTTTTTATCCAAAAAAAGATCACAGTAAGTCATCTATCCCCGCGGGAGGCAAGTATCCCCCGAAGCATTTTTAAGGAAAGGCGACTATCCGCTAGGGTAGGCAACTATCCCCCTTTTCAGAGGTCAAATAAAACATGATTTACTCGAAATCAATAATAATTATATTTGCAGATGTAGGCCATTACGAAAGACAAAAAACCTAGGTTTTGATATACACGTTGCATATTCTTAGCAAATACTTATTTTTTTATTAATAGAGCTTCTTCAAAAAGTGGGGCAACCACCCAGGTCTTAACCTACAACCGATGTGCAATGTAATAGTGAAATGTCAGCCCTCGTAGAACTGTTACATTTTTGATCCCTCACCAACGGGTCTGGAATAAACGAATCTATTATTCGATCCCACGAGAGTAGAGAACGATAAGAATCGGCAGCGATACGGAAATGAGAATTTCCAGTCAAATTTATTTTCAACAGCGGAAGAAAACAGGATTCGACGGACTAGATGTAACCAAGCATGCATCGAGCGTGGGTTGAACGGCGTAAAGTTGGAGCTATTATTAACGAAGTGTTTACAATTCATACCGCAGGCGACGCGCACGTAGCATGAGCTTAATCAGTTTTGCAAAATGGATTTCCAGGGCACGTATTTGACGCGTGTCGCGTCCCTGGGGTTAGGGGCGAGGTCTATCTCATCCCCTTTACAGTCGGGTAAGTCGCGACCGACTCTATCTATTCTTCCTAGTTAATTAGCATAATTGGATTAGTGTCATTGTTAATGACAATTTAAACCCTCTCCCATTGATAACGATACAGAGCGAGCATCTGTTCGCTCCTATTTCTCCCACAGAAAATCCCGTCACTGTCGACTCCCGTCCAATCATACGCGCGGTAGCTGTATTATAATAATCATCAGGCATCCGAAAATCCGTTCAATTTTCGTGAAACGGATCGTCGATTTTAATCGGACGACAAGATCGTCGCGTGACTTCACCGCAATCGCGTTCTGCTTTTCTAATTCGCTTTCCTCTATTTCACTCCAAATTTTATCAGCATTCCACGTCTAAAGCGGCTCTACGCTTTTTTCTCTTCAGATCCTATCGAACCAAATGTCGAAAAAATTCAGATTTTTTTTTCTTCTATTTCGCTAGCTCTGCATGGAAAAAAAGAAATAGCTATTGTCCCTATTTTTGCATAGGGATGTTTACTATGGCATTACAGTAATTACACCTATGCCAAAATAGGATAGATACCTATTTCTTATAGGTATATTCCCATATTTTTCAGGAATTTCCCCTACCTCAACATTGAAATAATATCTATGTTTCCATCCGAATTTCCCCTATGTTTACGTTAGAATAGCTTCTATATTTTCATAGGAATCTTCTCTATATTAACATGAAAATTATTCTCATGTGCGAATAATTAAAAAAATAATGATATAGTTTTTCCAATGACACTGATAAGTGAAAAATATTATCAGTAAATGAAGTTTCGCACGCTCATATTTTTTTCAATAAGAAAGTATAATGTGAGTAGGTACAAGTTGCAAAAAATTGTCTTAATAAATGAAAACTATCATTTGCTATTACATCAGCGTTGAGCGTGTGCAATTTTTGGATTTTACAACTTCTTTTATACTTAATAAGAAGGTAGAAAAAAAATCTGAACTCGGCTAGAGCTTAATTGAGCTCGTTTTATCTCAATATAGCCGCTGAGCTCGTCCTGTGTTCTATAACAACACAGGAATTATACCTTGACTTTACGTAGGAATAATTCCTAGATATTAAAGGAAATGTTCCTATAATAACATAGATGTAATTTCTGTGGTAGCACAGGTGCAATTCCTGTGTAAAAATAGGAACGATTACAATACAAACAGGTATAATTATTATGTGACGCACGTATTTTTCCTATGTTGGCATAGCGATGTTTCCTACGAGAAAATAGGAAGAATATCTTTGTTTTTTTTTGTCTCTGTGCGAAGAACGAGAGAGAAAACGTCGTCGGAAATTATGCCCGCGAATCGGATGATCTGTTATCGTTATCGTGCGGTATTAATCACAAACGATGCCGAGGCGAGTGCTTGTTCAAATAAATTCGGAAATTGATTTATCGAGAGACTCGTTAAACAGAAGCGTGTCGACGACACGTTGCAGATGAATACCGACCGCCGACGAGGTCCTCTGCCATTTCCGTCGTGGTCTCGCTTCCGGAGGAGCGGATCGGGTGCAGCCAGCGCGCACGGCTCTCCTTCGCCTATACGTACAGCTTCCTCCTCTCGATCTTTACCGAGCTCCGGCAACCGCCGCGTTTCAGGAACGGCGAAGAAAACGCTTCGAGATTTATTAACGCCATTCGTTTGGACCGCGTCTATTCAGAGCGACCGGTTCGACGGACCTTACGTGCGATCGCCCGATTGGATCGGCAGACGTAGAAACGTCTCTCGACGCACGTTTTACAGGGGTCCAACAAATTACGTTCCGCAGAAACGAGCACCTTCGTTCGGTTTTTATCGCAATGGTGTACCTCGCAGTTAATCCGATAGAGTAAACCGAATCCTTCTATATACTCGCCACAAAACGTGCCGGGATACTCTACAAACTGCGCGGCACAGTCGCACGTCACGAACATCCGTCGACGAGTACCGTTAATTAATAACACATCTTTTTCATCTGCGATGAAAAAATTTTCTGGAATACTTTCACATGAAACATACAGATTTCGACCAGCTCTTTCGAAATATTAACTCTATTTTCACTATAAGAATCGGATATTCGAATTATTCGAACCATTTTATTCATTTGAACTTTTCGAATAGTTTGAATTATTCACATTTTTCAAATAACTAGCTTTGTTGTTAAATAATTAATTTGAACAAAATTCTGAAATTCAGGTAAAAATCAATGAAACGTAGTTTCTTTACGATCGTTCACAAGTGGAAAAAAAAGTTGAAAACAAAGTTCCGTCGTATTTACCTTACTTTGGCAAAAATTACGCTTTATTAGCTAACTTTACAGCAAGTCTACTGAATTTCAGATTCAGTATAACAAAATTCGAATTAAGCATACAAGAAACTCCAGGTTACTATCGGTCATTGAAATAACTACACAAATAATAAATTACCATTCAATGAATAATTAAAAACAAAATTTTCCCCCGAAAACATCGAAACAGTTTTCGACTTGATTTTTTTGCATGAAAATTTAGAATAAACTCGACTCGGTAAAATTATTATTTAAAACATAAAATTGCGTTTCTTTTCCGTGAAGTAATTTATTGTTCTACGAATATTAAATTTTGTTAAACATTCGAAGTTTAAATATTCGAATGATTCGAACTGCTCGATTTCAAATTCATAATAAAATTATTCGATTTGATTCATCACAAATAATTCGTTGATTCGTATATTCGCTTTTTTTTACTTTGCTAAGTACGTGTCGCCTGTGAAATATTTAATGCGAAAATAATACTGGAACGATCGTATTATTATTTAATATTTTATAAATTTAATCGTTACTTTTATGTCGAGTGTGCAAGGGCTTCTGTCTGTATTCCACTGTCTTTGATATTCTACAACGAGAAGGATATCGTCGGTGATACCGCGATACCACGTGACTGTTGACAATACAATTTTGCAGGAGCATGAAAAAACATCACATTAAAAACGCTATTGACCTAATCTCTTTCAAATTAAATGTATGAACACAAAATATGATTATTTATCATACATTCTTAGAAAAAGCAAATTGCCGATGTGAAATATTACAAATAAATATTAATGATACTTACATGCTGTCTAAATAGCTTATATAATCTTATAAATATTATAAATTATATCAATATGAATATATTCATATCATTTTAAGCAGCTCAAAAATAATAAATAACTCAATATACTTCGGTACCTTAAAACATTTGTATTAGAAACTATTTTTTACAAACATTTTCTCTTTGGATTCTGTTATCACTGATCAAACGTTCATGACAATATAAGTTATATCCATTTATGCCGTATCGCCAACAAATGTTCAGCAAGCGCAAGTTACGCGGCATTATATAAGATAGTTTTAAGAATGAAGCAAAAAATTGTAACCTAATATAAGTGCCTTAAAATATAGGAAAAAATACGCAATTCAAGTACAAAATATCATTTTTGCCATTGTTTTTTATACTTGGTATTGCATTTTTTAGACACGCGATATTGCAGTATCGCCGATGATATTCGAGTGTAGACATTTTCTTCTATCGAAAATACGTCGTATTTATTTCTATCGACGCAGAGTTGTTATTAGTTTCTATTTTTATGGAATAATTGAAAAAAAATGTACGATTTGATTTCAGTAATTACGGACCTTTTATTCGGACATGTAGTCACTTTTATCTACTAAATGCATCATTGTCGTACATAGTTCTGGATTACGTTCAGGACAGCTACCACAAACATCAACGCTTCGGTAAAACATTTTCATAAAAAAAATTATTTCCCAGACCCGTGTAATTGTTACCGAGCGGAATTCGCTTCTCTCCTCTCGTCTGGCTCACTTTTCATTTCGTATCCACGCTTAGAAATTTTCGAATGAATCGCGAAAGTTGCAGAAATATTATCGCGAAACAGAAATCGATTATTCGTTCGCGTGGTACGAGATGACTTCGTTGAAAGCCGCGGAAAAAAGTTTCTCCGAACAACAAATAAACTCGCCCCACGGTTCTATTTTCAATCTTTCGAACTTTCACCATTACTCCCTCGCGTCCAGGGTGTAAAGAAACTCTTTGGCAGACGGTTAACGGAATTTTGGAAGGGGGAAAAAAGAACAAGCTCAGAAAGCAAAACGCTCTACTGTGACCTGCCACGCGCGTCACGCGTTGTTCGAACATGCGTAATGTATCGATTGTAAATACAATCATAACGTGATATTGCTACGACCGCGGCATACTGATAATAGTCGGACGTCAAACGGGTAAAATGTTACGAGCTCCGATCACTTTCGAGCGTTACAATGACGTCAACGAAGCAAAAACATTCGGATCGTCGAGTAGGGTTTGAACCTTCCACGCTCACCATGGTTATAATCGAAAATGAATCACGCGGCGCATAAGTCCGAGCTCGCTCATGTCCAAGGTCAACAGCCGCGTTGTTCAAAACGTGGAAAAATCCATTTTCCAGTTTATTCCCCAGAAAAAATACACGTCCCAGCATCATAATGCGAATTGATTCCAGGTGTAGAAATAGATAACTTTGGAAAAAGTATATAATCATTGTAAAATATATTAGGTTGGCAACCAAGTTTCCGCGGTTTTTTCAAATCATAACATTTCGCGTGTTGTGAAATGCTCCTGGCAGAATGTTGTAACTCACTCGAAAGAGAATGTTTCCTTCTACCGGAATCCATGTTTTGGTTTTTTTGCTCCAGTTAATTTATGTTAGTTTTTCGATTATTGAAATGAAACGTTGAGATCAGAAAAATCAGCATTTTCGACGCTTCCCTTCTATTGCCTTCAAGAAAGACGCGTAGGGTCTCGTATTTGGTGAATTTTCATTCAATTTAATACGGTGTCCGCGTCACTCGCTTGTTTTTCCTTTCAACCCCGATGAATCCAGGATGACGAGTTAATTTATTCTATAATTTTATCAACAACGAAGCACTCCAGAAGTCTTATCTCAACGACCTAGCCGTGGGGAGGCAAGGAACGATCTCCGCTCCCCTTCGACTCGCCTGGATTTACCCTTTCAAGATCTTTTCATTCCCAACGAGGGGAACGAGCGATCGTGGCTCCCGCTTCGCGTGAGCTATCATCGTCGGCATCGGAAACGGACGACAACTGACAAATCGTACGATTTCACTCGAAGCGGGTACCGTGGCTTTGCATAAATTAAAATACGCACCGCAATCGCCTTCGAATATCGTTGGATCGTTTTTATCTGCGACTGGAATAAACTTGGAGGCGCTTAGTTTTTGGTCACGCGTCGAAGCGAGCGGCGTCGTCGATCCGGAGATTAAACGATATTTATAACCGGCTTTGGATCAGGTCTCGTAAATCATCGGACTCGCGAGCTCGTTTTCTAATGCCAATATTTTTCTTGGATATTCGTCCGACAACCGAAATCTATGCTCACCGACCGCCAACGCGAATCGTATCAAAGCAATTTCATTTCTTACTCACCACTGATTTATTTTACGAAGCTTTCCTCACGGCTGGGACGGCAGACGGTGTCGCACGAGCGTCTCCGCGCAGATTGATTCGTTTCACTTGAAAGAAACTCCGCAAACGAATCACATTCAATTTACGATTAATAAATTCTACAAAAATTGGTCCACGATTATTACACTGATGCTCGAGGTTTGATAATGCTCATCCTCCGCGATGAGATACGATATGAATTTTCTGCAACAAAAACGGAATTCGTGTATCAGCATTTTCGTCAATCAATCAGTAGCAACGAAACACGCTGGTAGCCAAACGATTCGATCGCTGGGCGTTGAACAAAAATGTTTTCTCCGGTATGGAAAGAGGAAAAAAAAATATACAGGGTGTTCCAAAAGTATGCAAACCCGTGAATAACTTTGTGGGAATTGATTTTTTGTAAAATGATAAGGACGACAGTCTTCGAATTCTTCCCTGGCTATCCAACGCTGACCGAGTTTGTACTTGCCTATGATCTCCTAGGTCGAATCAAGGTTAACATTAATTTTTCGAATGGAAATCTTTTTTTTATTGAATATTCGTATTCTCCGGACAAAAATACGTATGTTTTGTGGGAAACATTTTTCTTGATGAAGCCTTGGCTTCTCGCTATAGGTCGCTAAGTCTCAACTTCCCTGGCGGCAATATCTTCAAAGTTATGCGAGATATCAAAAACTCTTTCGCACAAAAATTGTAAGGTTTCGAGTGGGTCAAATGATGGTGATTTTGCCGTTGACCTTGAGTCCGAATTTCGAGGTCGAATCAAGGTCAACTTTGATTTTCCGAATGGAAAGTCCTATTTTTTATTATCCAGATGAAAACAGGCGAGTTTTGTATAACATTTTATCCGATTACTGCTAAATGGTGCTGCAATGGCAACAACTGACATATTTCACGAATCCGACAAATCATTCGGAATGAAATGACGACAAAAAAAAGACATAGACGCGTGAAAATCTAAGTTGGCCTTGGAATTTGGACTCAAGGTCAACGGCAAAGTCACCGTTATTCGACCCTCTTAAACGTTACAATTTTTGTGCGAGATATTTTCTGATATCTTGCATAACCTTGAACATATTGCACCCAGGGAAGTTGACACTTAGCGCACCCTAGCGAGAGAACAAAGCGTTATCAAGAAAAATGTTTCCAACAAAACATACGTATATTTGCCTAGAGAATACGAATACTTAATAAAAAATAGGCGTTTCCATTTGAAAAATCAAAGTTAACCTCGATTTGACCTTGAAGGTCATGGGCGAGGAGAAATTCAAGGTCAGCGTTGGATAGCCAGAGAAAAATCCTCAAATTTTTTTTGTACTCGTCATTTTTCAAACCAATAAATTTCTTGAGAGTTATTCAGGGGTTTCCGTACTTTTGGAACATGCTGTATATATAAATGTGCGTGGGTATGTATGTATATGATGTACATTTAATAAAGCCCTGTGGATTCCTCCTCGGGATAAACAAACCATCCGGCTCAGGGATAGATTTCTCCGAGCTCCGACACGATAGCTTCGAGTGTTCGAAAAATAACGCGAAAAAAGACTTTGGGCGGAATCCATCAGATCTTGAGAAGTTTAATCTTCTCTCAGCTCCTCGACAACAAACTTCACCGCTCAGGAACAAACGACTCGTCTACTGACGAACGATTCTGGCGTAATTATTTTCCGGTGGATCCGAGAGTGAAATTTCACCTGTCGCAGAACCGATTCGTGTCGATATAAATAAATACCACGTATTCCTAACGAAAGAAAACGTCCGCATTCGAGCAGCGCGTGCGTTCCTTTTGCTCTTATTGTTGGAGCGAAACTGCATTAACGCGTATCTAAAAATTGCAGTGGCCGACCGAAGTTTCGGTTTCGGTTTCGGCAAAAAAAACATATTTCAGTCAAATTAGTGCCGAATCTTCCGATTGCGCCGAAACTTACTTCTGACTAGTATTTTGAGACTGGCCAATTATTATTTGTAAAAATTAAAACTCATAATATATCTTTTTCAACTTTTATAAATGAACCTGTTTCATTTTATACTATCGCCACGACTCACAAGTGGTTTATTGTTCATACGTCTAGAAATAACGATCCGCTGGTATTTTTATTCATAACATTCCACAATTTTAACACATCTATAGAAGTTTCGGTTTCGGCAAAAAAACAGGTTTCGATCGGACACTAAAAAATTGCAATACCGCGTAAGTACAAAAATAACAAAAATTACATTCTGTACTCAACTTACGTATTTGTTTATACATTTTATGACACTCTTGTTGCTTTGAAAGAAATATTTCTTATTCGTTTTCAAAAAAAAATGTTACTTCAAAGACTATTTTATACAGTTTCGCGTAAGATGTGCTTGCTTATCGTTTGCTGGTAATATGATGTGACTAGATATACTCTATACCATCTCTCGTGATGACAGATTGACCACCAGTGATACCAGCCTTCAAACAGAAAATGGAAGCAAAAAATAGTTTCGAATATGAATGTCTTAACGTACTTAAGTATAATGAGAGATTCCTTATTTTCAAGCTGCTTGAAATCATGTTAAATGTATTCATAGTGATAATATTTATAAGATTAATAAGATTTTCTTACAAGATATTTAGACAACACGTAAATATCATTAATATTTAGTGGTAATATTTCATGTTGTTAGTTTGATTCATTTATGGGATAGAATAATAGATAATCATATTCTGTGTTCGAACATTCGATCTGAAAGAGATTAGCTCGATAGTTTCTTCAATTTGCCGTTTTCTCACGATCCTCCAAAATTCTATTTTCAGCAGTTAGAGTCATTCGGGTCGAGTGTGCGAACTTAAGCATTCGAAGTGGTGTCAAAATTAAACAATAAGAAGTAGCGGAAAATGAAGTCATGTATTTGATAAAGTACTCGCTTAACTAATAATCGAATTAAGAAATGGCGTATTAAATCTTTACGATTAAAGACAAACAGAGTCACTAGAAAAACGAGGAATGCGCACACTAGACCCGTAAGTGTCCGCACTCGTCGGGGGTAAGTGTACGCGTTTCTTAAATTAAAGTTATAAACGTCTTAACAACAAATTATCTGAACCGCATACATCTTTTTTACTGAGGACTTATTTCTTTGATAATCTGAAATTATTAGACTAGGTCACGTGAGAGACCATTGAGTAATAAGAGGTAATAAGAGATTGCCTCATTAGCATAGAATCATATCGAAATCAGTTACAGATAAATTAACACAAAATACAATATAATATAATAGTTGAGCGGTAGAAATTTTACGAGGAATCGTCTTCGCAATGATCACACACACGCAAACAAACCAATTTTTCAAAACAAATTCATCGTCACTTCAGGTAAGAGGACGGGTGCGTGCGCGCACTTACCCGCGCACACTTACCCTAGACGGAATTGTTTTATAGATACGTATATAACTTTACCTCCAACAAACAGAACCTCAAAAGTTATGCTGGAAAATAAACTTTAATAATTTACTGACACGGGAGAAAATCGTTAACGGCTGTGGCTAACCGCAGTAGGGGGTGACAATCTATGTCGTGACGGCAAAAGTTATTCTTGCGGTACCCGATTCTTGTTATATTGAAAAACAAAAAACGGACTGTACGAGGTCGCTTTCCCCGGCGTAAACTAATTCCCCCCTAATATACCTTTAAATTGTCCGAGCATGTCACGACCCCCTCGCTGCCCCTCGGAGAGATATGGGGGATGGGCACACTTACCCGCTGCGCACAGTTACCCCGAATGACTCTACACCGTATTGCACTGTAAAAAACCGCGAGTGAATTTTCACCTCCATCACGTGGAATTCCGGAGTGAGAACAAAAACACTCCGTGTTGGAAGTAACTATGAATTTTTTTTGCGACGGAGAAATAAAAAAAAATTATGAATGTAATTCTTGGTGTTTCGCTAATGGTGATTAGTTTGTTTGAAAAACTAGAAAAATAGTCAGATGCCTTTTGATTTCACTCCAGAGAGTGTTTTTTTTTCAAATACAAAAAATAGAATCCATCTCGGAGTGAACTTCACTTGTAGGGGATCAAATCAATTACAAGACGTGCACTTCGATGACATGTTCGATCCGCGAATCGCTTCCGACATTTTTTACAGCGTGCAATATTTAGTTTCGCAGTCTCGTAGTATCGGCGACGATATCCTGCTTGTTGTGAGAATATCAGGAAAAAGTTGATAAAACGAGCCGTCGCGAATTGATTAATTAAAATAAATCAATTTCGTTAAAATTGAGCGATGTGTTGAAATAGAGTTTATATTTATCTGTATGTTCCATGCGACAGTGATGAAAAAAACCTTGTTATCGCGCGCCTTTGTTATACGAATATACTTCCATCTAGCGTGCGGAATCTAATCAATCCAATGAAAATAACCGAATTAAGCTTCGTGCAGCGGACAATCACTTCCGCGCAGATATCGTCGTCCGATCACCCGGGAAGCGTTGGCAGAACACTTTTTTTCGCAGAATTCGGTTCACTGCGCGAGCAGCACGAGTAAAAACGTTGCGAAAACTCCGAACGCGGACGAATCTCGGGACAGAAACAAAAAGCCGACGGACAAACGAGGTCGTAGGTCCTCGGCGTCTGTCTATATTTCAGCGGACTTTTTCCAGGCAAAAAATGGCAAATCTCGAGTTGTAGCGCGAATTTGAGTGAAAATGTACAGCATTTTTCTAACATTGACTCTCCCGCGGGATTCATTTGTTTCTTCCAACGTTAGACTAGAAGTAATATGTCGAGCAGTCTATTTGTAGATGCTATTTCTCAAAATAGCCTTTTAGTCCAGTCAATATGTATTTTTAATCTTGCGAAAATTCCGGTCAGCTTTTTTTTTAATCATTTGGCAGTGGGTCACTGGTAGCGTAAATTCAAAATGGCGACTAAATCGCGCAGTTGCGTATATTCGCTATTTCGAATTTTATGAAAAAAATGGTTTTTCTTGAGAATACCTCGGCTATTTCGAATTTTAACGAAAAGTTGTAGAAACCAAATTTGTACAAAATTCAATTTTCTACAACTTTGTTTCCTACAACTTTTCTTTTAAGATCGATATGACGCCAACGGCGACGTCAAAGAGAACCGTCCAAAAACTTTATCGTGGAACATGGCGATGTAACATGAAATTCCGATTACTTTTGTAGAAAAAATATCGATCGTAGAAGAAAAATTGTAAAAAACAAAGTTGTAGAAAATTAAGTTTTCTACAAATTTAGTTTCAACAACTTTTCGTTAAAATTTGAAATGGCCGAGGTATTCAAGATAATCCATATTTTTTTTCATAAAATACAAAATAGCGCATATACGCAACTGCACGATTTGGTCGCCATTTTGAATTTATACTACTAGTGGTCTTCCTCTTCCCTAACGAATAGAAAAAAAAGCTGACGGGAATTTTTGTCATTTCAGAGCAAATATTTGTACATATTGACTGGATTAATTCGCAACCCGTGATTCTTCGCACTCGACGAGTTCAAATTCCACGAGTTCGAAAACTCAACTTGAAACGTTGGAAATTCAAGCTACGACCCACGATTCGTGGGCCGAGGTGAGTGAAAACGAAGGTCACTTTTGCCTTTCGCTGCAACTATGAATGTTTGTGCGTTGTTGCATATTCTACTATAAATGTCGAGTGAAGTATCGAAATATCTCGAGGTGAAACGACCGGAAATTGAATTTCGGATTACCCTAAGACGCTTTGCTACTCGGACTGACAGCTTCAGTGCCTAATAATCGATAGCTGCCACGGAAAATGTTTAAAGAAAATAAACACCGCGATCTCCATCGCCCATCAGCGTTGGAAATTCACGGTTCAGCGAGGAAAGCAAAATCTCTCGACGTTTATCCAGCGTACAGATTCTTCATGACGTGTGAATAAAAAAGGGAAATGGAAGAGCTACTACGCACAGGGTTGGATTATGCGGATCAATCGGGACCGTCGTACGATAGAGCCGCAAGACTTACGGCTGTTAAGAAAAAGAGGAGGAAGCCGGAGTTTAGCCGATCAATTTATATCCTACACGTTTTTTCTGGGGATACAGGGGTTTCCGGACTTCCGCCAAAGAGAAATCTGCCAAGTAGATCGAAGGGACGTTGATCCGCCGAAAAAAAGGGACGCGTGTAAACAAAAATACACGATTGTTGTCCTCGTACTGCTTATTCCAAACGCGAAATATTTTTTTCACTCTGCCTCTCGCATCCTCCACTAGCGACGCACTTCGCTTGGATCTGTTAGTAAAAATTAAATCAAGTTTTTGACCAGTAACTGGTCACATCGACTAGACTTTTTCTATTTCTATTTTTTGACTATTAAGCTGCCAGTTTGACCTGAGATCCGCGGAAACACGACGGCTTTTCAATAGGTTTCACTATTGAATTGTGGGTTTCAAGATCATCAAAATTATTGTGTGTCTTCGACAAAGAAAAAAAAAACTAAAGACATTCCTAAAAACAATTCGGAGTCAAAATTTGATGATAAATAAAGTTGAGGCAAACTTTAGCCGAATATTCTTTGCAGCAGACAAATATGAAAAAATCCAACTTAAAAAGCACGATGTTGTACGGGTCAACGAATGTACATCAATTTTTATCAATATAAATTAAATTAATTGAAATAAATTAAGGATGACTTGGAATTGAAATAATAATTAATAGCTTGAATAACGTTTCAATTTATTTATTTATTATTTAATGATTTGTTATCCTACCATTTTTATATATTAATGTTTAACCGTAAATTAAGTAACATTATTTTAAACTTCATTTTTTCTGTTTTCCTCCCAGTCTTTGGAATTACTCGCAATTAGCCCCACAGTTCGTGAAAATTCAGATGGACTTCGCAAACTTTTAGATTCAACAAATTCGTTCGAACAGTGCATAATTTCATGATATTTGATCACAGCTTTTCCCTAGTTTTTTTTTTTTGAGAATGATTTTTTTTTTGGTCCTAGCTGAAAATCTGATAATTTATTTTTTTTAAATATATCGCCGCTGGGATTTTTTTTTTGAGCCAATTATAGGCTTCACTATTTCAACAATTTGATTTCCCGTTTAAATAACACAGGGAAAAACTCGATTTTTCGGTATCCAAAAAATGTGCGTGGCAAAAAAGAGTATGCAGCTTTTGTAGGACATTGGATTTGCTACAGAAAAAGTTCCCCTGAGCAAACGGTGTCCGACCATAAGTTTTTTAGTTAAAGAAAAAATAGAACTAGAAAAACTTTGAAAATTGAAATACGAGCGAAAATTTGAATTTTAGTTAATTGGTATTCAAATATCGATTGAAAATTTCTTTATTTACTAAATACAAAAAGTAGTTTCTGAGATTACCAATTTAATAATTTGATAGCGTCTGTTGTAAGATAATATTTAATGTAAGATCAAGAAATTTCAATTTTAAATATTATTAACTTTCACTTTTCCAGCTTTGCAACTCAAAAACTGTTGGTCGAACAGCGTTTACTCAGAGGAACTGTTTGTAGCAAATTCAATGCCCCTACAAAAGCTATATACTCATTTATAATTTGCTTAAAAAAATATATTTTTGCCGAAATAAATTATCAGATCTTCAGGTAGCACCAAGGTGAAGAAAATATCGCCTAAAAATAAAACGCCCTAGTGTAAACAAAACTTGGCGGGTGCAATGTTTACGCCTCAATAATTGTAGACGACGTGGTTTTTATAATCTTTACTCGATATCTCTGACCAGTTTCTGGTTTAAAGTCAAGTTAAAGCTTAATTATTTCTACTAGCATCGGCAGGATTAGAGTGATCGAGATCACGATGAAAATGCCTCCGTTCTATCGCGGTCTGCTTCGGCAAACGAGCATAATTAATCATCCCTCCGCAACGTTGCACCGCGCTCCAACGAAACTGCGTTGAAAAATCGCAGAGAACCTTCGATAGAAGGATCGCAAATCGCGTGGCGTTTCCTACAGCCTCGTGCAGTTTTATCTCACACGGCTCGACAGAACTGGTAGAGAAAAATTTCTACGAAATTTCGGCACCCGATACGTCGTACGGCTTCTACCAACGGCTTTCGCTACCCGGAAGGGTTCAAAGGATTTCGCGTTTGATCATTGTTTCGGAACATCCTTGGTCGTACGGTCGCCAACTACTGGGAACCTCGAGATCCGGTCTGACGCCTTGCAGTTTCGAACCGCAAAGCCCAAAGGTATTGCCTCTACGTTTTTCCTCCTCCCATTTTCACTTCGACGCTTCACCGTCGTATCTTCCTATTCCCAGCGCGTTTTTTCGCATCGCCCAACTTTCAGTAAAAACGGAATGACACGATTCACGGTAATTTTTCGGACCAGAGCAAAACTTGGAAATTGCGTATCCCAACCTGTTTAGATACATATAGAAATCAGTTGTTTTAAAAAAAAACAACCCACAGGGAACAACATTTCCATGAGACAAAATTGGCGGTCTCGGTGAGAAACAGAGATATTCAATTTCAAAGATATTATAAATCCACGGTCTGTATCTGTATGTATGTGTGAACGTGCGGTTAATTTTCGTGTGTTGTTTTTCTCGTTGCGGCTTGTATATATTATGTTCGTAGTATCGAAGTCACGCGAGGGTAATTTTGCTTCTGGCTTTACGTAGGTCAAGAACCACCAGCACCACACTACACCACACCACACCACACCACGCCACGCCACACCACGCCACGCCACACCATATCACATCGCATCGGATCGCATCATATCACGCTACACCACGCCACGCCATACCACACCACACCACGCCGCATCACATCACATCACATAACACCACACCACACTTTGATCAGTATCAGCAACAGACCATACTGTGATGTGGTGTCGTGTGGTGCGGTGTGGTGTGGTGTGGTGCGGTGTGGTGTGGTGTGGTGTGGTGTGGTGTGGTGTGGTGTGGTGTGGTGTGGTGTGGTGTGGTGTGGTGTGGTGTGGTTCGGTGTGGTATGGTATGGTGTGGCGTGGCGTCGCGTGGCGTGGTGTGGTGTGGTATAGCAAGAAACAACATGACCTTCATGACCAACTTACGAAAAGTAACCGCAAGCTCGCACATACATACCGATATAAACCATGCTTTTTTAACATCTTTAAAATCAAATATCTCTGTTCCTCGGCGAGACCGCCAATTTTGTCTCAGGGAAAAGTTGTTTCCCGTGCAAGAACGCGGCAAATGCACCCGGTCCGAAAGCGATCGGAGGTGGCTCCCCTAAACGGAAGTTTTACCTTCCTCATTTGGCAAGTGATACTAAATGTCACGCCAACGGATGGTAATGAAGCAATTAGAGTGGCTACCATAAAACAGGAGAGACAAAAGTCGTCCATTCTCTTCCGAACTATAGTCCAGTAAGTATAGCCTCGTATAGATACCGACAATAAATTCCGTGTTTCGTAGTTACGGATCTGTCGTTAGACCAGGTACGTCGCACTCACATATGCGAAATTATTCTGAACAAAGTGGGCCTGTCGATATGTTAGAGCGAAAATAACTCCTCTACACTTGCGTTGAATCCTCGATATACCTATCGATTTCCGCGGAGCGCATGTGAAACGTTTTGTCATACGATATTCCTTCGCGATATCTGAAAATATTTGTTCACTTTCCGAATCCGTGACTCGTACGAAATCGAATACAATTTGGAATTCTTACGTAATAATAAATTCAATTTCGGAACGATAGAAACGCTTGCTGATCGGACAAAAATGTGTCGGACTTAATTTAGACGAAGACGAATATTTCGCTAGGTATGCCAGGTGATTTTTTCAAGTTGATACAAACAAACATCTCGAAAAATCGTACAAAAAAATGTACCTATGATATAAAAAGTTACTGGTTTTGATAGACGCATACGTTTATGCCATCATAATCCAGCACGCACCCTTCTTTATCGGCCAAATGGAGGGTAACTTAAGATTTTTAAACAGTGACTCCCACTTTTCTCCTCAGATTTTGATAGTAAGTTAGAAAAAAGTGACTTTTGAAACGTTTTTTTTTATTCGTGGCAGATGGCGCTGTAATTAGCAACATTTAATTTCGGTGGGGATTTTATTGAGAACCAATTTATTGGATTACAGGATGAATTTGCCATTAAAATGTATACTTTTTTAGTCGAAAAATTCGCTATTCTTGTAAAAAATTTCACTTTGTTTCGCACATCCGATATTTGATTGCGTTATTTGAGGAAAAAAAACACCCGAAATGCAATTACAGAATGATCGAGTCCTTCCTTCGGGACAGTTGAAAATTGCAGAGGCAAAATACCGTTCCATATTTCACAGCTTCCGATTTCATCTTTGTGAATTTTCTTCTTCTCCGTCGCGCGTGTTCGCGAAATCACGGTTCGGATTTGGTCTTAATTGATAGCGAATTAATATGCTGATGCATGCGAGCGTCGAGATTCGGAGGAATCATTAAAGCTCGTAGTAAACAGTCGAAGCGCGACGGAACGTGTTTGCCTATTCGAGAAATGAGCTCACCTGGCATATATAACCGAGCGTAGCTCGGTTGCGTTGCCTTGGTTTTGAGACCAGGTGACCTGACTCTGGTTTCACTAAGCTCGTCGCATTTTTTGTCTCGCGCTTCATTAACGTGGCGTTCACTTGGATTACAGCGACCAACTTTCCAGACTCTTCGAGTACCACGAAGTTTACATTCGGCGCGGATAGATAAATCAATTAGATCAGGTATCGAACGAGAGAGTAAAATAAACGATAACGCGTAAACGAGTCTTACCCAACTGTAAATGTCTCTAATCGCAATCTAAACCTATTTACTAAAGTGATACGACGCGGCACGTCTCGTACCTTCTCTCCAAATATACAACAGAGAGAATATCATTGTTTCAATCTATTAAAAAAATTCCACTGTGCAAACAATAAACAATAAAAAATCGACTGTATTCCAGTGAAAACGTGTATCAATTTTTTTCGCTGAGGTAACGGCGAATGAAAAGTCTGTGATTACCGAAATGAAGACATGAATCTAAATTTTGTTGTAAATTATTTTATTGGCATGAAAATCAAATAATACGCCTGCATCAGTACGAATAAATACAACGTATCTTCGATCAAATAAAATGTTCGCGGTCAAACAGCGCGCGCATTCTATTTTGACTCATTCTTATATTGAAAAGAGAATTGGATATATCCCACTTGTTGTGGGGAATATCAAAGACATTTAAGCAATTTGCTAGCCCTTGCACGCAGTTAACATGAAAATAATGCTGAAATTTATGAACTATTAAAAAAATAAAAATCACTTTAGTATGGTTTTCATATTAAATATTCTAGAAGCGATGAGTGAGAGGAAAGAAGACAAAAATTGTGACGTGATATGTTGAAATGGCGTTTATATTTGGAACGAGCAAGTTCTGAAGTTTTGAAGT
Organism: Arge pagana; assembly: GCA_963969455.1. Taxonomy (NCBI): domain Eukaryota; kingdom Metazoa; phylum Arthropoda; class Insecta; order Hymenoptera; family Argidae; genus Arge; species Arge pagana. The sequence continues at coordinate 19,492,829 of OZ018309.1, read as the reverse complement.
TAAATTTCATTTATTTTTTTGAATATACTTTCATTGTTTCAGATTCTTCAATAATATCTAGAACAGTTTTATCAGATTGAATATCATTAACGCTCATAAGTTTATTATTATTTATTTCTTCTTTAGTGATTTTGTACAGCAAAAGTTATATAATAGAAGATTTACTTATAAATCGATTTATTTTCTTAATTTTATTATTTGTGTTATTTATATTATTATTGAGACGATTTAGGGTTATTTTCTTACTGTTTAGTTATTTATTATTAAAATATGCAGTCATATAATTCAGGTTATTAACAGTTCCATCAAATCGGGTAGGTGATGTATTTTTATTAATATCAATTGCCTGAATATTCAATTTTAGCGCGTGAAATTATTTAAAAAATTTACATTTTTGATAAAAATAATTTTGAAATTAATGATTTTTATCTCCTAGTAAAGAAAAGAGCTGAAATTCCTTTTTCATCACGATTACGTGTCGCAAGAGCGCATCAATAATCGTTTTAGTATTTTTTTTCATTAAGCATTTTAGAAACGGCGCGCG